>VWYH01006819.1:271609-310554 GCA_013399365.1 Pampusana beccarii | reverse complement strand
TCCGTTCCCTTCTCTCCACTCGCTCCAGCACCTCAAGGCCTTTCTTGTCTTGAGGGGCCCAAAACTGCCCCCAGGATTTGAGGTTTTTCCTCCCCAGGTCCCAGCACAGGTTCGGTCACTGCCCTGGGCCTGCTGGCCACACCAGTGCTGGTACCAGCCAGGATGCTGTGGCCTCTTGGCCACCTGGGCACACACTGGCTCATGTTCAGCTGCTGTTGACCAACCCCTCCAGGTCCTTTTCTGCCAGGCAACTTTCTGACGTACTTGTTAATTTCTTGTCCTTGCATCTGATTTTTAAATACCCTCTCTTAACTGAAAGATGACAGTTCAGAATTTTTAATTTTCTAATTATTTGTAAACTTGATTTTTTCTCTTTAAATCAGAAATCGGGTTGACTTCATGTGCCATATGAAACCAAATGAAAGGAAAAGTTCCTCTTCATCTGGGAAAGAATCTGGAAACTGGACCCTGGTGGATGAAGGTGGAGAAGAGGTACTGCAAAGCACTTATTTTTTTCTTTTTTCCCTTTGTGCTTTTTGCTCAAGGTTGTTGTATTGTTTTTGTGAAATGGAAGAAAAAACCCTGTTGTTCAGTTAAAATGCATAATATGAAACTCAGTTCTATTTTACTCTTTTTCTGTCTCTGTGATACAACTGTAGATAGTGGAGCTTCCAAGGATGAGTACTAACAGATAGAATTTAAACATTTCAGCTATTGCAATGCAAAAGGTACATGGAAATAGGCATATATTTGAATAGGTGCTTCCCTTCAGAAGCTGGTTGGACTAACATACTTCTGTTTCCCGCTGATGAGGGCTTCTGTGTAAAAACACAGAGAGAAGAGGAATTTAGGAGGTTGTGTGTGTGAAAGAGAGTTCATTTGAACTTTCTTTGTTTTCCTCTTACAAGCAAACTGTAATTACTATAATAGCGAAGCCCTTCTATCGCATGTTTTATTGTAACACTACTGAAAGCAACTGTATCTGTCTATAGGATGAGGATCCTGAAACAAGCTGGATTCTGCTTTCAGAAGATGACTTGGTTTCCCTGTTGTCACAGTTTCCGTTTCATGAACTCTTTCAGCATTTCCTTGGGTTTACATCTGGAGGTAAATCAGCTGCTTAAGACTTATCTTCATTTTGCTTACAATAATTGTACTAATGACTAAAACTGGTAAGAATGCTACTGCATTATAAGAATCTCTGAGTAAAATAATAATGAACGTGTGCAACAGATCACAATCTAAACAGATGAGGTGGGAGTGTGTGCTATGTGTTTAGGATAACTTAAAAACTTAACAGCAGTACTATCATGCAAAACATTAGTGTCCTTTCCCTTAGTTTTGATCTGCTTGGTAGTTATACTCACAGATGTGCTTTCAGAACTAATTTTTCCTCTTTGTGTCTTAGCTGTAATGTTATAGTGTTTTTTCTGCAATTATTTACTAATTCTTTATTTTACTAAATCTCTGGACAAATGCATGAAGATAATTTCTTGCTAGATGTCTTACAACCTGCATAGATTATTTGTACTTTTATGCTTAACAGGTATTTATTGTTCATTTCATAAAAAAATATCCGTTAACTAACAATGAGCTGTTTGCTAGCTATATGATGAATTGTTGTGTTGAGTCCATGTTAAGTTACTTAAAACATCTAGATTCACACTTTTTTTAAAATTTATTTTTCTGTCTTGGTCTTAGGTGCTTATTTTCCTGAAAAAACAACTCCCCAGGAGATGATGAAGATTTTTGCTTTCGCAAACTCCTTGGTGGAACTTCTCTCTGCAGGGCTAGAAACATTTAACAGAGCACGATACCGACAATTTGTGAAGCGAATTGGTCAGCTGATCAAGTAAGAGAATATCTTCTCTGTGATACGATTAAATCTTTTTCATACAATTTGGTTTAAAGTTTAGAGCTGCTACAGAAAACCCCAACAAGCCACCAAACAAACAAGTAAAATCAAACCCCACCAACTAAAACAACCGAAACAAAAAAACCCGAACAGTGCTTGGGTAGATTTTGCTCTGAGAGTTAGTTTAGGATTAATTGATTTGGGAAGCTGCAATCTGAGTCCTTGGCTCTAAAGCTGCCTGTGAAGTGGGGAATTGAGTCTGAACTAAACATTGTGGATACGAAGGAGCTGGTGAGCTGTGGAACACCAGGCTGATTCCATCAGCGATGTGCTTAGTCTTGTTGTGGAAGGTCACTGATACCCAACAGTTTCTCGAATCACCCCTTTTTATAACTAGTGTAACTGCCTTTTTTCTGTTGGTATCCAGAACTGTTTTAGTGTTTTTAATTTGCTCCTTGATATCCTCATGTTTTTGCAGTAAGCAAATGTGATTGGGACATAAAATGTGCTGTTTATTTTTAAATCTCTATCAGTCATTTTATATGGCTTCTATGAGTGTGTTTTCAAGGACGATACAGTTAAACCAGAAACAAAATCCATGTTTTTCCTTTGTGTTCTTAGAGCAGTAACTTTCTCGGTTCCTGCATGAACTTTTTGCATGTACTGCCATTTCATCATATAGGATTACCTTAAGGCTCCAAAGTTCAGACACAAACTAATTTAGTGTAGCAGTGTATTGTGCGTTGTTTGCTTGCAAAGCCAAAGGAGGATAACACAGGAAATTCACACTAGCCCTGTCTGAAGAGGGAAGTGCTATTTATATGGGAATCTCTGGGAACCAGTTGACAAAGCGTTGAACATGTCTCATGTGACCAGACTCTGATCTGTTTGCACTCATCTGTTTTTATATGGTGGTGACACACTTAATGATCCTTCTTTGACTTGTTTGTTCTGCTGTGCAGGATGACCCTTTGCAATGTGAGTGACCACTGGGCCCAGTATGTTAGCAGCGATAAACCATATGGAACAGTAGTGCATCCCTACTCTGTGGAAAAATTGCAGCTGGAGTTTGATGAGCTGTTTTTTAGAGCTGTTCTACATGTTCTGAAGGCAAAAAGGTAGGTTGTCCCATGTGCTTAATACTGGCTTCATCTTGGAGGAGTTAGATACTTCAAACTGGGGATTGCAGTAGCTTTAAATACTGAACGCTTTAGACAGGGCTGCAATATGCAGGATTTTTCATTACACTGGTAGTATCAAGAATGGCAGAAATCATGCCTTGAATTCGAGGAATCTGGCAGAAGTTCTGGGGACTTGTTCAGTTCAGAATGAGGTTAAACTCAGAATTTGAGATGCTAAGACGCATCCTCACATTCCGAATTCTGTTACATGGCAGAGACGTGGGCATGTGCCTCCTTTCTTCAAATGCTGGGATTTATCAGGTCGAAACTGCTTCTATTTTCCTCAAATCCAACAGGTTGGGAGTCTGGTTGTTCATGTCCGAGATGCCTTATGGAACCTTATCCAGCGACATGCTTTGGAGGCTCTTCTTTGTCATGCACTGTGCAGACAGCGAGCACCTGGAACAGCTCTGCTCTACACTGCAGGCTGCTGACTGCAAACGAAGACTTAAAGGTTGGATTCCTTCACTCAGAACCAGTTCTCAGCCACTGCTGCATTAGCCATGGGTTTAATTCTTTGCAGATTTCATTGTGCTGCGTTAGCAGTGGCACAACTTGTCCTGTGGCCTCAGAAATGTTTTGGGCAGTTCATGGCCTTTCAGTACTTTGACCAAACTCAAATTTTGACAGGAATTGTTGTATGCGCAGTTCTTTTAGTTTGTTCTCTGACATTGACTGCTACTAGCTGCTTTAGAGAGCTGTGAAAGTGCCATGCAGTAGGTACATCTTGTGTATTCTTGTATCAGGTCCCATCTTGACCTTTCATAGTATTTGGAGAGTGAGATTTAAATCCTGAAACACGGAATTTTGTGTCACTTAGAGTTTTTGTGAGCTGTTGACTGTTCCTGCCATGCCCCCCCCCCGCCAGCTTGCTAGTTTTGGCTTCAGTAACTTAAGTCGTGGGAGATGTGCTTATTTTCCATGCCTACAGGTGTTTCCTGTATCCCAAGCCTTCTTTTCATGCTTTTCTTGTCCTGTATGCCACTTTTTCTTTCTGTTTCCCCTTGACTTCTGTCCTGTGTTCTTCTCCACGGTGATTGTGGTGGCTTCAGCTCTAGCAGAGTTATTTAGAAGCCAACTGGAACACTACTTTCCCTCTGCTGCCTTCTTCATGGAAAATATTTCAGGACGTGATTGAAAGGGAGACAGGTAAACAAAACAGCGACTCCCTGTGTCACAGCTTCTTTAATGTCTTCAGGGAGAGCAAATCTCACTCCATCAGTTCTACTTTTCTGCTACCGATCAGCCCAGATAGTTGTTACCACATCAGCCAAGTCTTTTGATGGAGAAGCAGAAGAAAATGGCAATCTTGAGAGGCTACTGAGTGTCTTGACTCTGTGCAAGCTCAGCTAACATTTATGGCAATTTACCCAGAGTGGGAAAGGGTTATCAAGCATGTAGCCGGGTACACGTCATGAAGTGCTGGTCTGATTAACACTTGCCTGCCAAAACAGTTGCAGTTACACTGTTGAAGTAGGACCTTTTTTTTTTTTTTTTAATTTACAATGAATCTTTACTGCATCTCAAGCAAAGAGGATGTAATATGATGTGGTGGGTTGCAGCTCTGACAGTAACAAACACTTTTTTTGTTTGTTTTGTTCAGGCTTCTGTTTGCTTCTAGCTAACTTTTATGTTTTAAAGTCCCTGGTATGCTGATGCGGGATATTTCTATCTTCATTCTCCTGGATGGATTATGTCAGCACAATACTATTTTTCACAAATGTCTAGACAGGGAGTATCAACAGTTCTTTCAGTGGAATCTATCTAATGTTCCTAAATAGCTTCTTTTGATTGACACTTACCAATATAATGTTTACTGAATTTCCTGTAATTTGTACCCTAAAAGATCATGGCGTGAACATTATTTTGGGAGAGAACCTTTTTTCATTCCCTTCACAGATTAAGTTTAAGAAGTGTTAAGAGTGGTGAGACTGCAGGTGTGTTAGCAAGCCTTGATATTGGATGGAAGGTTCAGGCTTGCATGGATAGAGGTGGCAGCATAGTCTCTTTTAAAGGAGAGGTAGAAATAATATTGTAAAACGAAGTGCAGTGATGGTGCTGCACTTACTAGGGCAATGTCTGGAGTATGAGAAGTAGCAGTTATAAAATGAAATTACCTTCTGGGGAAATACAGGAAGTCCAGTTACTTGGGGTATTCTTGAGTGGAACAAATGTTAGTAAATTTACTGTGGAACACACATTTTAACTGACAAGCAATGCCTTTATCTATAGTAGTGATATAGTCTTTTTTTCCTTCTGCATTGCCTTAAAAACCCCAAACAACAACAAAACACTTGTGATATAAGGCTAAAAGGAAGCATTAGGAAAGGGAGATGAATAGATGGGACATCCTCTGTGTGTGTATCTATCAGAGTGTGGGTTATCTTACTATATGGAAAAACCTCTTCACTTAAATTGCACAATCCTCTAGCACACTGTTCATGGGATGTTTTGGCTGTACAAGTCTGACCTTCTCAGGTTGAAGAGCAGTTGCAAAGTTCTTGAAAGCCCTTAAAATAGAACGTAACCTAAGTGGAAGTGTTTAATCACAAGCAAGCTGAGCTCGTGCCTCTGCAGGTTCAGTAGTTGAGTACCACCGTGAGAGCTGCTTCTGGATATTCGACTGCTATGATAAGATCACTGTAAACAGTGTTTGCTGGCATGATATACTTCAGAGAAAGCAGACCACTCTCCAAACCATTTTGCAGCTCAAATGCAGCTTTCAATGCTTGGTTTTGCTGCACAGACTCTATTCAAAGTCATTTGGAGGAGATAAAAATTCTTTCAAAAGTCCTGTTGAGGTTTTGTTGTACCCTTCCCTTCCTGTTGTCCCTCACCCTGAGGGCTGAAATGTTTATTTCATTTGGAAACATGTCACTTGGGTTTAAAAAGGAAACCTGCCTTGAATTCAAGTGAAAGCATCTTAGCCTTCCTGTCCTGTGCAACTTGGGTTCTCTGTTTTCAGAAATATTTTCCAAGCAAGTGTGTTCAGTAATTTTCTTGTATTTAGTTTGAGAAACGGAAACCAACTTTTCCTTGTAACTCTTGAAAATAATCTAGGCCCAGGACTAGATGCTTGAAGAACTTTTGTTTGAAATTGGCATAGAATGATCTCCCCAGTTAAATTGTTGCTTGAAATCGTGGAATGGACAGAGTCTCTCAACTTGATCAAAACCTTTCTGCTGTGCTTGGATGGGCTTAGTTTTAATCTTCCCTTGACTGTTTGCCGATTAAAATCCTTTAATGTGATTTTGATTTAATCTGTGGAATTAGTTGCTCCAATATGTGTGGAAGCCAAAACCATGATAACATTTTTTAAAAGCAGAATGATTGAAGCAGTTCTTCCTGTACATGATTGACTTTGCATAGTTAAAATAATATTAAAAGTTGATTTCCAGCTTTTCTTGAAGCTGTTTTAGCTTTCATTATGAATTGTTAGTGTATTTACTCGAGGATATGGACTCACTACATATTATGGTGGTTTTTGCACCTTATTTTAAAGCAGCTGATACCAGCCTCATCTGAAGAGAGGACACTAACCCAGTAATGATAATTCCTTTGTTGCCGATTCCTTTTCTGGGATTGGGCTGTCAATAAATGTATAGGTATTAACGATGCGTGTCCTGTAACACTTCTTTTGTTGTGTTTCTTTCATCTTACATTTTTCTAGACCCAGAGCACCTTGAAAATTTTGAAAAGTATCTCAAATCAATGAACTGCTCGGAAGAAATTTGTCTGCTCACCACATTTGCTCAGATGGCACAAACCAAACGGGCTGATGTTGATGAGGATTTCATTAGAATCATAGTTTTGGAAATATACGAGGTGAGTAATGTTACTGGTCCATTTAGGAAAAGGATGAGTGTGCTCTCTTCCTTTCTAGCAGTGGAAGGTGTGAAACATGCATGGCTTCTGTATTTTGTTCTACCATGGAACCAAGAAAGTGATAGTTCTGAAGTTTGTAATCTAGTACTGAATTAAAATATTCTGAAGGGCATGATTTTCTTGGAGAAAGAACAGCTTTTCTGTAGACCCACCCAGAGTGAAACAAATGAACAAAAATAAATTTATTTTGCTTTATTTTTCTCTCACAGGTCTAACTTATGGCTCTGAAATTCGTTGTGTGCTTGTTAAGGAAGTTTTTGTAGGTTTCCAAATGCACAGACTCAGACACGAATTCCAGAAATTGTTCTTAAATAATTTATTCACAAGGTGCAGTGTAGAGCAGCGTGAGCTGGGTCCCTCCTGAAAAGAGACCCTCAGGGAAAAGAAACTTGGACAATTCTACCCCAACAGCCCAAGCGCCCCCCCACAACTCATCACTCAAAGTTCTGACCTTCAGTTGTCACTGTGCACCTGCGGCTGGAGAAAATAAATTATTGACAATAACCAAAACATTATTTTGTTTTGTCTAGTTTTAGATGCCATTCTGCTTCTCTACTTATCTCCAGGGATGCAGCTGCCCTCATCTTCTAGCTTGAAGACTCTGAGGTTTTTGTTTAACAAGGAAGAAAGTTCAAAAGCTCACAGCTTGCTAAGCAAATTTAGTTATGCTAAGTGAATTCTCTATCAACAGTTTTTACACAATTTCTATAAGAGCGGTATGCCTGATAATTCAATAAGCTAGGGCAGTCTATTCCCTAACATAGTGTTTTTTTTGTTGTGGTGTGTAGGTTTGTTTTTGTGTGTGTGGCATTGTTGTGCCTGTGTTTAGTTTTGTACTTTGTTTTTGGCACTGTGACATAATAATTTCTTATCTTGTATGGCAATCAGTTTCAGTTTTGATATTGGCATTTATCAACTTTGTCCAGAATCACCAAGAACAATTTCGTTCTGTGTTTTCCAAAAGGTGTTTTATTGTGGTGTTAGCGAAGGTCGGCTACAACCAGTAACTCCTCTCTGCTCATCTTCTCAGGTGTCTTATGTTAGTCTTTCCACGAGAGAGACGTTTTCAAAAGTTGGTCGACAACTCTTGGGAGCGATTGCCAGTGTCCATACACAGATTATTTCTGTACTGCTGGATCGGGTTAGAGACACCATTGAGAAAGTTGGGATGGTAAGTGCTAATGTCCGTCACTTAAAACTAGAGGCCACGCAAACTGTTATAAAATACAGCTTTGTATGAATGGACTGTGTTAAAGACCTGCCCATGGGTTTTTTTTTAATCATATTACTTTTTAAGATAGAAGAGCATAATGCTGGTTGTTGTTCCATACTGAGTACTGATTAGACCTTTTTCTTTTCTGCCCTCAAAGGTGTCTTTATATCTGTTTAAAGAACTTCCATTGTACCTGTGGAAGCCTTCTTCATCTGAGATAGCACTGATTGGCGACTGGTTATTAAATTACAATCTAACGACAGTGGAGAATAAACTAGCCTGCATTATCTTGGAAGGGCTGAACTGGGGATTCGGTGAGCATGTATGTATTAAAAACAAGAGGCCTGAACCTGGTCAGTTTTACAGAATAAAATGTTACTCAACCTGAGACTATAATTTAATTTGAAGACAGTTAATTACGTGCTTTTATATGATGGTTGTACTTGATGGCATAGGGTGGGAACTTAATGATAATTTTACAGCGTTCTGCCTGAGGTTTGGTTGTCTTGCTTTCTTGTAGTGCTGCAGCTGAGATTGAAGAGATTTTTAAGCAGGAGTTTCCTCTTTCTAAACAAGAGGAAATATCTGACAGGACAATTTTAGTGTGTCGCTTGCTTAAGATATCTATGGCTGCAGAATAGAGGAATCCTCCAGTAAGTGTGTGTGAGCCTGGTGTAACTGTAGTTGGCAGGCTGGTATCCCAGTATGTTTTTCACAGTGCAAGAAAACAAATGATTGAAATCAGAGATTTCAAAGCCCTGAGCATTATTTAAATAATTGGAAAATATTCCGTGGAATGGGTTACTTTGGGAGCTCCGTCAGTTCAGTAACCAATGAAGGGTGAATGTTTTATCAGCTTGAAACAAACTAGGGGGAAAAATTCTGACGCCTGTGTTCAGTGATCCGTTGTGGTCTGTAACATTTGATCGTGCCGAACTCTTCGCTGTGCTGATACTTATTTGTCAAGATTGCCTTACCTTTTCTCCCTGTTTCTTGATGACACATGGAAACAAAAGAATGGTAGGGGAAATGGACTGTGAGGTCTTCACTGTGCAATAACAGTGTCATGTCTGTGCCCTTTGATATGAGGAAAAATAGTCCTTTAACGTGGCTGTTGATAAGACAATTTGCTATGCTTTGATACAAAAAACACGATACGTTTCTTTAGTCTTGTTTTGCTTTTAAAGGCAGGATTTCAAGTGTCTGTACTATGCAATTAATAATGTCATCTATGGATCTTTGGATCAATTGCTATAAATCCACAAGATGCATGTGAGAAGTGATTATGGTCATTTTTTTCCTGGAAATAATCCAGGTGTTGAGCTTTGTGTTAGCTCATTATTCTTCAATGTTGAGACAAAATTTTTCTTGCTGGCCAAGATTTTGCCTAAGTGTTACAATCCTGAGTATCTTTCTGGCTGTGCAAATTAAGATTTATTTCTCTGTAGTGCAACTGAATGATACACTTGTAAAGACCTTTTAAATGAGGCGAAGTTTTGTGATATGACTCTGTTTTTAGCAGGATACTCTTCATCTGGATCCAGCTGTCCATTCTGAAGTTGCATTAATGGTCCTGGAAGCGTATCAGAAATATCTGTCTCAGAAACCGTATGCTGGGCTGATTTCTGAAAGCATAAACCAGGTATTTCTTCAGAATTACAGGGAATAGCTTATTGATAGTGATAGACAGGAAAAACTACAGACCAACACCTCGTTTGCTTCTTGTCTTTTTGAAGCTATGCTATTTTGATACTGCTAGAACATGATAATACGCCAGCTCTTAGTATTTCTGTATCCACAGACCTATTTGAAGACACTGTTAGATTTAGGTTGAACATCTATGTGAGAAGTAGGAATTGTAAATTTCTTCCCCTTTTCAGTTTGCATTATTATCCAGCCTGTGTTGGACAGTTGCAAACTGTTCTTGTAGACGATCATTTACTCATGTGGAGTTGGACAGTACTTGCTTAATAAAATGCTACTTACTACTACTGGTGAACGTAAGAGACATCCTTCCTGTGTCTCCAGCTCATAGTCTTACCTTATTTAAAGACTCTTTTAGCAGCTTTTCAGTAATGATCAGTGTGCTGTGTTACCTGAACATCCTACAAATATTTATTTACATTGATTTTACAGCACACTGGTGACGGAGGAAGGTATGGCTCCAAGTTACAGTAGGGGAATGGAAGGATAGGAAGATCAAGGTTAAAAATCCCTTTTTTGGTTATTCAGTCCAAGATGCTTCTATTTATTTATTCAGAGCTTTTAATATTGCATTGTGCTTTGTCTTAGTATTTCTCATACAGTGCTTTCTCCTCCCCAGTGCTTTTTTCCACAGTTTTTTCTTTCTACACTTTGAATGTTCCTTATTGTATCTGCTCTTTTCTGACTTGCTTCTCTGCACTACTTAATCATGGTTTGTTGTCTCGTGCCAGCTAGATGAGTTATCTTTTTAAGTCTATTTCTGCCTTGGTTGCCGCTTATATTGGCAAATCTGTCCTAACTTGCATGAGCTTGTAACTGGAACTTGAGAGAAAATAATGCTTAGGTTCTTGTACCTCCACTCAGAGAGAAGGAAATATCTGCATTGACTCCCAGCTCTGCAATTTATACTGGTCCATCAGAGCATGTACAATATTTTTTCCAAAAGATGTATGATTGTTTTGATCTAGACAGGGTCTTCATGATAATGGACACATGTACATGACACAGAGACTCTGCCTGTGCGCATTCCAGACTTCTTTCTGGGGGAAGGCTGCCAGGTTTTAGGCTCTTTGCTGACAAATATTACTTTTGTATATATATTTTTTGCTTTCCTCTCACTAGCAGTCTTAAACATTACTGAAGGTTGTGTGTGTGTGTATTTGTTTTTTTTTAAAGTAATAAAAATAAAATTTAATCTGAGACCGGTGTCTAGTTTGGAAAACTTTAGCTGAACCCTTATAGGTTGGTAGGCTTTACCAAAAGGGTGGGTGGGGGAAGAAGGGAGGTGGAAATCAAGGCCACAGAAACAGAGTTTTCACATAACTTTAACTGATGGTGCTATGTGGTACGTCTGAAAAATAACTGCTGTTGCACTGATCTAGTGTCACGGTGTTGTGATAGAGGAGGAAACTCATCCAAGCTGACCCAGGTCCTGTTCTAGTGCCCTTCTTGCTGGAGTATGGCCGTGATTCCTCTCACTCCCCTTCCTGCTGCTTTGTTCCAGGTCTCCTACTTAGCCAGCATTGTTCGTTACGGAGAAACACCAGAGACCTCCTTTAACCAGTGGGCCTGGGGTTTGATTTTGAGGTTAAAGCTCCACAGAAACGACTGCGGCATGCGACAAGGCTGGCCAGCGGTCCCCGCCTCGGACAGCGCGCTCGACATGACGGAGTCGGTCACACTTCACCCCCTCCTGAAGGGTGTTAAAGCCAACATCCCGTTCGGCTGTTACCTCGCACTGGCGATGACCACGTTAGGTCACAGGTACGTGTGATTATGGTTTTTTTTGTGTTTGCCTTGCGTGAATGGCCCCAGTGGCCGAGCAACTTACCTGATGATGAACTGAGGTCTGTTAACATCTTTATGCGTGTTTAAAGAACAAAGGACTTCTGGTGCAAGGGGTTGAGCAGTCTTTCAGGGACTGTAGTTTCAAAGAATGTGCTGTTTTCTTTATTTTGCTAGTACTGTTTTTTGCCTTTGTGTGTTAGAGTCGAAATAGTCATTAGGAATAGTACTAAAACCAAGGGATTAGCATGATTGCCATGACAGGAATAACTTTTAACCACACTTACTGAAAGGGTTGTTCTACAGGTGATTTTTTCTAGCAGGACAGGAGCAAAGCATTCTGAAAATAGTGAGGAGAAAAAAGCCACTCATGTCAGTAATAATAAATAGAGAGCTTTATAACCCTGAAACTGAACATCCTAGCTCTCTCTGTGTTCCAACACTGTCTTTCCCGGTGTTTTCAGTTGGTTTGTAGATAAAGCTCTTGGACATAATCCAATGTACTGGTTGATTAAAGTACAGAGCCAGGCATAGATTAATCAGTCTCTCCCAGGTCTATTTTCCCTCAATTTGTCGTCTCTTTAATTATCCCTTACTCATATTAAAAATATTGACTAATTGTTTTCTGCACATAATATTGCTTTATTCTTTAAAGAGAAGTTGTTTTGGCTTACTTTTCCTCCCCCCAGCCCTTGCTTGGTGCTAAGGTTATGCCATAGGTGCATACATCCTTCTTCAAAGCACTGGAGTAATTTGAGACTGATATGAATGTATTCTGGTTTGAGAGTGGAAGTTTTTACGTGACTTTGAGCATGGAATGAAAAACAAGGAATCTCTTCCGAGTGTGTGGTGGTTTTTTTTTGTTTGGTTGTTTTTTTTCCTCCAAACATTTAGTCCTTGCAAGCAACCATTTAATATCTTGCTCCTGTCTAAACCATAACACTGATCTTCATCACGTGCAAAAGTTCAAGGCCAGTTATATTAATGAGCAGAAGGAACAAACTGCTATACTGTATGCTAGTGACAATGCACCATTTCATTTTCATGACCTCAGATTAAACATATGATTAATGTTTTACATCTTTTCCTAATGTGCAGCTCTTCTCAGTTAGCAACTTGATGCATAGCAATATACCGAATAAGTTGCTGCTAATGAGTTTTCTGGTCAGGAGGAGCAGGATTAATCTCTGATGACTGCAACCATCGAAGTACCTACTGTAAAGAAACCCTCTGAGCTCCATCTATAGGTAGTGAAGGAAGATATCCAGAGCATCGTCCATCCTGAGGCGATGTCGAAGTTAGCTGAAATGAAACTCTATGTTCTTCCTTTGCCTGGAGAGGGAGGCAAGTTGGCTGGGTTAGCCCAGAATCCTGAGGTTTGTATTGATTGAAACTTGATGGATGGAGACCCACCCCCACCTCCAGTGATCTTTGGAAGACAGGACACAAACCCCCAGAACAGCAGGAAATACTTTCCAAATCTGTCAGCAATCGAATGACTGCTACAGCTGAAGAAAAAACTGTCTGGACTAGCCGTTTAGGATTTCAGAGATTTTGTGTAAAGATAAAAGTGTCTCTACTCCTCAGATCACAAAAAAGAAGACAACACCCTTGTCTCTTTCTACTGATAGTCATTGTATTTTTCCATGTTTGTTTTTGTTTTGACAGCATTGAGAAGTTCTGTGCTGAAGGGATCCCTCTTTTGGGTGTACTCGTCCAGTCAAGACATCTGAGAACAGTAGTCCATGTGCTGGATAAAATTTTACCTTTATTTTATTCTTGCCAGTATTATCTCCTGAAGAATGAACAGTAAGCATTATTTATTCCTAATACATTTATTGATAAAGAAGAATGAAAGTTAGTCTTGACTGTTAAATTTATCAGACTTCATCCTGGGTTTTGCATCCAGTGAAAGTGTGACTCAGATGATGGGGAAGTATGTCTGGTTTATTTGCCAAGTGACTTTTTGGCGTTGACTGCGGTTGAGGAAATAGTTGTAGAAATATCTCCTACGGACATCACAAGTACAGTTGTCATCAGTGCTGCTGCTGTGCCACAGAAGTGTTCAACAGCTATATTGAAGGGTAGCTGTTGCGTTTAGATGAGCGAGAAAGACAAGCAGGTGATACTGGTTTAACTGTGTTCTTACTGGTAAGGCGAGCAGTTGGGAGTCCACTCAAGTGGTGGACCTCACTGTCTGTCCTGTTTAATTAGTAAAGTGGTCCTTGAGGTGTTTTTGGCTTGTAACACCTGGCAGCTTCCCAAGCAATGCTAGATTTGTGTGCGGATGTGGATCAAGACCTGTATTCAGTCCTAATGAGCTTCCTGTAATTTCAGTCTGCCGTGGACTGCTCATGCTGTGCCTACGACATATATAAAATGGAGCAATTAAATCTGCGGCATGGTCATGGATCAAAAGCCTCGTATATAGGTGTGAACCACTGCTGTTGAGCTGGCTTTAAATTCTCTAGAAGCAGATTTTCTGTGTACGATGCTGTATGAGAAATTTTAGAATTAATTTAATTTGTTGGCATCCCTAGGTTTTTATCTTACATCCAACTGTTCCTTCATCTGGATAGTGGAGTCCCGCAAGGTGTGACCCAGCAGGTTACGCATAAAGTAACACAGCACTTGACAGGAGTCAGCTATGGAGAAAATGTTAAGCTGCTCAGTGGTATGATACAGGTAAGAAGATTATTAACACAGTGGAGAGGTTTTTTTAGAAACAAGTAGGCTTTTTTGACTGAGTTAGTGCTTAAGGTTAGATAGGATGCTGAATCTGTCAGTTCTTCAGCCACAAAGTACCCTGCATCAAATATGAATAGTTTGGTGTGGTTTCTGCAAACACTTCTGCTTAAACTTGCCTAAGTCTGGCGATGCATGTGACACTGGACATAACAATTATGTGTGCTCCAGACTACTTGGAAAACACATTTTCTGATACCAGGTCAAAACTGCCTAAAAAGGGAATGTAAAATGTAGCACTGCTTTCTTGCTTGTGTTAATCGAGGAATGCAGCAGATATATTAATGTTTGAAAGCTTTGCTTTTGACCATTAATTTATAGTTATGGTATGAAAACAAGTTCGTCTACTGGGGAACAGTAGTATTTTTTTCTAAATGTGCAAAGAGGTCAAGAACCAAGGCCTGTTAACATTAGAGACTGGTAAAAGGACAGACTGATGGCCTTTGTGTGTGTTTTTGCTGATGGCACAAGATGCTCAGCTCCCCAGGCTGCAGAATTTCTTCTGGAGGTTGGAGATGACAGAGCTTTTTTTCCATAGGCGTAGAGAACATCGTAAATATTTAAAGGATAGGCCCACAGCGTTATGCAAGTTAAACAGCTCTTCAAGAAATTCTTAAGCTTTAATAGAAGCTGGAATCCCTTCAATAACTTTATTATTTAATTTGGCAGACGCACATTTTTCTGAGTGACCAGCCAAATGGAGTGGGGCCGGCCGCAGTGCTGGAGTTCTGGGTTCAGCTCCTCACCAGCCAGCAGCTGTGGCACAGGGACCGGGCAACACTCTTCTTGCTGGATGACTTGTGTAAAGCTGCTTTTCAGTACAGCCAAGAGGACTGTGTGCAAAAGCTGCTTTACCAACAACATAAGGTAAGTGGGTTTGTTATAATGGTGTGGCTGTTGAGTAAATGGTCAGTTCACGTGTTGCTTGTTCTAATTTTGGTGTGAATGTATTTTCCTGAAAAGCAACAGGAACAGTCGTGATGATGAGCCATAATGGAATTACGTTATCTGATTTCTTTCTGAGTAGCTCAAGATTAGTGAAATATCTGATAAGTGAATAATAATAACAATAAGAATTAAAGGAGCACTTTTCTCATTCATGAGTTCTATCATAGTATTTTAGTTTGTGGTCTTTGCATTTAAAATGCTTGGTTGTGTATTTATAATAAAGATAGAGCATCCTCTCCTGAAAAAAACAGATGCTGTTACTATAACAGAATCTTTCCACTGAAAAAGAAATAAAGTACACGCAAGTATTTCAGTGGTGGCTGCTTGAGTAAGGTTGGGAAGTACCAGCATGAGGCAGCAGGGAACCTGGATGAAGGCACAGTGACATACCTGTAGCATGTAAGTCATCTCTTAGGCTGCTTACAAGAAAACCCAAATGTTTTCTGTTTCCACACAGAATGCTTTGGGCTATCACTGTGACAAAGGTCTGCTGTCTTCCCTTGTTAGCTGGATCGTAGCAGGCAACGTGACACCTTCCTTTGTTGAGGGTGATGCCAATCCCTCTCAGGTAAGCGGGACAATGGTTTTGATAAGCAATATGCAGGTGTTTAGGTTTTTTTAATGCTTTTGCAAGTTTTTGTGGATTTTTCTCTTCTTCCCTCTTCCTGTCTTTGTATTTGTGAGTTTTCCTGTAGTAAAATCCTAATTTAGCCTAAGAGAATGCTGTGAGATTTTTACGCTAAAGGGAACATGGAATGTTTTGTGCAGGAAAACTTTGATCTGTGTCCAAGAATTAATATAATAGGATTTATTAGTAAATTTTTATTTTAATCTTCAGTTGCTCTCAGTATATTTAATGGGAGAAAATACGTAAAGCCTGACTATTCTATTAGATCAGTCATTTTCTGATGAATATTTTGAACACTAATTGCTTTCTTTCTGCTTAATCAAGTTCCTAGTTTGAGCAAAAAGAAATGAAACCTGCAGTACCTCAACTGCAGATGTGCAGTGCAGGTGGGAAAGAGGATATATTATTTTACAGGGTTTGAGTAGGTTGCTTCCTCCAGAACTCTCTGGATAATTGTCACTTGTCCCTGGTTTCCCCGTTCTTTCCCATGACTGTACAGAATACAAAGAGGGTGTTTGAATGTAGATAAGGAGGAAACTAGCTCTCAGTTTTATCTTTGAGATATGATACTGCTTTTGCAACTCTGCAATGAGAATCTGGCAAAGATATAATCCTCTCATGAAAACAGCAAGCTTCCTGATCCTACCCCTGCCATTTTTTTATCAGTTTTTCTGTTATTGCTGTTTATACAGGTGTGGTTTTCATGGATGGTGCTAAATATGGAGTCAATATTTGAAGAAGATTCGCAGCTGCGCAGAGTTGTGGAGGGGGAGTTAGTTATTAATGCTTTGACTCCTGATCAAGCTTTGAAGGTGAGAAAACTGTTCATCTGCTTTTATCAGGCAGAACTACTGGAGAAAAGTGTTTCCTTGCATTGTTTAGGTTTTGTTTTCACCCTGTGTTAATCTGTTGAGTTAAACTGTGACAGCCTGTTACAAGGAACTGCAGAACACCTGATGCTGAAAATGTTCTTTTTGCAGAAAGCACAGGCCCAGCTGAAGCTGCCCATCGTTCCTTCCCTTCAGAGGCTCATGATCTACCGCTGGGCTCACCAGGCCCTCGCTACCCCTGCTGATCACCCTCTCCTGCCACTAATCTGGCAGAAATTCTTCCTCCTTTACCTTCACCGACCAGGACCGCAATACGGGTGAGCCTGATCATCAGGGCTCTGGCAGAACAGCAAGCGCTAATAAGTTTGCGCTGCAAGTGAGATTAAAAATTGCCTCACAGTAAGACTCTATCTGAAAGCAGCATCTCTCTAAAAAGTCGATTTATTAATATTTGCGAAGGTGCTGATTTGACACTTGCAACAAGACTTTGTTGTGCTTTTTTCTTTCATTTTTAGGTTACCTGTAGATGGCTGTATTGGAAGACGTTTTTTCCAGAGTGCAGCTCATATTAGCTTACTGAATGAAATGAAGCAGCGCTTAATAGAGGTAGCAGACTTCCACCACGCTGCCAGTAAAGCCCTAAGAGTGCAGGGTCCCACCGAGGGCAGTGACAGGTCACCAGAGAAGGCGAGCTCCTCACCAGATTACCTGACTTCACCAGAACTGCATAAGGAACTTGTCAGGTAAAGAAAAACTGCCCAGTTCAGTCTCATTCAATACAACCACCTGAACAACTGCTGGAGCACGGCCTTAGCT
This sequence comes from Pampusana beccarii, assembly GCA_013399365.1. Lineage (NCBI taxonomy): Eukaryota > Metazoa > Chordata > Aves > Columbiformes > Columbidae > Pampusana > Pampusana beccarii. Next base: position 292,964 of record VWYH01006819.1, on the reverse strand, counting down.
GCGGGAGATGTGAAGGGATGTGAGCCTTGGCTGACCTCGATGCACCACAGGCACTTGTTCTATGCATAATTCTGGTCAAATCCGTTCCTCTATTGATACGACTTATTTTGTTTGAGGAGGGGCTGATTTTCCTACTAAAAATAAAACGTTGATAGAGTTGTTCCTTCCCTTACGGGAGAGCTTTGCTTTTTAATTAATGGTATCCCCATACTGGTAAAATGCTTCTTGTTTAGACACATCTGCTACCATTGTATACATCACTAGCAGTAAATGTAACATGCTACTTTGTGTGTATACGTCTGTTTGGCACAGACTAGGGCCTAAATTTATGTCTGAATAAGATCGCTTCATCAGGGAATTTACGGGGACTGTAACGCATGATTCAGTTAGTGCAGTTTGAGCTGTGACAAGTGTGTTCTGTGCCAGCTGGAAAGCGATACGTCTGCTTAACCAAAACCTTAGCGCAAGACTGTCTCCTTGTGTTGGAGTAGGCTGAGGAGATGGGCATGGTTTGAGAAGTCTGCCGTAAGAAGTATTTGCAATATTACATTGTCTGGATTTTCCTAGAAGCTATAGTTGAAAAGATTGTTTGAGGAGAGTCCCTTGTTCAGAGAGTGTCGGGGAAGTTTCTTTTCCTTAGGTTTCCTGTAGCAGATACTTGGGCATGGATTTCAGAAATTCTTCTAAAATGAATAGTTTATTCACAAGGTACAGCGTAGAGCAGCTTGAGCTGGGTGCCTCCTGAAAAGGGGCTCTTGGCAGAAAAAAACTCGGACAATTATACCCCAACAGTCCAAGCCCCCACCCTCAACATGTTACTACGGGACAATTGCAAAATTAGAGTCTGGAGTCTTCCTGTTCTTCATTGCATCTCTGCATTTTGATCAGGCAGGCTGTCAGTCAAAGTTCTGACCTTTGGTTGTTATTTTTCACCTGCAGCTGGAGAAAATAAATTGCTGACAATAACCACAACATTCTTGTGTGTAGTTTTAGATGCTGTTCTGTTCCTTTACTTATCTCCAGGGACACAGGTCCCCTTCTCTTCTAGCTTGAAGACTCTGAGGCCTTTTTTACTTAATGAAGCTGAAAGTTTCAAAGGTTTGCAGCTTGCAGAAGTTATGTTAAGCAAATTTAGTTATGCTAAGTGAATTATATATACGCAGTTTCTAACTGAGTTCTACAAGAAGCGGTATACTCAATAATTCAATAAGTTAGGGCAGTCTGTTCCATAACAGGGTTTTTTTGCATCCAGGATCTGAGCTTCTTTTAGGTGTTTTTCTGGCAATAATCAATAGGTACTGACAAACAAACAAGGAAGATCATAAATCCTCCTTGGTAATTTGTGAAAAATAGTCTAGAGGTGCTCATTGGGTAGAACTTGATTAATATTTGTCAGTCCTTCGTTTTTAAATGAAGGACTCCAACATAAAATCAGACTGCTCTACAGCCAAATAGATCTTACACTGGGGAAGTTTAGTGACCTCCTAGACAGGAAGGAAAATATTGGTAGAGTTCAAGAGCTGAGGCTTGGAACCAGAATACTTCAATTTTTTCACACTGATACAGAAAACAGGAGTTTGGTAATTATATTTAATACCATGCTGCAGAGATGTAATGGTATTATAGCTCTCCTTTGTAATTAATCAGGAAAACTTGGATGGTATGATTATAAAAAGGGTACCCCTCAGAAGGGTGACTACAGCTGAAGAAAGAAGTGCATTTATGTTAAAGTGCAATGTTAGTGGAGAAGGAAATAGGAATAAACTAGCCAGGAATTTGAGTCTGACAAGAAATTAAGAAGTGTAACTCAGGTGTGAGGTTTTTGGAGCAGCCACACTTGCTCAGACATAGTATTTTTTTTCTTCATTGGTCTTTCGAAGGGGATTGTTGATACAATTTCATGGCATAAGAGACACTTCCACTCCTAGGTCATGTTTGCTGATTTGCATAAATGTTTTCCTTTTCAAAATTTGTCCTGTTAATTTTGGTTACTGTCCGATCATATTTCAATTCTTTCCACTGGACTGAAACATCCGTGTTTTGAGCTGTGTCACCTGTTAGCATGATTTTTGCCTTAACTATAAACCCCAGAATGAGACTGCTGTGTAATACGTTATACACATACGATTAAAGTTCACATTGATTTATTTTTTTTCTTTTTTTTTTCTCAGGCTTTGTAATGTTTTTGTTTTGTGGTTGGAAGAAGAGAGTTTCCAGAAAGGAGACACATACATTCCGTCTTTACCGAAGCAATATGATGCACATAGACTTGCTAAAGTCATGCAGAATCAACAGGTGAAGTGCCAATCACACTGGCAATCTGAGATCCAGAATTCACTTTACTTATTAACATGAGTCTTGTAAAGTAGTGAGAGACTTGGTGTTACTGGTCTTTAACATGTATACACGTATAGTAACTTTACAGCTCTTTTTTTCCTAAGAATCTTGTGCTAATCTAGACTTCGTCTATATTTGACCGAGGACTCCTGAGTAGATTTCTTTCATATCTTAATGAGAACAAAGTCCTTATTCTATACTGTTCTGAAATTCTTTCCGTGTTCTAAGATAATTTTAGAGAGTTATTGAAGTTGGAACTTGAAATGAGAAAAGACTGGAAGCTGAAATCTGCTCATTTTGTGGTCTGTAACATGTCAGGTTCTAATATAAGTTAGTGACCGGGCAGTTTATGTTATTCTATCTAGTAAGCATAAAGAGTTAGTAGAACTAAAAAAAAACTTTGAGAGGGGAGATTTTAGAAGGGCATTTCTTATGCCTGCTTTGTTTTTATTCTTCCAGTGGATGTGACAACTGGAAATGCAAGCCTGGTTTAGCCTGATTACTGTTAATCATGCCATGATGTTTTAGACTATCTTTAGGAACAGAGTTTTAATAATCTGTACACTTTCTCTCTTATTTGTTAAAATTATACTGTGTGTGCTTGTCAGATCTCTAAGTGCCATGAATGCTTTTCAGTGGCTTAGTTGTACATGTGATAAAAATTCTGCAGCTTTTTTTTCAGTATAGATTTTTTTTTCCCTAGTAATAATTTTCCTGTCACTTAAAACAACAGAGTCTAGTTTTATGTAGTTTTTTAAGTTCCCGAGCTACTGGGATGGATGCACAGTATATGGTGCTGACCAAAATGGGAATGATAATTTAATTCTTCTGTGCTTTAGGATTTGTGGATGGAGTATGTCAATGTTGAACTCATACACCATGAGTTTCAGGAAGCTCTAAACCTTTGGCTGCAGGTACAGCTTGAATCGCATACAACCTGTGTTTCTGCAGGGCAAACAGATTTCACCAACCCTTTATCAGGTACGAGATAAGAATATTGTTAGTGATACTGGGCCAGAAGGAATTATTAGCGTGTTGAAACCCTGGTTTCTTTAGGAACGTGATGATGTTTGTGAATGAATACATGAAACATGAATACCGTTTGTTTTAATGGGTACAGTATTTTACATTAAGTCTTTATGCTGTTCTCACTAAGATGCCATGTGAGAAGTTAATATCCATGTTTTTGGTTTAAATTTTCCCAAAGTTTAGATAGAGACAGCTGAAAGCAAAAAACTCTGTAACTGAAACCAGAAATATTTTCTCTTTTTTTGTTGTTGTTCCCAATGCCTTTCCTTGCTGTTTCAATGGAATTCTGGCATGGGGAAAGGGTTGTTGTAGCACAGAAAGGGATGATAGTCATGGTATATTAAGGATATTATGAGACTGGTATTTGGGGGGGCTGATTAAAAAAGTTGAGGGAGGGAACAGAAGGAAACTGGAATGGTTTCATAGGTGAGTTGACACGCTCTGGGGAGGATTCAGAGCTGACAAGACTAGAGAGGAAGTTGAATTGTAGGGAAAAGAAGATGAATTTGGCTCAGCAGTCTCAGTTTGGGAGCCTCTGTCAGATGAGGAGAATAAACAGGACTATAAGAGGAAAACTGGAAGAGTGGGGGGAAACAAGGAAAGCAACAAGGCATTGGATCTTAATGTTGTGTGGTGGACCTGGTCATGAAAATTGGCTGGGTGAAATAAACTTTGTCCACAAAACCAGCTGGATTAGTTGAGTGATTTTCTTGTTTTTAAAAAGGAAAGAATCACGAGAAATACTTGTCTGCTGCTAAAAACGTTTCATGCAAAAAGTAATGGTTTTGTTCATTTTCTCGTAATGTTTTCTTACTGACAAAACTTGCTTTTGCTTTCTTTTCTAGCCAAAGAGAGGATAATGAATAATTTGAAGAAGTTTGATACTCCCAAGCCCCTTCTTCCGCTCCAGACAATGAAAGCTCCCGTTCCAGTTATTTCCTCTGCCAGTCTAGTAAGTCAAAAAGAAGCAATTCGGCTTATGCGCATGGACCTTAACGTCTTGCAGCAACACGCCAAGTAAGTTACAGCTGTTTTCCTTCTGTCTGTCTAACAGCATCTTGAGGCGCTCTTTACAGCAGCCTCATTTGTGGTGTTGGCACAAGACCATCAGTACTTGATGACTTCTTGTGTCAGAGTTTTAATTTTTTTTTTTTCTTGGCTATCATTTTATTATTCCACTAATTTTTCTACTTTTTATTATTCCACTATTATTCCTTTAATTAAGATAAGACTACAAAAGTCTGATGACTGAGATTACATCAGGCGACATCTAACTTCTACAGTTTATTTTCTCATTTTCATTCTTCCGAAAATAAAAACTCCTGTTAGCCTAGATTTGTTGACAATAAGTTAATTAACCCTTCTGCACTGATGTAGTAGATACAGTGTGAAGCGCTGGAATTCCCAAGAGAGAAATCTGATTTCTGGGACTGTTAGCTTTATGTATGAAAGAGAAGAGACTTTTTGTTTTTTAGTATTCCTACTAAGAGAACCCAGCTGAAATATTTTCAAACACAGCTGGTGAATCTGTAGCTGTTCTTGCCCAATGTAGTCGTTTAATATCTACATTATGATTAAAAAAATAACCCAAACAGAAAACAAAACAAAACAAAAAAACAAAACTCTCTAAGCCCAAGACAGGATGTGTCTAAACAATTCTTGCAGCCGTTCTGGGTGGGCTTTATTGTGTTGACTGCATCATTGCGTTGTCCAGCCTTTTATTTGTCTCATGGAAAATTACATTTCCTACAGAGAGTCGTCTATTTAATTTCCTTCCAGGTTGTCATGTAGAATAATTAAAAAGAGCTTGTGTAGACTTGAGTAGTTGTTTTTCTTACGAACCTATTTCTTTATTATTTGAAGTGCTACTGCTTCGCGGTTTTAACTCAGTTTCATTTAACAACTTTTTATGTTTTCAAGGAAAGTGTCATGAGTCTCTGTATAGCACATTAAACTGAAATCTCATCTCTTGCTTATAAATTCTTAGCATTACTGTTTTCAGAAAAGGTTTTGGTAATTTTATTAATAAATGCTTTTCAGAACTGCAGCTCTCTGGGAATCTCAGCATGTTGCTCTCAATAGTGAAATACTTGACGCTCTACCTAAGCTCTACGTCAATCGGGAAGAGCAGATCACCCTCCATGTGGAGTGCCGGGGAACTTCAAATAAAGGCTGCCAGGGAGCAGCTCTTCTAACAATCCAGGTTAGAGACGTGGCACCACTTCTGTTTTGGGGTTGTTGGTCATGGGTAATGAAAGTGAAGTGACCGAATGGTTACAAGAATAGTAGCGGTTGACCAAATAATTCTATAGAGACTAATAGTTAACTTAAATGACTAATGTGTAGTGCTCAAGAGGAGATGCAGTTCAACAGCTGAAGGATAAATTCTTGTGTAAAATTTGTTTTGCTCATAGTGTCCATTCTGAACTGATTCCCAATGTGTGAATGTGGGAATATGCTCACATAGGAATAGAAGCATGAAAATGTTTATACATATATTCCCCTGTTGCTTGCTGTATGAATTTCTTGATCCCACAGTCCCTATGGATTAAAAGTCTTACATAAAATACTTGAATTATATTGGTGTGTGATAATTAAATAGGAACATGACCAAGCATGTGTGCTTGAGCACGATGTATTAAATCTGATCAAAACTCTCAGGGGAAAACCATCTGTGTTCAGAGTTCTCATACTGGGCTCTGCTTCGTTTTTACAAATAGGTGCAACATCAAAGAATCTTAGCAAAAGATATTGTTCTGAAATGAATGTGTGTCTTTTTGTCATTTAGTTTGAAGGGAAACATAAAAATGAAGCAGTGAGCCAGCAGCTCCATGCTTTGCGTGCAGAAGTGAGACAACTGCAGGCAGCAGCTACGAAGCCACCTTCTCTGGGTGTTGTGGGAGCAGCAGTACATGTGGAAAATTTTATAACGTAGGTTGTTCAGACACTGCTTTAGATAGTGATGTTTTATATTTCTTTTTCTGTATATTAGAGTTAAAATGTGGAATCTGTTTGTGTGCTTTTTGTGATGCTTATCAGCTTTGGGTTGGCAACAAAGCTGGAATCCTGAGACTTGTATATTTGCGACACAGACCTCTAAAGGAGTAACTGTATTATCTGAAGAGCTAACTGCTTGTCTTTTAGCCCCTAAAGGGCACACAGTACTGTCTTCTACTTCCATTTATTGTATTCTGCATTAGAATATCCCTTATAACCCTGCAAAAGCCCATTGAGTGATGACAGGGATGCTGTATTAAACTTGAGGAAATGGCTAACTTGTACCACAGCTGTCCCAGTTATAGCATAAACTATATGGCTTTAATATCTCTCTTTGTAGGTTTTTCCCTTTTATAGTGCAGGACGTAATTCTTCAATAGGGAGTTATGATTTGAAGTAGCTTTTCAATATGTGAAACAAAATCGTGCAGTGGAAGAGGACTATATAATATCACTTTTTTTGGGAGGTGAATAGATGGATTAGTCCAAGGCCGCCTTCCTCTTGAAGGCCTTTTAGAGTTCATCCCCGAGGTGCAGTTTTGCAACACGATTCTTCTCAATCTCCTAGATTTCTGCTGGGATTCTTTTAGTGTAATTGGTTTCCTACAGACCGTACTCGCTGTACAAGTAAAAAATATCTGATTACTATTTCTACATGTTCTTGATCACTAGTCTGAAAAATTCAGTGGATGGGCAAGTTCTTGGGACTTAGATCTGTGGAACTGCTTGTTTTTCAGATGTTTTAGTTCAGACTCAGTGAAGATAGGGGTTTAAGCTCAATAAAACACTTCTTTGCTAATACCCAAGAAAAGATTGATTCTGTTTTAATTCTTTCTTTGCTGAGCCTGTGAAGTAAAATGAGGGAAATTTTCTTGCAGTACAAATGTAGTTCAGGTGGCCTAAGAACGTGATTTGAGGGATAAATAATCTATTGGAACTATGCTGTGAAAAGTGTTTTGATGACCACTTTCTGGCTCGTTTTGGAGATACCCATTTCAGGCAGCAAAATTACTTGAACTAAACCTGGGACTGTCCAGCCTGGAAATGAGAAGGCTCAGGAGGTTCTCACCAACGTATAGAAATACCTGAAGGGAGGAGGGTGCAAAGGAGATGGAGCCAGGCTCTTTTCAGGGGTGCCCAGTGACAGGACCAGAAGCAATGGGCACAAACTGAGGCACAGGATGTTCCCTCTGAACATCAGGAAATGCTTTTTTACTGTGAGGGGTGACACAGGCTGCCCAAGGAGGATGCAGAGTCTCCATCCTTGGAGATATTCAAAAGTTGTGTGGACATAGCCCTGGGCAAATAGCTGTGGGTGGCCCTGCTTGGTCAGGGGTTGGTCCAGATGGGCTCCAGATGTCCCTCCCAACCCCAACTATGCTGTGACTCTCCCACACCACGCTTGATTAACATATAACCAGAAATACTCAAGTCTGTGTATTGGCAAGAAACCTTTCTTTATTGTCACAGAATACTTTCCGTACATAAATGTTAATCTGTGTTGGTTTTTGGTTTTGTTTTGGTGTTGGTTTTTTTTTTTTTTTTTTTTTATTTTTTTTTTTTTTTTTTTTTAGTAATTTTTTATTTTTTTTTTTTTTTTTTTTTGCAGAGCCTTAATAAATATCTACAAGGTGCAGCCTTTGCCTGCAATTAAGCAAGTCGGAATTAGTTTGTTTTTTACGTTAGTGGAATACGTGTGTGATGAAACTCAACGCAATCCTCCCACAAGGCAGTTCTTCACGTCCTGCATAGAGATTCTAGGCCAAGTGAGTTTATTCTGATTTTTGGGTACCTAGTGCTTATCCCAGTTGGCTGCTGTTATTGGGGTCTGAAACATCCAGAAGCCTGAAAATTAACTTCTAGGTTTCTATCCCATTTTCCGTTCAACTAGTTGTATAATATACACAGTCTTCAGGAGAGTTTAAGGTTGCTTATAAGCCAGAGAAAAACTGTTGCTCTAAGATACCTGTTTAGTGCTGTTAAATGTTCACTGTATTAGTTAAACACTAAGGCAGGCTGAGTTTTTGGACAGGTAATTAAAGTTTGGGTATTTCCAGTGCATAAAAGAGTGTTTGGACATATATTTTGCTATCATTGATCGTTTTCTAGCTGACATATGTCTTGTCAGCTTATATTCTTCTCCTCTACAGCCTTGCAATAAATATTCTTTCTGTTGAGAGTTAGCCAGAAGTTTGCTGGTAGAGTGTGTAAGTGCTTGGCTTTTTTGGTAGTATTTGCCATGGGGAACACATTATGTGGGTGCTCTAAGAAAAAACAATAGCCTCTGCTTTTAGTCTAGGTATTTATTTTCATCTCTTAGATACAGTTTGTTTCCGTGTGCAGCTGTTCTTAAGCATATCTAACAGCTGAAATGCTGAAAAGCTCTCCATAGCCATAGTTCTGTTTGATTTTTTCTAAATATCAGGCAGGGCTGCTGAAATAAGCATTTGTTTTGTTTTTCTGTCCCATCAGAAAAATTGTATTTCTATATATTTTGATGCAACATGTGTGGTCACAAGTGCTGTTCCTATAGCTGTCTGCTAGAGAAACATTTATGTTATATTTTGTGGAATAGCAGTATTTAGTTGAAACTAATGTCATACAGTCTGTTGTTTTGAGGAAGCTTTTTTTTTTTTAAAGATCCAGAATTGTCCAAAAAACTCTCAGAGGTTTTTTCTTTTTTTTTTTTTTTTTTTCCCCCAATAGATTAATTCTAGTTCATTTTTCTCTCCCGTTCCTGATTTCCTCAGGTGTTCATCAGTGGGACCAAGTCAGAGTGCAAACACCTCCTCCAGACGATCCTGTGGAATCGGAGGCTCTGTACTCTCCTCTCTCCTTACTTCACTCCTGCTGCTTCTCCCAGTGAGTTTGTGGCTTTATATGAAAAAGTCGTGTCCTTTCTGAGCGAGGATAACAGTGATGTCGTCTTCATGTTGCTGACAAAGGTAAAGTACTTGCGAATACTGCGTCTGGTTTGTGGGTTGCTTGTATGGTTGTTCTTTCACTAAAGACTGTGACTTCAGGCTAAGGAGAAAAAAGAGGTGCAAATCTGGTACCTTTAAATAGCATTGACAGGTACGATAGATCTGTGTTGCTTATCTTGAATGGCATTTGTTTTATTTAAGTTCAAGAGGGACTGGAGGCAAAAGCAAATAATAAGCTTAAACTACCCTTTCCTAGCCCAGATATTATCAATATGTGCTTCCTAGGGCTTGTTCTTCAGTGCGCTTTTACTCTTGAAATTAAAGCAGGCTCTTGATGGCTTTTTCTGCCTGTATCTCTGTGGAGATATTTGTCAAAATAGCCAGTGAATCCCAGGTATCTTAAAAACAACAACAAAAAAATTGGATCAGCGTCTGAATCTTCCATCTCTGGCACTCCTGTGCTTCCTGCCTATCTTAAAACATACAGAGCTTGGTAAGAGCAAGTGATATGTACATCTCGTGTTTCAAGGCTGCATGACGCTGCCTATCTGTATTGTTGGTGGAGAAATTACTGTTAGGCTTTGATATCCCTCTGATTCTCTTAATTAGTTACACAGAAACAGGGTTCAACAGCTGTGAATAGCAGGCAGCCTGTTCTGGGCATGACCCTGAGCTGTCCTTATTGCCAAAGATCAGCTTTGTCCCTGTCCCATAAATTTAGAAACTTCTGTAATATTCCGAATTGCAACCTTCAGAGAGTGTTACCTTAGATTTGAGCTAGAGCTAATNCTTCTGTTTTTGTGTGTTTTTGTTTTTTTCTCCCTTCTCCTGAAGGTGTTTTGGCTGTTAAAGCTTTTACTCATTAATGCATCCTGTCCTCTGTTCTAGTTTGACCTTACGCAGTGGTTAAGCATTGCTAAGCCACCTCTGTCTGAACGTACCAAGCTTCTGGAGTCTATTCACTTGGCTCTCAATGCATGTGGCCTTGAACCTGAAGAAGATATTTTGATGCCATTTAATATCTTCTGCAAGCATTGGACTAACCTTCTCCAGTATCAGTTCCCCGATCACTATAGTGATTTCCTAAGATTGTTCGTGCAGAGTGAGTATGAGTCAATGCATACTGAGCCTTTTGTATGGAACTCTTCTGGCTTAAAGATGTGAATTGCATGCAGTAGAGTTACATAGCAGTAAATGTAGAGTGACTAAAAACTTTAAAGTTTCTATAGGCATGTTTATGTTCGTGCTATGTGATACATTTTTATTAGATGTATTTAGCTCTGTTACAAAGAAAAACTTGTTTGTAGATCAAAGTGTAGACACCAGTGCCAACAGATTTTCAGCCAGTATGGCAGGAGGTCAGAGGAGAGGTTTCTCTTGATGGAAGCACTTATTAATTGATAATTATACCACTATCTGTAATGCAGCATCGTTGTTCCTGAGCACCTCTCAATATCAAACAGAGAATTGGAATTATGGAGACCAGGGACTGATACTGAAATCTGCTGAAAATGTCCTGGTTGACATTAGATGCTGCCTGTAATCTGCCGTGCCTCTAAAATGAGAACAGAAGTACTTCATTTCTGTCAAATCACATGCGCTGAGGCAGCAAGTGTCTCTTTATATACCTATGTAAACACGGGTGTACGAAGTGCCTGGGAAACTGTCTAAGCAGAGAACATGTAGATGTCAAAATGGAATGTTAAATTTCTTATATTTGGGAGATACATGTCTTGCTCATAAGCTTGGGGCTTTCAAATAAAGGCTTGTCTAATTTTTTTTTTTTAATATAGTAGGGAACTCTAATATCAACCTTTTCTGACTCTTGCTGAGAAAGAGATTAATATCATTCTCTTGATTTTCACAAATCCATTCCCCTCTCTTTCTCCTAAGGCTCTTCAGAGCAGCTCTTAAGCCCTGACTGTTGGAAAGCATCACTTAAAGCTTTGGGATGTGGTCCATCGGTGGCTGAACAGGGAAGCTTCAGGAAAAGTGACTCTACTGAAAGTCCTGTATTGCAGGACACTGCAAAAGTTCTCCTGTCTGCAGAACAGGTGGGTGTCTGTCTGGTTGGTTTATTATGTTTTTCAGGCAAAAGAGATGCCCACCAGTGACAAATAACACTGCTGTGCAGTCTTTCTGTTGCTGATTAATAGTTTCCTTATTTTTACAGGTTAGGGAGACAATAGAATGGCTTTCCACATCTTTCTGCAAGCTCCGTCTGGCTTCAGTGGACTTCAGGACGTTTGGCCTGTTTTCAAAATGGAGTCCTTATGTGGCTGAAGTGAATAAATTCCTAGAGTATCTTATCAAACGACTTATTGACACGGAAGTTGACAATTTAGCCCAAGAGCCTGTTGGCAGTAACAGAATTCTAGCGGGTAATGTCTCTTAAAAGCAAATTACTTAAGAACAGGCAGTCAGTTTCTCTAATTTCCCTCTGTTAAAGACCATTTAAATATACAGTAGAATCCTCTTCCTCTGCATTGGTACAGTGATGAGAACATTAAAATACAGATGGGATATGTTCATGCTGCTTACCAGCCGTGTGGAACTTCATGCTTTATGCTTGTTGGAGGAAGCTTGTTTACATTTGAGCTTGCTTTGAAATTATTTTATGAGGAGATCATACTTCCTTCGAAGAAAAACATGATCTATTGCTCTGAGCAGAGGTTTGGGAATGAGGGACTGCTGAATTTCTTAATGATGTAATTTTGAGTTGCAGAAAATCACCAAAACATCCTTTATTTTAGCATATGCAGCTTTGAAGTGCGAATCATTATTACCTTCACAATCTCATGTGTTAAAGTGATACTAAAAAGCATCTAAGCAATGCAAAATGCTTATGATTTTTCTTAAAATGATCCTATTGTTAACCAGAGTTACAAATGAGCATATTGTATTTTAAGGTTTTATTTGACCAGGAAGAACTAATTTAATGTTGGAATAAGCAAAGGATATTTTATTCAAGTTTGGAAAACTATAATACGTTCACTTTTGCTAATTTGAGGGCGGAAGAATCCAACTTCTATGTTTATTTTCTTCTAGCATTGCAGTCCTTGTATTCAGTCATTGCTGGACTCTTTAAACCATGGATACTCGTCTTGGATAAGGAAGATGCAAGGTATATGTTGCATTTCAAAATTAAGCGAATTTTTGCTAAAGTAAGGACCTTAACCCTATAAGAATGGCTTTCATTGTTGTCTGTTTTTTTTAATTCATGGCTGTGTTATGACCTTTCATTAAATAGCTGTGACTTGTCATGTCCTTAACAACTACAGAACTAATACATGACTTCCTTAAGTCAAATTTTCCAAGACTTGTATTGAGTAATTGTTTTAGATACAAGAAATATAACCAAGCTCTGGTCAGGAAGCAGAAATGAGAAAAATATGGATTGCACTTAGTTCTGGAAACACTCAAAGTTAATTTTCGAATTTTTTTTTTTTTGGTTCTGTAATACTGATAACTCCTTAGTTCAAAATAAAACAAAAAAGCCAAACGAATAGAACCCTAAATGCCAGTGGTAACTAAAGAAACCGTAGACTAAATGAGTCCTATGATGATCTGCTGTCATGTGTACCTCTGTCTTCACATGGAGAGTTATTTGTAATGTTATACACTTAAATTTTATTTTCTTCCAAAGCCAAAAGCTTTTTGATCTGTGAGCACATCTCCAGCATTTAATTAGAAGACTGACTGCAGGTGGCATGTGCTGTCATTCAGAAATTCCTGTGTTTTCATCATTTAATTCAGTTATGAAGTATTAAACAACCAATCTCTGTTTACTCAATGGTGTCCGTATCTCCAGTGTGGTGTTACAGTATGTGCCTCTTCTGAGGAAGAAGCAGGCAGTCCTAATGAGCTGAGTTTGAGTTAAAGGACTGCTAATACCTGCTGTATAGATTTACTGTGTACTACCTACAATATTGATTTACTGTGCTTCAGAATGCTTAAATTGTTTAAGTGTTTATGATCAGTTTATGGTCTGGTAACTTGGCACTGAAATCTGTGTTGCTTCGCTTCTTCTTTTAAGTAACCAGCCCTGCTACCCTTGGTTGGAGAGCGACACTCCTGTGGCATCCACCGTGGTCTGCTCGTTTACGAATTGCATCAAGCTTTTGCACGAGAGCTTTAAAGGTGGGTGAAGTCCATGCTGTTCTAATGCAGTTGCACTTTCTGCTCTATCAGACCCAAACTGAGTTGTTTTTTTTTTTATTGAGTTGTGGCACATGAGGGGATTTTGTTTGTTACGAACTTCTAGGCAACATGATCACTGTAGTGGCACCAGGAGCATTTTTTTATTTAATCCTCGAAAGACAGCTTTTTTCCTTGGCAAGGTAGATAACATGCTTGATAAATGCGTGTCTGTCAGATAACAAAGTAAATGTGAAAGAAAGCAAAAGAAAATGGGTTGTCATGAGACATGTGAAACTTCATTCCAGGTCTGTATGTTGTTCCCATATAACAAATGCAGTAGCATGTCACTATGACCAATACATGTCTCCACAGCTAGTCTCAAGGGTAGTTTAATCTCCAGGATTTTGAGCTCCTATTTAGCATTGCTTATTGTGCCTAATGTGTAGTTATACATAAGAATGGAAAAAATTAATTTCACAGTACCTCTCAATAACTTTTAGGGATGAACTAGATTCAAACGTATCCTGTAAAAAAAAAAAAAAAAGGATTATTTTGCTTTTCATAAAATTTAACATTTTAAAATTTCAAATTTAAGCATTTAAAATTAAAATTTAAAATAAGATTTAAAAATTTAACAACTAACACCTTTTTTAAAAAAAACCAAACAACCCAACATAAAAGCAATGGAGTTCTACGTGGAAGGAGTATGTTATAACTCCAGATTATTGTGCAGCAATGCTTCAAAAGATCAAGGAAGGGCATGAAATCATAAGCTTCCCCACTCATTGATTTGGATTAAAAAATCTAAAAGCTTCATCTGCATTTTTTTTCTTTGACGAATGTATTTTAGTTTAACTTGCATTTATGGTTTTTCATCCTCAAAAGTGGACTTCTTTCTGTAATCAAACGTTCCCTGAAGTTTTTCTGTTGTTAATTCAGATATTTTCTTTGAATCTAGATAAGCTGTTTCCAAGCCACCATGGGGCTCTCTGGTTACATCTCATGCATTACTGTGAATGTTGCACAGCCCCCAAAATGCCAGAGTTTATTCTCTATACTTTCCATACTGAGTTCAGAAGGCTTCCATGGAAGGAAATGCATCCAGACCAGGTGCTTATGGAAGAGTTCTTTAAAGTGAGTAAACAAGATCTGTTGAATTAAGCTCATAGTCACTGTTGCCCTTGAAAATAACTGGAGAGCTGGAGACAGTTCTTTTTAGCAAGTAAGCTTTTAAAGTTTGTAGCATTCACAGTTGCTCATTTTGCGATTTTTTTTTTTTTTTTTTTTTTTTTATTTGTTTTTTTTTTTTTTTTTTTTATTTTTTTTTATTTTTTATATTTTTTTTTTTTTTTTTTTTTTTTTTTTTTAAATGGGTGATGTTGAGTCTTAGACAAAGTTGTGGGAAGCTGTAAAGCTGTCAGTCTTTGTAATCTGTCATTACTCTGAATGTCTTGTTCATTACGTATGTATTTAATATGCATTTATTTAGAGCCAATGTATTTTACCATTGCCATGTTGTTCTCACTTCCAAGTCGTCTGAGGCAATTTAAAACTGCAGGTAGGTGTGGAAATACTCCAGAACTTACCGCTTATCTGTTCAGGATGAGTTCTTTTTGCTATAAACTGATGCAGTTCTAAACAGGCTCTGAATTCCTTATTTTCTCTTCTAGTGAAGAGAAATGGTTGCAGTAATGCAGCTAAGGGTTTACAATAGATTTTTTTCTTTCTGGTTTGCAGCAGCTTGATATTCTGTGCTGGTTGTTTGAGAGGCTTGGAAAGTTATATGTGCAGCTCTTCTGGTGGGAGGCAATATGGTGGAGAAGCAGTGTCTGTCTGCTCCTCTGCTGACCTAAAGTGCTGCTGCAGGTTCATGTTTGGCTAAGGAGTTGAAAAGTATTCAATGTATTGATATCTTACATTGTTTTACATACCTGCCTTTTTTTTCCGTTCTCCTCCCTAGATTGAAAGAGGCAGCCCCAAGAGTTGTTTCTTATTCCTGGGTTATGTTTTGTGTGAAATAAACTGGGTCAGTGTCCTCTCTGATGCCTGGAATCCCAACCCTCATCCTCAGACCCACAACATCATTGTCTGCTTGCTGTATATGATGGTCCTGTTGGGAAAGGAGGAACAGCTTATAGGCAAAGAGGTAATTTTTGAGAAGGTTCATACCTGCCTGTCTTAGAAGAAGAATAATCCTTTGTTAGCGAGGACATGGTCTTTGACGACTTTCTGACTTGCAGAATGCTCCTCTCGGAAGTTCCCAGGTAAAATACCCCAAATAGTGTTCTAGAGATGGGCAAGACTAAATTCTTATGCAAAGCATTTTATATAACTTATGTGAGGAAAAAAAGAGCTGCTGTTCATTTTAAGAAGCTTCTGTAGGCCCTGTGGTTCAGTAGTGTTGTAAAGAGTAGGCAAATAAACACAGGTAGTCTCCTGGAGTTACAAAATGACTCTCTGGGTTTTGGAAAGAACAAACATTTGTGTTAGTTTAATCAGTGTTTAAAAGAAAGTATACGTAAAGCTACTGTGCAGTTGTTTTCATAGTTAAGTATGGGATGCTGCATGGTGTCTCTTTTCTGTCTCTTAGGCCAACCTTTAATTAAAATATTTGTTTCTTTTTCCCTGGTTTTGGAGAGGCATTATTTTAAGCACATGCAAAGCAGAGGTAGTATTAGCAAAAATTTACATGTGCACCTGTAATACATGTGTGTATGTATGTATATGCAATATTACATATAACTTAAGGTGATGCTTATTCTGACAGCCTGAGTGAATCAGCCCATTTTGATTCAGGCAGTCTGCTGTGGGCACAGGAACATCACTGAGTGTGGTGTTTGTGCTGGAAGCACCTCTGGCGCCTTGAGAAGAATCGAGACTCTCACTGAGTCACGTTTATTCTGTTACAGTTTATTCTGTCACGTAAATCTCCGCTGTGCCTCGCTTCTTTTTCTGAGTGGCAAACATGAGTGTGTGGAGGGATGGTAAGGAATTGCTCGTTTGCAACAAGCTTAAGCCTGGCTCTGTCTCTTACTGCGCATGTTCATGATATTTTCCAACCTGATCTTCAGTGCTGGTCGTGCTTCAAACTGGTGGTGTTGAACCCAGCCATGAGATTAGTCCCTGTGGGGTTAGGAGCAGCACTTGATCCCAGTGTAGCTTTTTTCATAGCTGTCTGAAAGGAAAATATTTATTTGTCTGCTTGAACATTTTTTTCTTGGGAGTTATAAATCTCAGAACTGCTTTTGCAAACGTGTATTTCTTAACCGTAAAATGCTCCCCTTGTAACTCAGTGTGATGTGATGACAAGTCACAGTGATGTGACAACATCTCAAAGCCCAGATACATCTTTAAGAAGCATGTCACTGTCCGCTTCTGATGAATTACGGGGGACAGATTACTTCATCTGCTGGATCTTAGGTTGTGTTTTCTTGTCCTTTTGCTCTGAAGGGGGATTTCATCATCTGTGGTTCCTCAACAGTTTTCCCATTTATGGTTGCATTCCAGTATTTCTGAATTGCCAGAATAGGAAAGAGAAGCATCGGGTATGAAGATGAGCTTTCCAAACCCTGCTTTTGCTAAGAGTGCTGTGTGGTTAAATCTAGCACAGTCTAATTAAGTCCATTGCTTCTGGAGGGCTCTTCCAGAGGGGCTGGGTAATTTTCAAGAAGTCCCATCTCACATCTGCAAGCTTTCTTCTACTTGCAGCATCTTCTGTTTTTTCTTTCCTCTGACGCATTATGAGATGCTCTGTCAAGATGTCACCAGCAGCCTTTGATCTACGCTGTATTTCAGTTTAGGAAAATTACTGTAATTGACGTGCTTTTGACCTGAATGTATAGTATTTGCTTATCAGAAGCCTCTCAAGCTTCAAAAGATACCTGTTTGTACATTGTGTGAGTCAGCCTCAGGAATTCCCTCCTGGCCTCCAGCAACGTGTTAAACTCTCGCACTGTCAGTGCTCTTTTACCCCCCAGAAACTCCTGTGACACCTTGACCTAAATCTCAAACGTTCTCAGCCCTGTGTTCCAGTCGACGAGCAACTTGAGAAGTGCTTGATGTACCAGTGCTGCATTCTTATGTAAAATCGTAGAATCGTGTAGTCTAATTTGGGCTAGTTCTGGATTTTTTTAAGTCTCCTTGGGTTGTATTGGCTGTCAACACAATTCTAGTATTCGTTCGTTCTATAATGTCCAGAAATTTGGTGCTTCTTAGTGTCTGGGGTGGCTTTTGTTTTGCAGATGTAAATGAACACGTGAGAGGAGGATAGAGGTATCTGGGGCTTGACTTTGGTGCTTATTGACAGAGGGAGTTTTCCACCTGCGTACTTGCGCTGCCTGTGTGAGATGTGGACGCTGTAGGCTGCTGTACTGTTCAGGATGGTATTTATGAGAATAAGCACTTGAAGAGACCCCCAGTTTGGTAGATGGTTCACCAAATAGAAAATTGAGGGACCTGGATTCTGTCAGTGGTTCTACTGTGAACTTAGATTAATTTTCAGTTATTTTTAATGCCTTTTTATAAACCTCTACAGAAATGACTTTACCTTGTAGGGTCTCCATTTCCTTCTAGCAACCTTTACATGTGTACATGTCAAATTTTGACATATCTCACAGATTTTTGTGCTTGGTTAGCACTGCTGCAGCAGTCCCGAGTACTGTTCTGTGGATGCTGGAGGTTACATACATGTGTTGGTGTGTTGCTTGAATGAAGAGTTGCTTTTCAGCCAGACTCCCAGTGGTCATCTATTTCTGACGGGTTTCTGCTCCATCTCCTTCAAATTTTGGAGTCTGGGCTTCTTTCCAATATTGAGTACTGTGAATATGAATTTAAAACTGCAAAGAAGGTGGAACTTAAACCAATGTCTTTTAATCTTCAGGAGTCGCCACTCATAAATCTTCTTGGACAGACCAGCTCCCTTCCTTGGCAGCTTGTGGGCATTTCGTCTTACCAAAGCATCATCAGCTACTGCAACAGTCACTACCCTCCCTCTGTTGTCCTCGCTAAGGATGCTGCAGCTGAACTGATAGTGAAGCTCCTGAAAGTCTCAGCAGGCTTTGGCACATCTTCGGATAGTCACGTCCACCTTGTAAGCCGAACTGCTTTTGCAGTGTCTCTGAGCTCTTCTTGTTCTTTGCGATGTTCTGCTTTCGTCTGTTATCGAGCGTGGAAAGAGTTCTAGGCATGATTTATTTTCTGGTTTATTTTAATTTTGATTAACAGGATGCAACTCTGAAGTGCCAAGCGTACATTCGCCAGGTGGTTCAATTTCTCAGCACCTTAGAACAAAGCGGGAAGATTACTCTTGCAGTTCTGGAACAAGAGATGTCCAAGTTGCTGGATGATATAGTCATCTTTAATCCTCCAGGTTTGTATTAAAGAAGTAGCGAATCACTTTAAAGCTGCCAATATCATTTATTCTACTGTGCGGATTATTGAACATCTGTGACTACGTATTTATTTGCATTACTATAATGTCTCCCTTATGGGCAGCAAGGCATGTTGCTTTGATGATGTATCTATAGGTGGTAGATTAGCACAAAACAAAAATGTTACTCTCTAGAGCTGTTAAGAGTGGGAGAACCAACAGAAAAAACAGGGGTTATGTTGTGAGTAAAACTGACTGATACACAGGAGCTTGAGGCATTATTTTCTTTATTGTCTAGTTTTTTAATCTTTTTATATTTTATTTGGTATTTGCATCTTTTAAAAGGAAGGATGACACAAAGGGATTGGGTTCTGAGAAAGGATTCTAAACTGTTGTGCATTTGGGAAGTAGGGGACATACACTGGTGGTATGGTGTGTCCACAGCATTTATGTCGGTTGCAGTTTTAGTACTAAAACTTCCTCTGTCAAACTTCAGATGAAATGAGTTGTCTCACTGTACGGCACAGAAATACTTGTCAGTGCTCTTGTCTGTTGCGTCCGTGACCCACACAGGTGTGCTAGCAAGAGTGAGAGAAAATCAGAGAGAGTGACGACTGTCAGTACTTGTATTGCTGCTCAAGGAAGCTCTGTAGGACAGCGCCGTAGTCAGTAAAACTCTTTGTGGTTTGAAGAGAAGCGAAGACTTGCCTGTTGCTTCTCAGAGTCTTTGTAGCTGAGAAGCTTTGGAGAACACAGCTCCAGCAGAAGAGCGGCAGCTCTGTTTCGTGAACCCCTGTGCACTCTTATGTGTTGAAAGGCTGAAAGAGAGAATACTGTGGAGTGCGGGAGGTATCGGATTTAGCTTCTCTGTGAGGTTTAGAGGGGGCTGGTGAAGGATTTTGGAAGAACCTCTGGGGCAGCACCTTCTGTTGACAACAGCTGGAGAGGGGGAATGCTGGACTTCTGGCATGGGCACCGTGCTGGGGCTTGTCCCCAGGGGTCTGGTGGCCCTGGTGCCTGGTGGTGGTCCCACTCGGTGGCTGTAAAACTGGTTGTGACCTTAGGCAAGTCAGTTGACTTCCCGACATCATCTTTCTCCTTTGGTCTGTGATAAGATGTTTACCTTACTGGAGAGCTGTGCTATGGCAGATTACTTTTGGGGCTTTTTTTTCCTTTTTTCTTAGTAGGTAGATGATACAGACGGAATAGTTTAGTTTGGAGGGCTGTAGTCCAACCTCCTCCTCAAATCAGGGCTAGCTTCAAAGTTAAAACAGGTTGTTCAGGGCCTTGTCCAGTGAGCTTCCAAATATTTGCACGTGTAGCAATCTCAGCCTCTTTGGATGATGTTTTTCCAGAGATTAATCTCTCTTTGTGCACAACTTTTCTTCATAACCAGCTGAAATTTTTCCCTCTATGACACCTAATATTGCTGGAAAATTTTCTTTTATAGCAACAGTGGCTTTTTTTCATCAATATGTGCAAAGGTCTACTCTGTAGTTAGGCTTCTAAGACCCAAGTGCAGGAAATGTTTGTGCTTCAAGGGTACTGTTACAGGTGGCCCATGAGAATGTGTTCAGGAAATGCCAAGAGATGATTTCAAAAAAATATTCTGGGGCTGCACACTGAAATTAGCAGGAAATCTGGAATATTGGAAATGTGTGGGCGCATTGTGACGTTTGAGGGCTCACCATGGTCATGTTACAAATTGAATAATCGGAAATCTTGGTTGTTTCACTCTAAGCTGTGCTTTAAACTGTGTTTTAATACCCAGGTTTTCTTGGAGACTGTAGGTGTGCGTTACAATTCAGTTAATTTGCTCTGTAGTCATGGTAAAAGACCCTAGGTGAAAGATGGGCTGCAGTGTACTCTGCTGTAGAGTCTTATCAGCTGTCTCTCTGTTTAATAAATGATGAACTGTCCTGTCAAGGGAAGAGACTGTGAGAAATATGTGTCTGACTGCAGTTCCATAAGTACAGACAAGGAATTGGGGTGTGTAATGAGCAAGAGGCTTTTCTCAGTATCTGCAGACAGCTTCAGTGGTGAAGCTGAATTTGGGTTCCGTTTACTGAAACATTTCTCTTGTTTCTGACTGCCAGATATGGATCTGCAAACACGCCACATGGCCCTGAGCAGCCTCTTCACAGAGACGCTGATGATGATGAACAATTCCAGCATCGCCACAGCCGAGTCTCTGCGGGGCAGCTTGCGAAACTGGATCGACGGCAAAGTTCGGGGTTTGCTGGCAATGCCCCTGCTCACAGCAGCGTGCCAGAGCCTGGCGTCCGTGCGGCACATGGCGGAGACCACGGAAGCCTGTATCACCGCCTACTTCAACGAAGGTAGCGGCCTGTCTGCTTATCTTGCTCGTCTCAAAGGCTTCGATCAATGTAGGATGCCCCTTAAATACAAATTGTCTGAAATACTTCATGCTACCCAATACTGGAACTGGGGTTTAATCTGGTTTCTGTAATCACAGAGTCACAGGATGTCAGGGGTTGGAAGGGACCTCGAAAGCCCATCCAGTGCAATCCCCCGGAGCAGGAACACCCAGCTGAGGTCAC
>VWYH01006819.1:257517-271555 GCA_013399365.1 Pampusana beccarii | reverse complement strand
TGATCCCCATCAATGAGGTCACCCCTCAGTCTTCTCCAAGCTCCAGAGCCCCAGCTCCCTCAGCCTTTCCTCACACGGCAGATGCTCCACTCCCTCCATCATCCTCGTTGCTCTGCACTGGACTCTCCAGCAGTTCCCTGTCCTTCTGGAACTGAAATCAGAGCTCCTTTGTTTATATCTGATGGCTCTCAATTGTCACACATGTATCTGCTGTAGTAACTAGATGTAGAAAAGTAAAGACATCATGGTCTGGGATTTTCAGCTGCTCTAATTGTGCATTTTCTTAAGAACGATATCTGTCCCTGTGAATCCTGATTTACTCTCTGTAAGGGTTGCCATTTTTCCAGCTAAAGGAGAGGACTTTTTAAAAAAAACAATCATCTCGTGAGAACGAAATAGGTATTTGTCCCCTCCTGTAGCCTAATATAAAAAAAAAAATATTCCTGAGAAAACTCTCAAATTCTGTGGTGTGGGGTTGTTTTTTGTGGTGCAGGGTTTTTTATCTTACGTAAACAGAAATGCTTGTGGAACTATGTTTTGATTTCTTCCATATTCTGTGTGATCAGATTTCAGCACACCTGAACAAAATATTTACAATTCCATTGTTAAAATTTTCAAATTTAATCCTGACTTGAGTGCTGGAAAGATATCTCACCTTGACCTCAAGGAGAAGCCCTGTGGCAGTGAAGGTTTTCTTTTCCCTCCATCAGGGTTGCATGACAAATTGATCAGCTGGAGAACAACTAAAATGTCCTGATTTCTGTAATTTAAAGGAATGCAGTGAGGTAGTTCCAGTTCTTAGGTTTTACCAAGTGCTGCTTGCTCACATGCTCTTTGTTCTATCTTTATGTTCTGTTTATAGATTATCCACACCACCAGGATTTAGGCTGGGGCCCCATACTTGTCTCCCTCCAAGTTCCTGAGCTTACCATGGAAGAATTCCTGCAGGAGTGTCTGTCTCTAGGAAGCTACTTGACCCTGTACATCTACCTGCTGCAATGCCTAAACGCTGACCAAACTCTTACCAATGAAATGAAAATCCTGCTGACCATCAGCAAATGGCTGGAGCAAGTGTACCCAAGGTACGGAACTCAAAGCTACTGAGTCTGCTTTGGCTTTTAAATAAGCCTCTAGTTGTGTATATTAAGGTGGCCAGATTAATTTCCCCAGGCTGCTGGATGAAATGATTAATCCTTCTGTATCCACTACAACAGAGTCTGCCCAACCCCAGTGCCAACACTTCAGTTTAACCACAACAATATTAGTGGGAGTTGTGTTTGCTTGAACGCTTCTGGTGCGGTTTTGATCCATTTTCAGTCAGAGAAACTTGATTTCAGTGGCAGCCTGTACTTGTGCTCGGTTAAAATTACTTTAAGCAAGCCTTATGTCACTGTGGGTTCCAATTTACAGAATGTCCACTAGGTGGGATGTGTTATGTGCAAAATATTCAATATGATACTGAGAAACCTGTTGTTCAAACCTCAGTGGGGACTGTTCAGCAGCTCTGAACCAAATCTGAACTCAGAGGATCTGGGGGGTGCCCAGAGTTAGAGGTCTGTAAGCCAACTTATTAGGTGACAGGGTTCTGGTGGGAAAGGATGGATGGCTTTGGGGTTAAAATGATAATACTTTGTGCTTAAAATATGTAACAACTGTATTTACACTTGCTGCTGAAATTGCCAGAATTTAGCAGACATGGTGAATATTTTTCCACATTAATGTTGATAATGTTCCTATGTGCAGCGAAAGAGCACTTGGGGAAAATGCACGTTCTCACTGTTTTTTGAAATTCAAAGAAAACTGTTGTAGGTACCATAGTGATTTGATTGCCGAAGTGTAAATGAGATAGCAAAGCCAGCATAAACAGCAAATTAAACCTTGCTCTAAACATCAAAGCTGGTGGGAAATGACTGGGCCGAGTGATGTGAGGATAGTCTGCAGGAAACTCGTGCCGATGCTTTATGTGGAAAATCTGAGCTTGTTAAACAGCGAACTGTTTGGGGAAAGATTAAAAATATCGTACGGGGAACTTCACTTTGTGCTTTGCTCAACAAAAAACTTCAATGTTTCCTTTTCTAGAAGATCATATTAAAAGTCTAAATAGTTGTGGAAACAACAGCTAGTGCTTTCTAAAGTGTTTTATTGGTAACTAAAGAAAAAACAAAAGAGTAGAGATACAGCTTCATTCATTTTATACCAAGTCTTAGGCAAGTTTGAATCCATTTATGGCTGCAATATCATTTATTCTCGGTTGTAAAGCTTAAAAGGAAGCATTGTTCTCTCACAGGCTCTTAAAACCTGCTGGCTGATGTCTGCGTCAAATCTGTAACAATAGCAGCTGCAGTGGTATAGCAGGTGGGATAGTAGATTTATACTGTCTTCATATAGTAAGATTAGCTGTCATTAATTAACCATCTGAATTCGTCATGAGCCCAATGGGCAGAGATACAAACTCTTGAACTCCTTAACCTGTGCATCTGACTCTTATATATATATTTTTTTAATTTATATTTTGTTTTGTTTTACTCTTTAAATCTTACCTAAAGCTCAGCAAGGGAAGAGGCAAAGCTGTTTCTCTGGTGGCACAAAGCCATGCAGTTGTCCTTGGTTCAGATGGAGCAAGATGACACCGTTCTGATCGAATCTGTCGTTCGCACGCTGCTGTCGATCCAGGGCAGGCAGAGCCAGCTGGCCGAGGAGAGGCTGACTTCTGGAATCCTTGGTGCTATCGGGCTGGGCAGGAGGTCTCCTTTGTCACCCAGGTGAGGGCTGAAGGGACAGTGGATTAGTTGATTTAATATAAGTCATTGTGTTAAAAAAAGCTGCAGCCTCGATCCAGACCACAATGTCAAAAGATGTTCTGAATCCAGGCTGTCCCCAAAACTGTAAGCGTGTTTTAATCTGGTTAAGAAGTGAATATGAACTTCTGCAAATTTGTGGTGGGAAAGGAAAGAAAATGTAGTTGGGATTCTGGCTTCGTGTCCATCTCCAGCAAAGTTTGTAGGGAGGTTGTTTGTTAGAGGAAAACGCTTTCACTTGTTCTGTAGAACACTTTCCCAGTTGACCTCACAAGAGGTTTGTATGATCACATACACGCTGCCTTTGCCATCTTAACCTTGAGGTGTTGGAAATCCTAAGAGGAGCTCAAAGAGCTTGTTATTCACTTTACCTTCTAAAGAGAGACACCAAGTTTGGTTTTTAAGTATTAAAACCAAGTTTGTTATGGGAAGAATGCCAAGAAAAAGATATGTAAATGTTTGTGGAACACAAATTCAACACAGTGCCTAAATATCACTGTGTGTTTATAAAGACCGCCTGGGATGCAGTCTTTTAAAAATTGTTCTGAAATCTTAGTCCTGTTCAACTTGTCCTCCAATTTGGCTGATGTGGCTGTTTCAAAGGCTGTGAAGTGGAGGAGTATATCATATGTGGTCTCAAGGCTGTAGCTGAGCTTGGAGCAGGTGTAACATCTCATATGCATGGTATTATCTTCTAGTATGTATGATATACTATTATGTATGTATTAAAGTGAATTTTTTTTTTTCTCATGCATTGAAAAAGTTCGTGTAAAGCCTTTACTGTGTTCCTCACCCGAGGGGGGATCTCATGGGATAGAACTGCCAGTTTATCTGCTGTTGACGACTTGCAGATTTGATGCTACCTTCTCTGTCTGTGCTTCTCCCCGTGCAAGGTTTCGGGTGGTCGCCCGCAGTTTGTCCGCCTTCCTTTTGGTGCAGATTCCTGCAGAGGGTCAAGTCCGCCTGAGAGCGGGGTCAGAGCCAAAGCTGTCGCAGAAGGCCCAGCAGGTAACGTGTGCTGTATTCTTGACGGGCCCTCTTTGCGTGCTCGCTCGGTTTGTGGACTGAAGCTCATAGGCGTCACTGCAAGCGTTGCTTCAAGCTAAATCCTGCCTCAACGCTTTCATTTTATTCAGCCCTGAGTGCCCCCAAGTCTGTTTTATTTGCTGCTGCTTTAGGGCTGGATCTAAACTCTGAATTTCAGAATTGTTGCTCTCGCTTATCTTGTGAGAGAAGGGGTGTATATACAAACTTGTGTGCTATTTTGCTATACACTGAAACACCATCTTGGAACCATCTTGGTGATGACGTGAATTTGTTGAGCTCTGGTAGCAGGACTATGTGTCTGAGCCCTAACCTAAAGTGATACTGGTTTGAATGCAATTAAAACTGTTTATACAACATTCTGTATTAATACGAAGGCACCGGTTTCTGATCTGAAACACTGAAGAACTGCAGATGAACTTCTCTCTGTTAACCCTGGGTTCAGAAACCTTGGATCGTAACAGGTAGAAAGAATTCAAAACAAACAGGAAAAAATGATGCTGCCGTGATTGTCCTGCTTTTCATGCTAATGCAGGACTAGGTTCACACTAACTTTGTGAGATCAGGACCTGAAGGCTCCATGGCAAATAAACATTCCTCTTCAACACTTGCACTACAGTGTGATTGTTTCAGTAAAGGAATGAGCGGAGGAAGGAGGAGTCGATTAGAAACCAGAGCAAAGTAACTTGTTATAGCTTGTTTCTCCTCTCTAAGAAATGAATGAAACTTGTTCAGACCTATTCCCAGAATTTGCCCTGGGTGGTACTGCCAGCATAGTTTCTCCTACATATAATTTCTAAGTGGACGATGTCTCCGCAGTGTTACTAATGGGAGCAAAATAATACTTTTGTGATAGTCAAACATGCTCGTAAGAAAAACCTGAGGTGAGCTGTTAAGTGTGTTGCGGTTTGTAGTTTCGTGTAATTTCCTTGAAACCATGTCCTGAGCTCATGAAATAAATACTTGACAATATTTGGGTTGCAGAATGCTAGCAAGCCTTGGTAGAACAGTTGTTGTGTTGATCTCGGGGAAGGAACAACTTGAAAAATACGAGTTGGCTTGAAACACTATGAAGTGGTTGTATTTTACAAATGTTTTGTTCCAATTACTCCAGGATCTCTAGTAAATAACAATCTTCTAGTGGAATTGTGGATGTGGTGGCTCCTGAATTGTTTTGTTATGGACCGAAGTATGCACAGCTAACAGAATTTTCCCTTGTATCTATAGGCACTGAATGCTCTTGAATCTATGGCATCGAACAAACAATATGTGGATTACCAAGAGCAAATCTCCCAGGCTTCTCAGTTCATTAAGCATCCAGAACATTGTCTTCGAGACGGCAATAACCTCTTGTCTCTCCTTATTAACACGCTATACCCAGAAGTGCATTATTTGGACAGCATACGATAGCAGCACTGAGCTCGCAGGATCGTCATGCAAGTGTTGATTACTCTGGTTTACGTATAATGTTGTTATTGCACAAGTAATTTTTACCTTCAGAGTTCCACTTTAATTAAGTCAGGAGTGTGAATGGGAACTGCACACTGGCACGTTTTTCTCCTCTTTAAGGTTTCCTTTTTGTGATTTGTAGGCCTGCGGAATTGCTTAGTGTTTTTTTGGCTGAAAACACTTGAATATCTTCCTGCGCGTGGTGCACGTCTGAGAGGAGGATACCTGGGGATAGATTTATACATCATTAGACAACAAAGCTCATCCTGTAGCACCTTAAGTTTTTGCGTTGTGCCTTTTTTAATTTTCCAATGTGTCGTCACTCAGGCCAGTTCTAAGTCATTTGGGGATTGTGTATAAAAGAGGTCTTGACTTTCTTAACCAGGGTACCTGTGAATCTTATGTATGTGTCTGAAGACTTGTGAAATCCCTGTGTTTGGGAAGATAATATTCTACATTTTGACTTTTTTTGCTATCCCACACAAATCTGTAGCTGAAAGGCATGCCTAACATCTTCTTCCACTTCTGTAAATACAAACTAAAATTTGAACTGAAGGACTTTGGTTGTTCCCATTTTCAAAATACTAGTGAGTCTGCATCTGTATTGCTTGATTAAATATAAGTAACAGCTAGCCAAGTTCATTTTAAGCCAGATGATTTAAATCCAGAGACCTATTTTTCTGGCTACCGAGTGTCTGGGAGGGGAACAGTCAGTTATGTTCATCTTAGGTAGGATTCTTTAGTTCTAGAAGTCGGGTTTTTAGGACATACTGGTTTAACAAGTAGACACTCACCTCTTAATTTTATTTTTTTCTGCCTAGCTGGGCATGACGTGACAGGATTTTGGATGACACTATGGAAAGATGTTTTTCTTGTGTTTAAATTGGGTGATCACTTGTTAAAATTCTGTTGCCAAAGCATGAACCATGAGGCTGTAAATCTGTTGTTTCAGCTGAACGATCACTGTTTTTGTTGCCTTGTCTGATCATAAGATGCACCTTCATTAGGGGACAGCAGAACGCGAGTTTCCCCAGTTACTTGTCTAATGTCCCATTGATCTATTTGAGGTGTCCCGAGGTCCTGCATTCCCAATCTATGAAGGAACAGCGATCATTTCTTCTCTTCCTCCATTAATTGTGCCTTTATGTTTATAACATGGTTACACATTAGGACATTAGTTCAGGTCACCAGGGGATGGAAATTTGCTACCTACTGTCTGGTCAATAATGCTTTGAAGTGTCGCTCTTGACTGTGGTTCCAGTGCTGGAGAAAGAAAATCACCTTTTTCTTCTTGATTCTGCTAACTATGACAGCTGGGTCATTGGATCACCTTCATCTTAATGTGGTCTTAAGAGTTCTTTGCTCTATGTGCGAGCCTATAAATATATATACATATATATACATATGTATGCCCCTCTGTATATTAAACAGATATCGATGCAGCATGTTTTTTAACAGACTCTTTTGGAAAATTAATGTCTGGAAGAACACACTCTGCTGCTTTTTTCCCCTCAAAGACTTAAAAGCACTGGGTTTATTAGATTCAATGTTATTGATCAGTTGCCTAAAAAATGTGAAAAAGTCAGAAGTATATGTGTTTGACATGCACTTTTAAAATAAGGTATTGTTTCAGCTGTTGAGTTTTTACAAATGTTGTATTTATAACATGCTATGTCTGCAAAAGTCCATGCGAAATAAAGACGAAAAATCAAGCAATTTGAGACAAACATAATGATATTTTCAACTTGCTGGAAGAATCCACATCAGGTAATGCATGATTGTTCTTAGAGAAGAAAGTGTGATGGGGGAATGCCACAGCAGCTGATGGAGATTTGGAGACTCTTCTCTTTGTTTTTGTGCCAGAACCCAGGAGAAAGCTCATCTGTGCAATGGCAGAAATAATGTTTTTCTGTCCTGGCAAAATTCCCCAAACCTCTGTGATAATGTGAGTGGTTCAGGTCCTTCTACACTCACAACTGACCCAGACTGGAACTTGATATTTATCCCAAATGAGGGGAAAGCTGGTGGTGTGGCGGGGTGCAGGGGGACAACATGTTTTATCATGGTTAAATTATACCCTGAAAAATACCATGGTAGGTCCTAAGGAATAGGGTGAATTTGCAGTGAGCTGCTGTTTCTCTTGTACATGTTACCCACAAACCAATCTGCTGCCTTCTTGCAGGGTGTTAGAAGTCTGGACTTGTCCTTTCCTCAAATACTGGGAGCAATTTTATGAGCCAACAGATCCACTGGCAGTTCTCTCATTCCCCAAATGGTCCCCAGTTTGATTTTTTTTGTTCCTTCTAGTTTTACTGGAAAGATTTTCACGTTCTCAGCATCTCCCACCCTCCCTCCTACCCCAAACTGTTCTTGTTCACGTCATGAATGGAATCAGGTAATCTCGGGGTGAAAACTGTGTTTTGTGTTGTTTTTAGCACTGGAGGTTGCAGTGGAAAGATGAAATTGGAATGTGAGCTGCTTAACAACAAGTGTGCCTTCTGGATAGTTTGTGCAGAACTAGTATCTCTGGCTTTTGGAATGCTTGACTCACACAGCAGTTGTTGCATTGGGAGGAATTGTCGTCTGTGCATTGCAGCTTTAATATTAAGGCCAAATAGGGAAATGGACGTGACAGCTCAGTGTGGCTTTAAGTGAATGGAATGGAAAGCCAGAAAGCTGAATGGTAGGGTGCATGGATGGTGCAGACCGAGCTTGCTGTGCAGACTGACCCCACATCATCGCAGGGGGTCCAGGAGTTGGTGTCGCTGCTCTGTGGGCTGAAGTGTTTAACAGAGCAATGGATGGATCCCCCACATGCTGAGCGTGGTTTGTGCACGAACTGGGGAAAAAAGAGGAACTGGAACATGGTTTTTAGGACAAGTGAAGTCAGTACTGGAAATTCAGCTGGCTGAACACGAGCCAGTGTGTGCCCAGGTGGCCAAGAGGCCACAGCATCCTGGCTGGGACCAGCACTGGTGTGGCCAGCAGGCCCAGGGCAGTGACCGAACCTGTGCTGGGACCTGGGGAGGAAAAAAACGTGAATCCTGGGGGCAGTTTTGGGAGAATCACCTCAGGGCTCAAAATGGTGGTACCAGGGGCACNACAGGGACACAAAGAAACGGCCTCAAGTTGTGCCAGGGGAGGTTGAGGTTGGATGTGGGAACAATTTCTTCCCCAAAGGGCTGTGGGGCATTGGAACAGGCTGCCCAGGGCAGTGCTGGAGTCACCATCCTGGAGGGGTTGGACAGACACAGAAATTAGGTTCTCAGGGACATGGGGCAGTGCCAGGGGTGGGTTAACGGTCGGACTTGATGATCTGGAGCGTCTTTTCCAACCAAAATGATTCTGTGATTCTATGAGCCCTGCTGTGATTTGTCCTTCTGGTTGACACTGGTTTTAGTGGGTGGTTTGAGTCCCCTGTGAGGACCAGGGCCTGTCAACAAGAGGCTCCTTCCGCCTGCCTGAAGGTGGCCTTGTCCACTTGTGGGCAGACAGTCTGTAGCAGACACCCACCACACCACCTCCTGTGCTTGTTATCCTGCTAACCCTGAGCCATAAACACTCCAGCCAGCTCATCATCTGGCGCTGGTCAGTGCCCCGAGCATTCCCGCTGTGCCCTGACATTCAGGACAGGTCCCTGTCCTCACCGTCCCGGCCTGTCCGTCCTGGAGCCTGTACCCATCTGTGGCACCACCCTGGGCCTGTGAGCTGTCCCGCAGCATCTCCATCGTCCCAGTGAGACTGCAGCCCTGCGGCTGGGTCTCTTAATTCCTCCTGCTTCCTCCCCTACTTGAGAGATTTCTCAGAAAAAATAAGAGCGCTTTCCCCACAACGCTGTCCTGTAGGCGCTTCTTATTGCCTGCGTGCACCCAAGTGGGCTCGTTCCACTCCGTTTTGTCGATTACGAGGTGTCTCCTCGGCACATCACCCCACGCCTCCTGCTTTCCGAAGGATGAAGCAGTGAGTAGCGAGAGGTGGATGTTGAGAGCGGGCTCTTCTCGCTGCAGACCGGCCTTGCAGGGTTTTGGATGGGTTGAGTAGGTTCCTTGGCTGGGGAGAGAAGCACGATTCAGGCAAAATAATTCCTGTGGCTTTCCCAGTGCCCGTGGTGGGGTTCTGTACCTGGACATCCTTGTTCTCCCGTTTGCTGCACTAACCTGGGTTGTGCTCTGGAAGCCAAGTAAGCCAAGAAAGCTCTGGAAGCCAAGTAAGCCACATCCCAGGTGGTTCTTGGGCACAAGGTCCGATGCCTCTGCTGGGACCCAAACTACTTGAGTTAAAGAGGCAGTTTTCAAGGGAAAAATCCTGTAAACCAGGCCTCAATCCCGTACGCAGGTAGAAATATGTTCTCGTTAATACGTGTCTATAAATCATAAGGGCTGAGAAATTCAGTTTGTCCAGTTAATGTCCCTGCGGTCTCTTTCCTCCCGTGAAACTGAGCTGGCTGGCCCATGACTATGCTGTCTGCTGTAGCTTCCTCTTCCTCCTTGCATCTTTCCCTGTTTTTATTAAACCCGGGTTTGCCACTGCTGGGATTTTAAACTGGGATTTAAAAGATCAGGTTCAAATATTTCCTTGCTTTTTTTTTTTTTCCTTCTTCTTTATTATCCTGGCCAACTCAGATGTTATGAAGACATGAAATTTAAAATAATAATTCCCAGGCTGGGGGAGAGCTTGCAAGCAGGACCACAGGCTTGATGGTGATCCCGGCCAGCAGTGCTTAGTTAGGAGAAGCTTTCTGGAGCTGCGGCACTGAAATGGTTGCACAAAGCATCACATCCGGTGGTTCAAACCTGAAAGCAGGTTCTTGTCACTCCTCCTTTCATCATTCTTTTTCCTCCTCCTCCGTGTCAACCCATTGCTCTTCACAGCCCTCCCATGGACCTTTGTCTGCCTGACCAGGTTCACTTGTGTCTTCCTACACCGTAAATTTGGTCTTTTCACCTGGTTCGCAGGTGGAGCGTATTTGTATTTGGGTTGGAAACTTGTCCGTGGGTGACCAGTGACTTTGTAGCAGTGGCTTCATCTCATGAGAATTTAAGAGATGAGCAGCCAGGCAAGAAGAGTTTAAGACATGAGTTGTCAGGCCTTAAAGTTACGTTTTCATGTAGCACATAGATGGACAGAGTTTAGAAAGAATTTTTTTTTTTTTTAATTAAAAAAAGCCAGTTTGATTTATTTGAACATTTTCACAGCATATTTATCACAGAACTCTGACATTATGCCTCTTGGTTGTTTTGGAACACAAAAATACTTCACTTGTGGCTCTGGGAAGCTGCATGTGTTTTGACAAGTAGAGTAGTGAAAAATGCTTTTTGAAGTAACATTTGAAAAATGAATATGTGAGGAAATGGTAGACTGTTACCTGCTTGCTAAACAGTATTTGATAAGGGCTAAAAACACACAGGTTGGTTAGAACTTATGTCTTACGTAGATCCCCTTCTGCTCCTGCGGGCCCAACCGTCTTTGTTTTACCTTTCCTTTCTTCTGTCTTCCCTTCAAAGGCTTCAGCATCAGGGATGGAAAACGTGCACCTGCAAGGCCGGTTTGACCGCCTGTGCATCGCTCACCCTCAGTCCTGCGTTCACGGGGACAAGGGGGCCCCGTACGGAACCCAAACCGTGCCAGCCCAGGTCCTCAGCTGCGTCTCGATGCTCTTCTTTCTGTCGGCAAAGTCTGGTCCCCGCCGTGTCTGCGGTCACAGTTCTCGTACGTGGAGTCTTGCAGCTGTGGCCTGGCAGGAGAAGGAGTGAAGAAGGTGAGGGCGTGTTTCTGGCTGCTCGAGGCTTCGTAAGTGGCTTCAGCTAATAGCCGAGGGGTGTCTGCAATACTGACACGGGTCCTCCCCTCTGCAGCAGGTGGTTTTTAAGTGTTGGAGTTGCGTCTAGTGATTTAGCATCCAGAAGGACCTCTTATACCATCAGCATTAACTACTGCTGTTCTGCTGCTCGGAGCCTCAGGAGACGGTGCAAACCTCTCCTGAGAAGAATCTTCTCAGGTAGAGCGCGGAGGATCTTGTTTTTTAAGCTTTATCTACGTGTGTATCTCTACAAATACAATCAAGGGTGCAGGGTGTTTTGGACACTGTTAAAGAGCAAAGCTGTGCTTTTGCAAATAACTATTACAAATTTAATTGTAAGATTAAGTTCCCTGCTAACCCTGGCTTTGTGCCGATGCTGTACACCTGACTGTCCCTCTGAAATGTCCATCCTTCCTGAGTAAGGTGAGGGAAGGAGACATCACATAGGGATAGTTCGTGTTGGAAGGGAGCAACACCAAGTAGCTGTAATTATATTGACCTCGGATACAGCTCCTTTAGGTTTAGCTTAAGGGTTGCTTCTGGTTTTAGTTTGGGGCGTGTGTTGTGGGATTTTTTTTTTTCCCCGTCTCTTCCTAGCTTGGCCACCACAGCTGTCAGGATGCCCAAGAACGGTGCTGTGCTGGGTGACAGGAAACACCAAGGGTGCTGTGGGCGCAGGGTGCGGACGCCAGCTAAAGAACCGGGGCCTGCCACACCTGATCTGGCTCTGAGAGGCGCTGTTTTGTGTCTCCATACCTCCTCCACTCTTGACAGATCTCATCAGCTTCAGTGTGGACCCTTTTCCTGCCCCATTAGAGACTGGGGTACAAAGGGAGTTCCCCTCTCTTCTTCATCAATCCTCAGGCTGGCACATACCCCATCCCAGCCTGTTCCCCTCACTTGTCCCTCAGGTGGATGGTCCTTTTGCTGGTTTAATGTGGCTTCCCACCACACTCTGGGCCTATGAATCACCTAAACTACTGCTAGCCCTTTTCTTCTGCTGCGTCCATGTGCCATGTTCTCTCGAACCTGCATCCCCAGTCCCATGTCCTCGTGTCGGTGGGGCCTGTTCTCAGTACCCAAGCCAGATCCTCCTCCCAGCAGTGCTTGGTCCCTCACACCACCTCATCTGGCCATGAGCCCAACCCTGTCCTTGTCCCAGGAGCCTGCTCTCAGGCCAAAAGGGTGTTGCCAAGACCAAGGACCCTTTGCATTTCTCTCTTTAGCCATATCCACCCTCCAGCTGGATAACACAAGCGGAAGGCAGGATGTCCTTACCGGGCCAGGCTGGCTGGGGCTGAGGAGGGACCTGTGAAGCGGGAAGGAAGACGTGGGTTAGCAACGTGGTCAGAGTGAGCCGTGGAGCCAGGGCTGACCTAGAGCTGTTGGGAAGTGGCACTGGAAGGTGTTGGTGACACCTCGGTGAATGGGGAGAAGACCTTTTGTTAGGCATGGCGTCCCCTTCACAAGGGTGGGAATATGGCATTGGAATATAAGGAGCGAAACATTTCTGATTCGTCTTAACGGCTCCTACATTTTGAGGCGAATGGTGGCTTTTGCAGGGTGTTGGCGTCAGGCTGTCTACGGATGGGTCACGATGATGTGACATCTTGTCCAGCCTCAGACGTGGAGCCCAGAGTCCCTCCTGGTCTCCTCCTTCCCATCTCTCATCACACAGATGATTCTCATCTCCTACAAGCTGGGGTTTCCCTGCCCTCGTGGCCTCGATGTAGCTGGGAGGTGGGATTTCACTAATAGAACCACAGAATCATAGGCTTGTTTTGGTTGGAAAAGACTTTTCAGGTCATCGAGTCCAACTGTTAACCCAACACAGCCAAGTCCACCTGTAAACCATGACCCTGAGAACTTCATCTACGTGATGACCACTGAGAGGGGTGGTCTGTAAAACAAGGGTGCCCACTCAGGAGATTAAACTGTTGACTGGGATGCAGCAAAGGTAAATCTAAAAAAAAGATAATAAAAAAAAAATAATCCGGTTGCATGGGCAGTGGGTTCTCTGCTAATTGCCCATCTACTATTTTATTAACCTTTCTCCTTGGGCACAGGGAAACTCCTGCTCTGTATTTTCGAAGTTTCCTTCCTGAATGAGACCTCCCATCTGCAGGCTGAGCCAGGGAG
Organism: Pampusana beccarii; assembly: GCA_013399365.1. Lineage (NCBI taxonomy): Eukaryota > Metazoa > Chordata > Aves > Columbiformes > Columbidae > Pampusana > Pampusana beccarii. The sequence continues at coordinate 258,325 of VWYH01006819.1, read as the reverse complement.
TCTTTCTTACTTGTTATTAGATTTCCCATTATGTCCCTCTCCTAGGGTGGAAAATCGTATCATCATTAAAAAACAAAACAAAACAACAACAACAACAAAAAAACCCAAATCAAAACCAACTAAAAACCAAACACAATCAACACCTCTTGCCTGTCTTTATGTGCTGTACCCCATCTCTGCCAGTGTGACGGAGGGAGACTACAGAAGGAAACAGCAATACATACCTCCTCTTGAGAAAACAGTGAAGCCCAGTATCACCAGCAAAACCAGCACCTTCATTCCCAGCGGCACGAAGATGAGGATCAGGAAGAGGGAGCTGTTGGATGCTCTGAATTTGTAGAAGTACACAGCCCCCTCCGCTCTCCCGTGGCTGTTGACAGCCGTGCAGGTGTATTTCCCATCGTGGGTCAGGTACCGGAGCTCCTTGGTGACGCGGTGGTTCGTGCTGGTGGTGGAGGTGATGTTGGTGTAGGGCGGCCCGGTCCAGGTGAGGGTGGGTGCTGGCTCCCCCTCTGCCGTGCAGCGTGCCTGGAAGGTGCTGTCCCCGTTGGAACTGATGGTGATGTTAATGATCCTGGGGGAAGCTGCGGAAATAGCAACGGGGAAGGGAAAATGTGTCAGGCTGCAAAGGTGGGGCTGATACCAAGCACCTGGAACGAGCACTTGGTTTTGGTGGAGCCTTAGGTTGTTGTGCCAGGGTAACTTTGGGATCAAACCTCCCCTTCCTCATTTTTCTTGGTACTTTCTTTCCCTAGATTAGAATCATAGAACTATGGAACAGTTTGGGTTGGAAGGAACCTTCCCAGCT
>VWYH01006819.1:229568-251057 GCA_013399365.1 Pampusana beccarii | reverse complement strand
GTCCCTCAGCCTTTCCCATCACACTTGTGCTCCAGCCCCTCACCAGCTCCGTCACCTCCTCTGCACTCTCCCTAGTCCCTCAATGTCCTTCTTATGATGAGAGGCCAAGGGGAAAACTTAAATTGAGAAGCACTCTGCGCAAGTTAGGAAAGCAAAAAGTGCAAAAAACCACTAAAGACCTCTGACAGCCGCAGAGCCAAGCCTCTGGGTTTTTTCTAGTATCCTCACATGTGCCTGGAATTTCACAATCTTTTTAAGCAACGTGGCGGGTGGTGCAATCCTTGGAGAGTTTGTTGTACCGGGCAATCCCCCTGGCGCTTCGACAAAAGCAAGAAGAAAAGCCCTGATCGGGCAGGGATCCACAGCAAGCTCAGAACTCACCTTTCCTGGAGATGCGAAGGAGGCACAGGAGAAACAAACCGAGCTCTCTCATGCTGTTTGATGTCCTCTGCTGAGGTGCATCAGCAAACCAGAACCGTCTCTACTGCATCTGAGCTGCTGGCCTTGCAGTCACAAAAGGTTTTTCCAGGGATGTAAGAAGTTGTGGTTTTCCTCTACCGGGAGAGAATGAGCTGTCTACATGAACCAGCTCTGGGTTCAGATATTAATAGTTTTGTGGTCAGTCATGTGGAAAATGCAACAGAGGGAATCAGAGCTGGTAGCACTTGAAAGCCGTCCCCTCTTGCACCATCCATCGCACAGAGTGGGTGTTCGGAGCCCCTGCCTGCAGCCCGCTTCCTTTAGATGGAAAACTATTCTGTTTCTATTCACACCCACTCTGTGCAATGGATGGTGCAAGAGGGGGCGGCTTTCAAGTGCTACCAGCTCATCGATCTGGAGGGAGTCCTTGCAACCTGCCTGAAGTGAGACCCTGCCTTGAGGTAGTTCATCTTCCTCAAGCCAGAGCCTGCAAGCCAACTGTGTTTCACACCTTGTGTCCCCAGGCTGTTGTCATCCCTAGGTGTAAATAAAAAAACCACCCCTTTTCAAAATCATCCGAGCGCTTGCGCGGTGGAGAAATGCTCTGAGTCCCCTGGTTCCCTGCTCTGCCGTGATCCTGATGGGTTGCAACTCATTCTCCTTGTTGTTAACCCGCATTTGAAATAAGCCTGAGCTCCGGCTTTTGCCCAGAATGCTTGTGCAAATGCTCGCTCTGTCCTTCTGGGTTTGGTGCAGCAAACTCTCTGTGCAGTTTTGCTATTCTGTGGGGCTCGGGGCTTGTGCAGAGCCGGCCGTGCTCCCCTCCGTGTCCTCTCCCACGCAGTGATCCCGCCACATTACCAAGTTTAATTTTAGAGGGTGTATTCACTATCAGAGCTTGGCTTGAGGTTTGCTGCTTTTGCTCCCGACCCAGTGGAAGGGCTGATGTCCGACTGTCTCTTTTCATCTCGGCAACTGCTCCACTGTAGGGTTCTGCTGCCTCTGTCCTGTTTGGGGACAGGGACAGCAACACCCTCACGGCTCCGGCCACGGGCAGCGATGGTTGCACAGCCACTGGAGGGCTCCCAGACACAATATAAGATGTTGCTGCTGTTCATTCTCAACGTGCTGCACAAAAGTTCCCAGAGGAGCGACATGGAGGCTTGGTAGCATTAAGTGCTTTTTGCTGCTTTCCAAGCCTGTGATTTGTTCCGGTCTAAGCTAGAGTGTCTGTGGAAGGAGCGATTTCTGTTTTCACAGGCTTTTTGGAGGAGGCTCTGAGAGTACCTAGTTATTATTTACTGTGTCTGGGGCCTGTCACCACTCAGCAGAGGGTGGTGTTGTTTCAACTAGTGACCTACAGCCCTATGCATGCCCTGGAGAAGGAGGATCAGGACCCGGTGCTCTAACTACTTTGCAAACCGTCCTTAGAAGCTGTAAAAAGTAATACACGACATTGCCAGCAGAGAAACCAGAAGGTATGGGTGGTGGAAACAACGAATATGAGTCCTGTGTCCTTATCCCGTCCGTGTTACGTGTCTTTTCTGTGTGCCTTCCCCGTTATCTCCATACACTGTTTGGTTTTATCTATTTGCAGTGTAAACTTTATGGTGTTGTGATTATCTCTAAACATTTCACCCTTCTTGGCCCTGTGGGTCTCAGTGGATTGAAGCAAAAGATTAAAGTGAAGTCTGTGCTTAAAACATTGTTATGATGAATCATAAATGGTCGATGTAAAGAATAGCTGCAGTTAGTTAGTCCGAACATCTTCCTCTCTAATGTTTTACTCCAGCCTCTCCCAGGCAAATATCTGATAAATCAAGGCAGAAGTATGAATCCTTTACGTTTTATCTCTAGACAGTTTTGATTTTCAGACCATGAGACAGCCGTTTGCAAAGAAGTATTTTAATGTTTGAAAATGCAGACTTGAAAATATATAGCTGAGAATGTTTGCAAACTATTTGAATGAGCTGAAAAATTTTGTAAGCAAAACCATCCAGGGCTACATGATTCACAGACTCTGTTATCTGTGACCACTTTTTTCCAGGTCTGTGCTTAAACAGTATATAACACCTCTGTAAGGAGGGCTACTTCTGGCCCAACACTAAAACCAGGATGCCTTCTGCATTCATCAAATTTTGTTTTTCTTCCTCATAAATCTTTTTTAAGGGCTGTAGGTAATGACAGCAATTGTTACACTACTTTCCTAATATCTTCCCTCAGTGCTTGTACAGAAGCAACCAGAGACACCACAATTTCTGGTGCTTTCTCATGCAACAAAAATACACGGAATCTGGAAAAAGAGAAGAGACTAGGAATTTGTGGGTTTTCCCACTCAGAAAATGGATTGACCCATTTTAATAAAAGGAACATGTAGGTAAAAATTGGAGAAACCTGTAAAACACAAGGAAGTAGCAATCAAATGTCAGCCAGGGGCAAATTTTCAGCCAAGGATATGGAGACATTTGCCCATCGTGCCATGGTATGGCAAGTTCACGGCATGCTCTTTGGCAGCCGAAAGGGAGTATCTTATGTCCCCATCCACATCAATGGCTGTGTCTCATCCTGTGAACAGCAGCACTGGAGTTTTGAAGGGCGACATCAGCCTTTGTGCCCTGGACTTTGCTTCTTTTGTCTGCCCTGAGTCCAGATGATGGCCCCACGAGGCATTTGGAAACGTGGGAGATGTGCGGTGTGCGGGTGTTGCTTTGACTACAGTAACCGCGTGTCCGTGGCCCTGTAAGGAATTGTATGCCATACCACATGTGTAGCGATTTAAAAGCGCGATCTGATGGAGAAAGCGCAGAAGGAGTGATGTTGAAACAAACTCCCTGAGGCGGTCAGTAGCTGCATCTTGCCAGCGCAAACGTTTTACTGGAGCTGCAGCGTTCCCCAGCTCCTTTCAGCCTTTCCTGGTGGGCTGACATCTTGCAGAGATCAATCAGCCTCTTGCTGAGTGTTCACCTCTCCTAACTCCCTGATAAATCCGCGCAGCGCTTTCTGATGATGGATGGCTGACTAAATTTGCAGAGCGACCCAGAAGCGTGCCGGGATGATTTCTTAGCAGATGTGCCCTCCCCTTCAGCGATACCCCTCGCACTGTGTGTGTTGGCAGACAGCAGCTTGTTATCTGAGCCCTTTGGACCTGTCAGAAGCCGCTCCACGCCACCTCTGCGCTGACCGCTGTGTTAAACTGCAGCGATCTGAGCACCCATCTGGTCCTGGGGGGCTGGAGATGGGCACAGCAGAGCTCACACCTCCTGGTCCCACATTTATCACTGAGGACCTCCACAATGAGCTTTTCTGTGTGGCTATACCTGCGCTGATAATGCAGCTGCTTATTGAAGGAAAAGAGTGGAACTGTTTTTCCCCCCTCCCTCCCTTTGGGTCTTAATTCCAGCTCCAAGGTTTTCTACTTAAATTGCTTCAGCAGCATGTGTAAGTCCTGCCCCTTGTCCTTCAAGTGTACCAGCCTGCACACATTCATTCCAAAACCCTTATGTTCTATCAAATCTGGCACTCTTTCCTGAAGGGATTGGGTCTGTGAAGTCGCTGGGAGGTGAAGCCCAGAGACCGGAGGAATTTTCCCTTCGCCTGGTCTGTGCCAGCTGAGCAGGAGAAAGCTGAGCTGCGCTGAGCTTCTTGGGGAGCCGCTGTGGGCTGGTGATGTGCCCGATGTGACCATCCTCACCGAGATGGAGGGGGAGAGAGAAAAATCAGCAGGTACACCTGCAGCACAAAGAAAGTAGAAGTGGTGGGAGATACAGAGGGTGTCAAAGCCAGTAGGTGACACCAATCCTGCTTCCTGGTAGAGTGCCACTGGAGAGCATCGTCACCACTGCATCAAGCTCCTGCTGATCCAGTTGGAACATCTACAGGTTCGGTCACCCACCTTATGGTGTCTGCTTAGCCCCGTACAAATGGTGCTGACCTGGGAAACTCTCCTGCTTGCCACGTCATTGCTGCAAGGTCTTGGGCTGTTCCATCACCAGAGCTGCAGCAGTGAATTGATGGAGCGGCGATGAGGGTTGATGAGCCCTTGTTGCCGCAGGTGAATGCCAGCTAAAGAAAGTTAGATGTGTATTTGGGTATGCTTAGCCTAGCGGGCAACTCCTGTGTGAAAAACATCGCTTACATCTTATTATGGGCAGAGCATCACGGACAGAAGTAGAAAAAGGAAGCATCTCTGTAGTAACTTGTTGTCTGTTGACTTTGGTAGTCACATCGATGTATCAAGATGAAGAATAGGACTGATCTCCCAGATCTGTGACTTTCTGTCCCTGCTGCTGCTTGTGTAAAGCCTCTGCTCTGACCAGGAACAACCAGGTCCAGGATACATGCAGGTAGGCAGGGATGTGGTATGCTTAACTTTTCCCTTACCCAAGTAGGTCAAAACCACCTAGAAAATTAGCCTGGGGCCATGATAACGCTAGTGCCCACCTTTTAAAGGCAGCACTAAACCTCAGGGTAAGGCAACCTTTTATTATAGGCTTGCGGAGTTTACAGTAGGGTTGTCTCACCTCAGTGCTGGGCTTGGTCCCAAGCTTAACCAACATTGTAGATGCACCTGATTTCACTACTGTTTCGCCCTGAAATGCCTTATGGGGCCATTCGGAATGGTAACCCTACGAGACCTGTGACTGATGGAGGATATGTATGTAATTGCTTACTGGTAGCAGCAGAGAGTTTTGCAACAAGCCAACGCTCCTCGGACTCAAGTTTGCTTATCAGCCACTGACTGTCCTCCCCTGCCCAGGTCATCCTGTCATCCAAATAAGCTCTGAAGGCCTGGTCTCTGTGTGATGCTGGGATTAGCCTGAGCAAGGGTGACAGCCAGCTGGCAATGCATAGACTAACCCTGTCCTTTAGCCTAATCCGAGTGACGTGCCTGATTAAAGGCGCCTGAAATGCCACCAGAAAAGAAATCCCTGCCCACCGTTCCTACTAGAAGCGAGCCTGTGAAGATCTATGTGCTCCGTCTTTCCCTGCTGAATGAGCATGGCTGGTGACATAGAAAATTTATGTTCCTTTAGCTGTGGATTTCATAGCCTTTCTCTGGGATGAGAGGTGTCCTCTTCCCTTACATTGCAGCTTGGGAAGGAGCTGTCTCGTTCTGTTGATCTGAAGCAGGTCCTGAACCTTCCCTTGGCACAACACTCTCGGCTGGTGAAGTGATGGGCTGGTATGTGGCCTGAGCTCTGGCCACCACCACCACCTCTCCGCTGTCTCACTTCGCAGACTCAAAGCCAATTCAAAAGCACTCGGACTTAGACCTGTGGCAACGAACAGAAACACACTTCTCTAGGATGTGCCTCTGGAGAATACCTCTCTACTTCGTGTTTTTATTCACACTCTGCCTTGCCTGAGATCCTGCGCCCAACCTCTCTAGAGTGAAGCTTATTCTACCATCTTCTCTGAGAAAAATACCATTTGTTTGTCCTTTGTCCTTCCTAATGTCCGATAACCTATTTGCTTTAATTGGTCCAAATGGAAAATGTAACAGTGATGTTGTTGTTGCCTGTTTGCTTGTTGTTTGCTTGCTTTTTTTTTAGCCTTAATGCCCTAAACTGTCAGGCGTCTGAATTGTGATTAAGGCCTGGTCTGTTCAGCTGTTTCCCCTTGCTCACTGGCAAACTTTAGCTGAATTTTTTATCTTGGCACTATCTGCTGCTGTGCAGCTCCAGAAGTGTTTCGACTGCTCCTCAACTCATTCGTGTCAACCACAGGTTCTCTATCCTGCGTGGGTATCCTGACATTGTGCTTGCTCTTGAATATAATGCAACGCGTATTTGAAAGTGATGGCTTTCGGGTGTGGGTTGAATGGCCGGAAGAAACCACTGCACCACCTAATCTGACCTGGCATATAACTTATAGTATAATACAGATTGTTTTCATCTATTTGATCCTGAACTGAATCCCAAAACTTGGATTTGACCGGGATACGGAGTTACCATGTGTGATAGGAAGGAGTGAGGGAAGGCACAATGCCTGCAGCCCCTGCCCAGCCACACCGGGCAAGTGTGGGAGGAAAGGTGAGCTCTAGACACAAAGCCAAGCTCTTGAGGTAATAAACAAGGCAAGGCTGAGTGATCACACTTTCCAACAAACCATGTGTAGAAGCAATATTCCTTGACAGCCTTGACCTGATTGTCCCAGGATTGTCTACACTGCAGTTAAATCTGCAGCCGAGTCATAATCAGAGAGAAGCGTGTTTTAAGGGCGTTGTAGATACTTCTGCCATTAAGGGGACCACTGCCATCGATTTTTGCAGGTCAGGCAGTGTGGGTACTATTGAAAGAGGAGACCTTTATTTGAGTTGTCGGCAGAGCCTGCCAGTGCAAGTTCAGCTCCTTTCTAGCAAAGACAGGAATCAGGTGAGATGAAGGCAGCAACTTTCCTTGCCCTGATGGACTCGCCTGCCCCTGGAAGAAGCAGGACAAGGAATCATTTTTGCTCTGTATGGCAGCAGTTCCCCAGAGGGCAAAATGAAGATGGGCTTGTGCTGTTGTTTGATCTTATTTGGGGTTGTTTTTCTAGAGTTCATCTCGCTCAATAGGTGCGATACTTTGATGGGTGCAGGCAACAGAGACAAATAGGACTTGTTAGATTGCTGCCTGTGTGATTTCTCTTTACCTTCACCCCAGAAAATGTTTCTGTTATTAAAGGGAACATTTAGTGGCAATAAATGGCAAACGGTTTTGAACACATCTCCAGCATGCTTAATCCTGTCTTGAAACCACAACACTTACCTGTGTCTCTGTTGGTAGGTGCCCAAATCTGGCAGTTTCTCTTTCTGTGTTGTTGGTACTGGGATCTGCTGGATCAGAAGGTCTCAGTGATGGAAGCGCCAGAAAGAAACATGTGAGTTGTAGTACATAAAGGCATTTAATTTTGCTTCCCCTGGTCTCTGATAACATAGAAGTGCTCCCAAAGAGCCGGCGTTGACAGTTTCAGGCCAATGTAACCTTTACTTAATTGCACTATTGCTATGACCTCATACGGCCCTTTAGATACCAAGTGAGATAAGGCCCCTGCCTAGGGGAGCTCACACTCATTAAGGGTGATGGATTATGACATTGACTCCTGGGACTGAGATCAGAGGTTGATAACGTGGAGGAGAAGTGTTATGGGCAGTGCATTGTTCTTATCAGTTCTCACCACACACGGGGTCGAAGCAAACAATAGATCAATTTATATCACTTTATACACCCTGCTCACAACCGTGTGTGCAGGTGGCTGTTAACTCACCGGCAGGACCTTGTTGAAAGCTCAGTGTTCCTGAGCAGGCAAGATTAGAAAACGAAGTTGCACCAGAATCTGCTTGAAGCAGAGATGGCAAAGCTGGGGAAGCTGGGGAAGCTGGGGTGAAGAAGAGTTGCAACCTGTGTTTCAGCAAAAGTGATGCTAGAGTATTGGAAAACAGCAGGTCATGGGGGATGACTGGAGGTGTTTAAAAGGTGTTTAGACGAGGTTCTTAGGGACATGGTTTAGTGCTAGAGTTCGGTTAGGTTATGGTTGGGCTCAATGATCCTGAGGGTCTCTTCCAAATGAAATGATTCTACGATTGATTCTATGATTCTATGATTCTATGAGCCAAGGATGGCCCTTCTATGAGGTGAGCGTTTCCAGTCATTTCTGTCCTCTCCAACCTTGAACCCTCTTTACGGTTTGTGACCTTTGCTCATGGGCCCTTTTGCAAAGAGACTGCCTGATTTAAGGTAGGATGGAGCCAGGGCTTCAGTGAGGTGAAATTTGGTCATGCTGCAGGGTAAATAAAATACTGGCAGTCTAAAGCTGGGAATCGGGTAAAGCAGGTGGGGAGGGGAATGTGCTGGTTAGGAGTGGACGTGATGAATGAAACGAGCAGTTACAGCAATTCTTGGCAGGCAGGTTACTCACAAATCTCTGCTTCTCATGTGATATCTTCAGAGACCTTTGCCAAGTTAACTGGAGAGGCTTTGCAGTCCCCGAAGGCAAACTCTTCCTGGGGTTGCCATAACCCGCTGGGTTGGGTTTGAACTTGTCTGGGTGTGTCTGAAAGTCACGGTGCCTTGTTGCAGAATATCCTTAAGCACCTGAAGAGTTAAAAATATGCGTCCCTAGAGTGCCCACGTTGTAGTTTCCAGCAGTAAGAGGGGAAAGGAGGTTTCTCTTTCTGTAAGGGAGCTGGATGACTAGGGTCATCCACAGGTGGGCTTTCAAGGGCTAGACTGCAAGTGACTGTGTCATACAAAGCGGTTTTGATCTAGCCCATGCTGATGAAACAGAGTCAAGCCCTTGTAGCCAAAGGGCATTTCTTTATCACAGATAACCACACTGTAGAAAGATTAATCCATGATTTAGTAAGGAAAAGAAGAACAGACATGTGCGTCCTCTGAGGCGCAATCCCTCATTTGCCTGTCAGGCTTGATTATTTTCAATAATCAGGCCTTTGGCCCTTTTTCTCTGAGTGTGTAACTGTTTCTCAGTTATCCTTTGAATGCTTTTGGATGTGTTCCCAGAAGAACTTAAAACCTGAATGGCTTCCTGAGGTCTCTGAAAGCAGCTGTCTTCTCCAGCCCTGGTATGTGAGCTCTCCCATGATCAGGAGAAATCTGGCTATGTGTATTGTATTTAAGGAGCACATGAGCAACCCCACATGTCTGAAGTCAGAGCTGTTTGGGTGCATTTCTATCATTGCTCACTCACGGCTTCATCTGAAAAGCACGGGTTTCTGCAAGTCTCACAAATAGCTGTCATTCTTTGAAAGGACAATGGAACAAACTAACATGCAAAGCCCGCGGCACCATTATCAGTCACATCGCAAATGTGGCCTCTGTTACCTCCTTAGCTTTATTACGTAAATCTGCAGGTTAGCAGCCTGCTCCGGGAGAAGGATTGTGAGGACAATGTGCCTTTTCTGCATGGCATTCTTGCTGACATTCCTCCTCTGCTATCGTAGGCCTCAGCAGTCCTTGGCCTGCCATAAGCTGGACCTTGAAGGGTGGCACTGGTTCTACCGGGCTGGTCTACACGAGTCTTGTGGAGCCCTGCTTATTTGCAGAGTTGTCACCCTGGGGGGGGCAGCGAAATGCTCCCAGCTGTATTTTTTTGGCTATACCGGAGAGGTGTTGATGGGTGGTTTGACTTGCTGGGAAGGTCCATTCCACAAGGTCCCAGCAGAGCCAGGAGGAAGCGGTGAATACCGCATCCCTCTTGTGTAATTTCTAATTTGTCACCTGCGGCTTGTTTGTGTTGAAGATGAGAGACAATGTCAGCTTTCCAAGGCGGGGTACCAGTCAGGGGAAAGATTTTCTTCTGGAATTTTCATTGCAGGTGAAATAGAAAACATTTCTGTACTAAAAAAAAAAAAAAGGTTTTGGTATTCAGTGGAGAAAATCTGGGTATCTCAGTCCAACAAAACCTGTTTCTCAAGCACATTTGGTGTACCTTATTTCTGTGACACCCCCCTGCTTCTTTTCAGCTCATCTGCAAACATCTCAGGGATGGATAAGGACAAATGTCTTTTTTTGCTCTGTTCCTGCTATTCTGCTCTTAATCCCCAGCACGACTTTCAGCTCACATCTATCATTTGTATGTTAGGGGGCATTTGCCCTTTGAAATCTAATCTAGTTCTTCTCTCTCTGCTTTGTACCAGCTTCCAGCTTTGGCTTAGTAAAATAAAAAAATTGTCATATGCCAAATTCGCCCCAAAGCTGTATCACTCATGTTTTGGCTAAAAGTAATCTCACCCTCCCTTATGTAAAATCCCTGCTATGTTTTGGGTGGGCTGGTCTGTCTGCTGCACTGCTGTGTGGAACCTCTCCCGAATGCATTTTTTTCCTGTCTTTTCCAGTTAAACTAGTGTAGTCAAACAGCGTTTCTGTATCATGTGGATGAAGGAAGTCTCTGGTGCTGTGGACTCTCTTGCCAGGTCACGTATCTTTCGTCATTCTCCACCCCACAGAGATTAAATCCTGTGCGTTTAGGTGCTTCAGGAGAGAAATGAACAGCATGTACTTTCCAATGGCCTGGAGAGGGCAGCAAGGGTTGAGTGAACTCCAGTGAGGATCCAGCTTATGGGCCATTATGGATGGACACTGCTGTTGTAGGAATGTGGGTGCAGAGGAGCCCCGGAGGAAGCAACCAGAGGGGGTTGTGGCTGAGGATATTCAAGGATTAGAGAAGTCAAAGTAGTTGGTGGTGCTGGAGAAGCTAGAACGCTTCCCCAGAGGGGTTGGTGATGATGTCCATCACCAACAACACACTGTAAGCAAACCAGGAACGGGGAAATAGAAAAGGGAATGGGGTCTTTAAGAGCCATCCATGGTGGGATGGCCAAAATGGGAAGGTGTTTCTTGGGGCGAAGGGCAGAGGTTCGATATCTCCTTAGGAAAATTTTTTCGGCTTTGCAGTTCTTCCAAATTGTTGATGTGTTCCTTGTCTCTTGGATAAATCTTGGGTTTATTACACGTACTAGATGCTCACAGTGCCTGGCAGAGAAGTTACAGACAGAGGTACATCCTGTTGCTAATCCACCACCTCATAACACTCACTGTTAAACGGAATTTCTCTCTCCAGAGGGGGAGAGTTTGTATTTTGAACATATTCCGTGTGTAGCTAGGCTTGGGTCACCTATGCAGTTTCGATAAGGGTACGTTGAAGATAAGTGGTGTGCTGGGTTATGCTGAAGTAGATCGAAGAGGTATGTCAAGGCGGTTACCATTCTAGATCTTCCTATTCAGGACAAAGCTGCTGCTTTGTATGCATGAAGTGCATCAACATAGAGAAGAGTTGTCTCTTCCTCCGGCTGAGAGTAAAGACAGGACACTGCAGGCAGCAGGAGGTAACTGAGGATCCTACATTTGCTGCCAGAAGCTGCCACTTGCTGTAGGTGTTCCCTGTTATGTGAGTAGAGGAAAAGAGCAGAGAGCAAAGGGAAGGTGCAGATGAGCTGGGAACGTGTAACGAAAAATACAAACCAATTCCAGATACAGGAGGTTTTCTTGTTTTCTTGTCCTGCAGATGGGAGAAGTTTCAGGTCCAGGGAGACAGACATAACAGGAGCTACTTCTTACGTGGCCTGTTTGTCATCACTAACAAAGCCCCATCTACCTTTTTTACCCACATGAAAGGTGTTCAGCATCCGGATGGCTAATGAGATGAGTGATCGGTTCACTAGGATTGGAAGGTGAGGTGACAGCATTTCCACACATTAACAGTGAAAAGGCCTCAGGCAGATGCCTCTTGACTGTTTGCTGAGAGTCCTATTTGTGTTTTAGCATCTCAACACAAACAAATCAGTGTTGTAGTTCCTCTTCCCCCGAAGAATTAAACCCCAGAAAATGTAATATTTTGAGTGTGTAATTCCATTCTGAGTTTTGAAGAGTAATAAAGATCCACTCCCAGCTCAGTTTAGACAATAAGATTTTTCCACTTACAAATGGTGTTGTTGCTTTCTCCAAAGTAACACGGCTTTCCACCTCCCTCTCTCTTTCCTTGTGTGAGAAACCAGGGTTCAGAATCTCAACCTAAAACAAAACCAGCTGGATTCCGCTGTCCTCCATAGGATCTAACCCCTTAGGTTGTGATGCTTATTTACCGTATGAAAACTCGGTTCTCAGAAGGAAAGAAAAGCTGGAATCCTCACTAGTCCACTTCTTAGCCTCCAGGTGCTTTGCTTGTGTTTCATTGGCATGACCAGGGAACCAGGAGAACATCATGGTGGGCAGGCAGTTTCCTGGGCTGCCTAGCAGGAAGGTTTTGAAGAAGATGTGACTTAAGCCTCCTAGAGCCTTTGCCCATTTATTGAGCTACCACCTAGTAGCTCTGATGCTCTGAGATATTCACCCTTCCTGCTGGATTAGACCCTTCAGGCAAGTGGGGTGGAAGGAGAACTTCATTCCAGAGGGTTACTGGCCAGGCATGGGTGGCTGAGGGTGCAGATGGTTCTGGACGTGTCCAAGAGGAAGGAGCCCTGCACGTGGGTGGGGTCATCTCCCAAGATGCTAAACCTACTTGTTGGTATACACACATGAGCAATCATCCGGGCTTTTGTTAGGATCAGTGTAGTTCTAGTCAACGTTGTCCATGGAGTCTAGAGAGCGATTCAGCACACACTAAAACTGACCCACACGTTTGGAAAGCTGAATTACTGTCTGGACTCCGTGGATCACGTTGATTTGATCTCCAATGACTAGAGTAGGACTTTGACACTCAATACACATGTATATGCCAACATGGAGACACCCTAAATTTGGTTTTCTTAATACGTGGTCTTCTGGATACTTTATGGCTAAAGCAGAGTGAGGTAGGGGCTTTGAGGATCTAATCTTGACTTTAAGCTTAAGTTGGCTGTTAACCAGAGTAGTGCGGTATCTCTTGGGAGCTGTTACATTGTGGACGTAAAACATTTGATGATCTACATGTAAGGCCCAGATTTGTCTCACCTAAACTGATTGTCGCTAAAGTGGGTGTCTAGTTGCCCTCAGCCCCTTCTGTGGTCAACAGAGGAAGATAAGCTGCTCTTACTTGGCTAATTGTTTCAGAAAGGGTTGTATTATTTTACCGATGTGCTTCTCTCTCTGCCTTGAATCTCCCTCTCTCCATGCATAGCGTAAAGTGTTTGTAGCTACCAGACTACCAAGTGTGGCATTTCAACAAGAGTCTGTGAAGTCAAACGAGGCGTATCCGGAACTTAGTGGGGCAGTGTGTGGTGAGAACCAGGCACTACAGTTACAGAGAGCACAGCGGGACACAATTGTTGCCTGACCACAGAGAGATCTAAAGAGTAAAGGCAAGAGGAAAAAGAGTTTGATACATCTCCCTTTTAGAGATGGGAAAGAAAAATGCAGAGGGTTTGCCCAGTATGTGCGTACTCAGAGGCACATGTGTTGCATCTTTATGCTGGATGTTCAGCACAAAGTCAAGTTCCCATACTGATTTTTTTCAGTATAAGTCCTAGAGATTCATGGCAGATCCTTAATGACAGTCAGGCTTTGAAATTTGTAGCTCACTAGTGTTCTGAACATTTTTTTTCTAAAATCTAGGGATGTAGCTGTTCTTCTTCTTCTTTTTTTTTTTTTTAATTATTATTTCTAGATATATGTAATTATCTTGTCCTGCACATTTGACTGGCACGTGTAGGGCCTCACATAGACATTGCAACCTCTGCAATACACATACAGAATGTAACCTGCCAGAATGTCCCACCCTGTGCACGGGGCTGAATTCCAGCACAACTTACAATGACAGTGCAGGGAGGTTACTCCCATTCACAGCAGTTTGTAACTTTCCTCTCTGTTTCTTAGAAGCTGTATTAAACTTTTGTTATCTCTTTAAGCATCCTGCTCTTTATGTGGCTTATAAGAAGTGAATATGGAAAGCGAAGGTAGCATCAGATTAATAGAATGACCTCTTTAGTAGAAAAAAAAGTTCAAAGATAGAGATGTGACCCTTAATTACCTTAGTTTAATTTGTTTTATTTTATTTTTTTTTTTTAACTGTTCTTAGGAGAGCATCAAAAGATTTTCTGTGAAGTTCAAAACTATACTACTGGGTTGTCTTACACTTTGGTGTGTCTATGTGGTGTGAGAATAGTCGGTACAGTATGTTCTGAGAGTAGTGCCTTCTCCTGTGCAAATCGTTTGTGCACTAATTAAGTCCACAGTGGCAGATTTTCTTAGAGTGCCACGTACAAAACTATACACTACAATGTCTTTTATATCTCCTTTATGGCTGAGGCACCAGGACTGTTTGCTGGAAAATTCCACTTGAAAACATTCCTTCTTTTCCTTTCCAGTGTGCCATGCTACGGGAACGCTCTCCCTAGTATTATTTCTTTAATTATACTAATTATCAACTCTGATCCTTAACCTCCCACTGATCTCAGCCTTATCCAATTAAACTAATGACTGATCCCAGAATGTTTAATCTAAAAGGAGGGGATTTGTAGTTTGTCAATTTTCCATGCCCATGGTTCCCATCCATTTTCCAATCTATATGTTTTTATGGGAGGCAAAAGAAAGGAAAATACAGATTTTCCTAGAAAGTGTTTGCATTGGAACTCCTAATTTTGCAGTCATATGTACATGAGATTTTATTTACTTACAAAAATAATTTCATTGACCTCTCTGGGCCTAGAAGTGGAAGCAATTGCTCTGAGATTGCAAGTGCAACTGATGTATTTTCTCACGCAGGTAGAATCATAGAATCTTAGAACCATAGAATAGTTTGGGTTGGAAGTGACCTCCAAAGCTCCCCCAGTGCCCCCCCTGCCATGACAGGGACATCTTCACCAGCTCAGGTTGCTCAGAGCCCCGTCCAGCCTGGCCTGGGATGTCTCCAGGGATGGTTCAGCCACCACCTCTCTGGACAACCTGGGCCAGGCTCTCACCACCCTCAGGGCCAACAATTTCTCCCTCATGTCCAGCCTGAATCTCCCTCCTTTACTTTAAAACCATCACCCCTTGTCCTGTCGCAACAGGCCCTGCTCAAAAGTCTGTCCCCATCTTTCTCACAGGCCTGTTTTGAATACAGAAAGGTGCAATAAGGTCTCCCCAGAGCTTCTCTTCTCCAGCTGAACACCCCAGCTCTCTCAGCCTGTCCTCCCAGCAGAGCTGTTCCAGCCTCGGATCGTTTCTGTGTCTCCTCTGCCCCTCTCCATCAGGTCCATGTGTGTCCTGTGCTGAGGACCCAGAGCTGGACCAGCCCTGCAGGGGGGGCTCACCAGAGCAGACCGGTACTTCTGTTTGATTGCAGAACTGATTGGGTGCTCAGTTCTAAGCATTTGAATTAGTTGTGAGAAATCCTTCCCTTGGCAGTTGAGTATACTTCGCATTTAAGGCCAAATTTCAAGCTGCATCACTCACTAGGGCAGTTTGAAATGTCGGTTTTGTGAGCAGGTTTTCATCTGGTCTCAGAGTGGACCTCTTTGCCTCAGTCTCTGAGGCTCTTGCCGTAGCACATGGAGCACGATGAGCTCCCCTGTCACATATTTGCCCTTCCAGCCTCCCCGTTGCTGGTTCTTGGTGGCATCCTTCTTCAGTGACACCCTTGGGTGATGCCCAGGGCCAGCAGGATGTGGAGTTACTTGTGTTTCCCCTCTCTCTTTATTTCTGTTCCTCTCTTTAACCCATAGGTGTGTGCTTTTGTGTCAGGTAAAGAGCAGAGATTCAGTGTCTCCTGCGGTCTGCCCCTCGTGTATGCCAAGGGCACCTTTGGGCCCAGCAATGGAGGCAGAGTGGGCAGCAACCCCACAGTGCAGGACCAGGAGGCTGCACTTGCAAACCGTTCGGCATTAAAGAGTTCTTGCTGATAAAAAGTACAGGAGTGCTATGAAGCCACGTTATTTTACTTTTTATTAAAATGTGATAGCAAAGTCAGGAGGGGTCAGCCTCAAGGTTGGTAACTTAACCTTCAGGGCGCCTTTGCAAGTGAAATGTCTTTACATATTAGCTGGTTTAGGAAAGTGCTGAGGAGATGAGAGAGGTCCAGGCTGCTTGCTGAGTTGTGTCTCGTCACTGTCTGGGGGATGGGGTCAGGGCAACCCCCAGTATCAACACAGGCTGGTGGATGAAGGGATGGAGAGCAGCCCTGCGGAGAACAACTTGGGGGTGCTGGTGGGTGAAAGATTAGACACGAGCAGGCAATGTGTGCTTGCAACCCAGAAGGTCTATTGTATTTTGGGCTATATCACCATGAGCATGGCCAGCAGGTGGAGGGAGGTGACTCTGTCCCTCTGCTCTGCTCTGGTGAGACCCCCTGCAGTGCTTTTTAGACCGCAGACTTTTGAGCAGGGCCTGTTGCGATAGGACAAGGGGTGATGGTTTTATTAAACTAAAGGAGGGGAGATTCAGGTGAGACCTGAGGAAGAAATTGTTGGCCCTGAGGGTGGTGAGAGCCTGGCCCAGGTTGTCCAGAGAGGTGGTGGCTGAACCATCCCTGGAGACATCCCAGGCCAGGCTGGACGGGGCTCTGAGCAACCTGAGCTGGTGAAGATGTCCCTGTCATGGCAGGGGGGGAATGGGGGAGCTGGGAAGGTCCCTTCCAACCCAAACTATTCTACGATTCTACACCGGTTGACAAACGCTGGGACTCTGCCACAGCATCTGTGCTCCATCAAGCAGGATGGGTGTCTGTGTGCCAGCAGCCAATCCTTTTCATTTACCAGCATGGATGTAGCCTTTGGGACCCAACCCCAAATCTTCTGGCCCAGTTCTACGAAATATTAGGGCTTCCAGCTCCTGCTTATACACTTTCCATTTGTACACGTGGGAAAACTAGTTGCAAATTACCTTCGACTGTGCGTGCCTTTGAGAATAAGCAGAACGAGGATCAGAAGCCGTTGGTTTGGTTTTGGTTTGGGAGTTATACCGTTTTCCCATCTCATTCCATACCTCAGGTAAGCTGAATTCCTGACAACAGGAAAAGGCCTTGCTACCTGAAGCCACATTTCCATGGCAGGTCAAAGAGAAATCATCAGGGCGATGTTCACTTGTGTCTAACAGTTCACTTCCATTATAGCCTTTGCAATGTTTGAACTCTGAGGGAGGGGGAAATAATCTAGTTTTTCTTTTGAATGAACAGCCCTCCCTTCCTCATGGCGGTGTCTTTCTTAGTGGCTTAATTATTCCTAACTATGGCCAAATTCTCTGTCAGTGCTACACTTTATGCTAAATGTCAGGTTTCGAAAGATTAGATAATTACCAGCACAAGCATTCTTCGTACTGTTTATAGTTTATGTACAACATGGTAAAACAAAAAAAAGCCCACTGCAGTCCTAAAGGATCAAATAAAGGAGACTTTATTGTTGCATGTTCACAGGTCTGAGCATCTGAAATGCTGCTGTGCTGCACTCACACCTTGTGTTTTGGTCCTGCTTGTGCAACTGACTCTTGGGTATGGCTCTTGAGCGACCTGGGCTGAATATTTCCTCCTGCCAGTTCAGCATCTTCACTGCATGGATAAATATTGGCCTTTTCTGCATTTGCCCAGATACTGGTTTGCTGGGGGAAGGGGAAACGAGGGCTGTAACCCACTTCTTGGTACCACTTTTGGTACCACCAGATGCCCTGTGCTCCATGAGGGAGCAGCACTGGTCTGTGAAGGGAGGAGAGAGGGCTCTACTGACAAAAATCCGCTGGCAGTCGCTCGGCATCCTGCAATTTCTTGTCTGAAGTTGTCATTCATGCCTTCCCTCCTCTTACCTCCAACAGCAAACCCCACGCAGGGCTAAGAGGTGTGTGGGTGCAGCCAGGGCTGCTGGGCAGCTGAACCACAGGAGAACATCTGGGGGGCAGGAGACACCCCAGTGTCCCATGGTGGAGACCGGGGCAGTTGCTTGACATGGAACTGGGGCTCTCGGAGAGAATTACGTGCATCACAGAACAATTTTGTTTGGAAAAGGTCTTTCAGATCATTGAGTCCAACTGTTAACCTAACACTGCCAAGCCCACCTCCAAACCGTGTCCCTGAGAACCACAGAAGCAATGAGAGTGGCTTAGGAATTGGTAGTTAGGCAGTTCATTTGCATTAGACTTTTAGATAAAATCTGATCCCAAACAGATGTTTTCAAGGTGTTTTGGTTTTTTTTTTAATAAATATTAAATGCAGTGACACCTCTTTTGCTGTATTATGCTGGCACTGTGAGGGAAATAACCCAGGAAAGTGCCCCAAAACTCCTGCCCAGCATAAATGTTTCTTATGAATCTTACATCACCTGTGTGTCAGAAACAAGAATGCAAAGAGTACTTGAAAAAAAAAAAAATGTGGCTTGAATAACATTTATTTGATAAAAAAAAAAAAGAACAGTTTCAATAATAAGATGAATTAGTTCTGTTAGCAAGGACTGTGTTATGAATAATAATGGAAAAAAGCATGATATGCGTGTTCTGACTGATACACACGTCAAATTACAAAATAACTGTTATTTTGCATGGGATGATGGAAAGAATGAATTCTCTGGGTAGCATAAAATGAAGAATTTATTCAGAATGATGTGCAAAATCTTTATAATGGCCGAGACATGTCCTTCATCTTTTGCTGTTTTTTTTGTTCTGTGCATATGGTTTCTTTACAGTGCTCCCGAAACGTCGCTGTTGCTCAGCAACAGCAAGCTGAAACAGCACCAGTCAGAGGAAACCTGCTGATTCGCACTGCTCGTAAAGTGTCTGCTCTTATCCGAGTGCGGATTTTGACATGAAGATCGAAAGCTGGCCTTTGTAGGTTCTGCTCTCTGGGGCACCCATGGTCCTGAGTGGGGAGACGTCAGTTCAGACACCATCCCTTTCCATCACAGTTTGACAAGTGGACAGAATACGACCCTGTCTAACCCCAGTGGGTCCTGCCAGCATCTCCCCTAGGAACAAGGCCTCATCTGGTCTCAAAGAGGTTTTCCAGCCCCAACTGCAGTTCCGCACAAGACTCTGTCTTCAGCTGATTGTGCCTCCTGTACAGAAGTTAAAATTTCCTAACTATCCCCCGTATGCTCTTTTCATAATTTTCTTTTCCGGTGTCTTCTAGACCGCTTATTTAAGAGGTAACCTGTCTTTGGAAGAGCTCAGTGGTGATAACATCTGAAAACTTACACCAAACTTGAAGAAGTATGAATGTCTGTTTTAAAAATTATCCCCACACAACGTTATGTAGATATTTACCAAATAAAACACAGCAAATGGTACATTTTTTACAAGTGATCTCTGGAGTGACAGTCGCACAGAAATACTGCCAAACATCTGAAAACCTAATGGTTCAGCAGAAAATACTGCCAGCAGTTAATCCCAAATATTTTTCACTCAGATCTTTTTGATGTTCGTAAAAAGACTTTTTTTTTTTTTTTTCCCTCCCTAATCTCAAAAATCAGCAGTATCACTACTCACAGGCTACATTTTATTTCCTCTGCTACAAGAGGAACAGGTTTTGATCTACTTTCGCGGGAACAACAACCTGATCTAGTTAAAGATGCTTGTGGAAGGAGCAATGGACAAGATGACCTTTAAAGGCCTCTTCCAATCCAAACCGTTCTACGATTCTATGACATTACTGCATGTAGGCTAATGCCAGCTGAAGGAGCTGGCCATATTTGTGGTGAAGACGTCAGTTGCAACGTGAGATGAAGTATCTCAGTGAACCAGGTAGGAAGGTGGCTGAGTTTGAGGTGACCAAACCGTTGAGGTGACTACCCCAGTTGGTGCAAGGCCAGCTTCCTCCTTCCCTACTTGAGTCTCCTGCAGATCTCTGCTACATCCATTACTCCCCCAGTGATCTTCTTCCCATCATGGGGTGGAAAGAGATAGCGTAGAAGTGACTTTGGTGACAGACTGTGACAACGCACCATTTTGCTGCTTGATATCTGTGGGCTGAGGGGGGTGGGGTATGCCAAGATCAACTCGAACTAGTTCTACTTGTGTACAGACTGAACAGAGACGTTTTATTGTATAGAAAAGGGACAACAGTGACTTTGCTACTGTTCTCTCCTCTGCTAGCCCACGGACAAGTTCAAGTATTAAGAAAAGTCTCAAGATTAACATAAAATCATGTAACTTCTTCCTTTTTCCTTTTGCTGAAAAATATTACCTTCACTGGCAGTTGCCTTCTTGGCCTTGAGCCTACAGATTTTTCTCTGCAGCTGGGTAGGCCTGAACCTTTTTTTCATGAAATAATATTAGAGCCTAATGCAAATCAAAACATCAAAAAGCTAGGGCTTATAGACACCTGCTTCCTGCCATTATTGTGATTTTTACACAAGTCTTGCATGTGTTAGCAATGCTGCTTGCAATTTACCTGTGCCCATCTTGCGTGTGATGATTGCTAACAGAAATCTCTCTCCACCAGGCCTGAGAGATTCCTCAGGCAGAATTCTTCAACCACTTATTTTCTACTTAGCAAAGGGTACTCTTTATCTCACTTCTCTGCTACTACGAAGCTCTCTAAGACACATCCTATTGCTGTCATAAGCTGGTTTTAGCTGTTAATTAGAAGTCCCATCAGATGGTGAGAGATGCCCTGCTCTTTATCGCTTTATGTCCAATTGCTGTGACTTGGATTTCACAAATTTCGCAGATTTTTTTCCTTTTTTTTGTTTCAATTTCTGAAAGTCTTTTCCCCACTGCTTAAAATTCAAGTTTCTTTTCAGGTATATGTGCTTTTAAATCATTACAGATTGGTCTTGGGAAAGGTCCTTCCAGCACAGCACAGTCCTATCTAATCAGGACAGGACAAACACATGTAATGGGAAAAGTCTCTCCACTCAGAAGGTAGCATTTTTTTTTAGTCTTTTGACTTTGTAGCACAGAAATAGTGGATTTTTTTGGGGGGGAAACACCTTGCACTCATGCCTTAAAATCTTCAAAGTATCTCTCATGTTTGGTCTTTATACTTCATAACAAGACTTCCGATGTTTCTTCATCTTCAGATAATAAGCTCGGTTGGCTTCTGGATAGGTGACTTTGGAGAGCGGTAGCTTGTAGATGGCAGAGTTATTTGTGGTTATTAACAGAAAGGTCAATGCAGACAGGCAAAAAGACCATGTTCCAGATGGCACCCCAAACTGCAAGGGAAAACATAAACCGCTTATTTGATAGGTGTCTTTCTTTCATTTGACCCTTAAACCCTTAAAACTTAGAGCCAGGCGAATTGGGATAAGCTTTGTCAAGGAAGTCTCGGCTTCATTTTGCGTGGAGTCTCTCTTTGGGGAGGCAGTATTTATGAGATCTTGACATTGTGTGTTAACCTGTAACATCTACCATCTGTGGTGAGAAGGCTGCCTTCTCTTTGTGCATCTGCAGTAGTCTTGGATGGAGATGAGACAGGAGTGGATGCCAGAAACATCCATTTTTATCCTGGGCTGCTGTACTGACTGTCTTTTGGCACTCGGGGAAAGCAGCTAAAGCAAATTTGAGGTTTCTTTACACATGTGGAGGGCCCTTTACTCAGTTGCTTCTAGCACTAAGTATAGAGATATAATTGTTGAGGGCTGAGCCATGGAAATTGAGGCAAGCTCAGAGCGTGAAAAGTGGTTATGACTGAATGCGGCCTATTTCAGTGGGAACCACACCAAACCAGTGGGCAGATAGTGTCCCCTCTCCTGGA
>VWYH01006819.1:191740-229448 GCA_013399365.1 Pampusana beccarii | reverse complement strand
TTTTTTTTTTTTTTCCCTCCCTAATCTCAAAAATCAGCAGTATCACTACTCACAGGCTACATTTTATTTCCTCTGCTACAAGAGGAACAGGTTTTGATCTACTTTCGCGGGAACAACAACCTGATCTAGTTAAAGATGCTTGTGGAAGGAGCAATGGACAAGATGACCTTTAAAGTCCTCTTCCAATCCAAACCGTTCTACGATTCTATGACATTACTGCATGTAGGCTAATGCCAGCTGAAGGAGCTGGCCATATTTGTGGTGAAGACGTCAGTTGCAACGTGAGATGAAGTATCTCAGTGAACCAGGTAGGAAGGTGGCTGAGTTTGAGGTGACCAAACCGTTGAGGTGACTACCCCAGTTGGTGCAAGGCCAGCTTCCTCCTTCCCTACTTGAGTCTCCTGCAGATCTCTGCTACATCCATTACTCCCCCAGTGATCTTCTTCCCATCATGGGGTGGAAAGAGATAGCGTAGAAGTGACTTTGGTGACAGACTGTGACAACGCACCATTTTGCTGCTTGATATCTGTGGGCTGAGGGGGGTGGGGTATGCCAAGATCAACTCGAACTAGTTCTACTTGTGTACAGACTGAACAGAGACGTTTTATTGTATAGAAAAGGGACAACAGTGACTTTGCTACTGTTCTCTCCTCTGCTAGCCCACGGACAAGTTCAAGTATTAAGAAAAGTCTCAAGATTAACATAAAATCATGTAACTTCTTCCTTTTTCCTTTTGCTGAAAAATATTACCTTCACTGGCAGTTGCCTTCTTGGCCTTGAGCCTACAGATTTTTCTCTGCAGCTGGGTAGGCCTGAACCTTTTTTTCATGAAATAATATTAGAGCCTAATGCAAATCAAAACATCAAAAAGCTAGGGCTTATAGACACCTGCTTCCTGCCATTATTGTGATTTTTACACAAGTCTTGCATGTGTTAGCAATGCTGCTTGCAATTTACCTGTGCCCATCTTGCGTGTGATGATTGCTAACAGAAATCTCTCTCCACCAGGCCTGAGAGATTCCTCAGGCAGAATTCTTCAACCACTTATTTTCTACTTAGCAAAGGGTACTCTTTATCTCACTTCTCTGCTACTACGAAGCTCTCTAAGACACATCCTATTGCTGTCATAAGCTGGTTTTAGCTGTTAATTAGAAGTCCCATCAGATGGTGAGAGATGCCCTGCTCTTTATCGCTTTATGTCCAATTGCTGTGACTTGGATTTCACAAATTTCGCAGATTTTTTTCCTTTTTTTTGTTTCAATTTCTGAAAGTCTTTTCCCCACTGCTTAAAATTCAAGTTTCTTTTCAGGTATATGTGCTTTTAAATCATTACAGATTGGTCTTGGGAAAGGTCCTTCCAGCACAGCACAGTCCTATCTAATCAGGACAGGACAAACACATGTAATGGGAAAAGTCTCTCCACTCAGAAGGTAGCATTTTTTTTTAGTCTTTTGACTTTGTAGCACAGAAATAGTGGATTTTTTTGGGGGGGAAACACCTTGCACTCATGCCTTAAAATCTTCAAAGTATCTCTCATGTTTGGTCTTTATACTTCATAACAAGACTTCCGATGTTTCTTCATCTTCAGATAATAAGCTCGGTTGGCTTCTGGATAGGTGACTTTGGAGAGCGGTAGCTTGTAGATGGCAGAGTTATTTGTGGTTATTAACAGAAAGGTCAATGCAGACAGGCAAAAAGACCATGTTCCAGATGGCACCCCAAACTGCAAGGGAAAACATAAACCGCTTATTTGATAGGTGTCTTTCTTTCATTTGACCCTTAAACCCTTAAAACTTAGAGCCAGGCGAATTGGGATAAGCTTTGTCAAGGAAGTCTCGGCTTCATTTTGCGTGGAGTCTCTCTTTGGGGAGGCAGTATTTATGAGATCTTGACATTGTGTGTTAACCTGTAACATCTACCATCTGTGGTGAGAAGGCTGCCTTCTCTTTGTGCATCTGCAGTAGTCTTGGATGGAGATGAGACAGGAGTGGATGCCAGAAACATCCATTTTTATCCTGGGCTGCTGTACTGACTGTCTTTTGGCACTCGGGGAAAGCAGCTAAAGCAAATTTGAGGTTTCTTTACACATGTGGAGGGCCCTTTACTCAGTTGCTTCTAGCACTAAGTATAGAGATATAATTGTTGAGGGCTGAGCCATGGAAATTGAGGCAAGCTCAGAGCGTGAAAAGTGGTTATGACTGAATGCGGCCTATTTCAGTGGGAACCACACCAAACCAGTGGGCAGATAGTGTCCCCTCTCCTGGATCGGCTCTGCCTTTCTTTGGCTGATTTGTTCTCCAAGTCCTGGTGCGTTGCCTGACAAGCCAGGAAAACATAAAAGCGTTCAAATCTGCTGTTGGAAACAAGACCTCAGCTGATAAGGTACTTACCACGGACAGCATGTTACTCACTGTTGCTCCCAGGTAGGCACTGAAGAGCGCTGTGAAAAATAAAGGTAGTTCCTGGTGAGTTCAGTTGCTCATGGAGGAGAACAGCAAGGACAAACATCTCACACTGCCTTGGGTGGCTCAGCCAATGCTTGTGACCACATCTGGACAGCCCCTCTCGAAGCTTTTTCCTTTGCACTGGGTCCCCTCAAACCTGGAGCTCGTGGAAAGGGCAAAATAAAAAAGAACTGGAGCGATGAAAAATGTGACCATGGAAAGGGGCTTTGAAAAATGGACTGACGTGGAAAGTATGTAGTATGATGGATGTGGTTAAAGAGGAAAATAACCCTTCCAGCCCCATCTTTCATGCCTCTAAGGCTAGAAGGTGGGTCAATGAGATACAGAGCTAAATCTTTTTTATATGAGCACTGAATGAGCATTAGTTTCACTCCCAGCTCACAGTGATATTGAAATTTCGTACAGAATTGCCTTATAAATAATTCTTCAGTCATTTTGTGTTGCCTAGCTCATACCTTTGGTTTCCATTTCAACAGACTGGAGAAACTCTATTATCTAACTGCAGGTGTGGACTGATCCGGACCTCCAGCTTTCTCAAAGTTTAGATATGTCCTCCCCAAGAAAAAGGTATTTGAGATTCTATCTATGACTGGAAAAAAACAACATGATGCTGCTAATGACACTGAACGAACACAATTAATACCTCAAAAGTAAGCATCTAATCTCAAAGACTTCAGTTAATCAGCATCCACTGATCACGCCTCTTGTTTTGAACCCAGTCTGAAAACAAAAGCACTGCTTTTGTTTTGTCAGGGTGCATGAGAGCGACGGCTCCAACATCCAGCTCCATCATTCCTCAGTCTCACCTAAGTCCATCTGTTCTGTCTAGAGGTGGCCGTCTGGATTCAGCCCACCTCCAGTATAAACACGTCTTGTCTCACTTCAGAAGGAAACGTGGCAGTAGTGAAAATCCATAGGGTACGTACCACAGGCAATTGCCAGCAAATGTGTCTGCCAGGTGAACGCGTAGAACATGCCTCCGATTGCGACACATGAGAGGGAGCTGTTGTAGCCCCACAACCCGGAGTAGATTTTGCTAAAAGGTGTTGCTAAGCTCAGAGCTGCAAAATAAATCGAAGATTCGTCATTCCTTGGCCAAAGAAATGGCATGAATTCAACTTTTTAGGGCTCCAGCCTGCGTACGTACGCTGACTTCTTATCTGTAGTTGTGTTGCTACGGTTTAAGACTAAAGGCACTTTAATCTAATGCAGTCATGGCAGAATTTCCCTGGTGCTGCTGAGCTGAATCTGTCCATATTATTTCAGCAGAAGATATATAAGTGAAAGAGCATACATGTGAGCTCTAAATGCATCCCTGAGGCCTGTGCATTCAGACTGATGGCTGCGGTTTTTATTAAGCTGCTCCTAAAACCATCAGAATGTATTCAGAAATGAAGTATTTCATGATAAAAATTCATTTCGGCCAAAAATAGTCTTATTTCTTCTGAAGATTTCCACCATCATAAAATGAGGTAAGAGAATGGGGAAGTCAATCAAAAGAATTCTTAAAACAGAAGTATATACTTTTTTTTTTTTTTTTTCAAGCAGTCATTCTCCAGTGGGAGAAACATTTGTGACTGTAAATGTTCCACTCATTGCAGTTCCTCTTTTATTCTCCACGCTTTTATATAAATCTGTGACACAAGTCAAATCCTTACCTGCCAGCATCCCCACTGCTGATCCAATTGCTGCATGCAGACAAATGAGCGGAGAAGAGATGAATAAAGCAATTAGGAAGATCCCCCCAGTCCAAGGGTTATCACAGCCGTAAACCTGACCCACCCCAACTGGGATGGATTGTAGGAGCTGCAGAAATTTAAAAGAAAAAAAAAAAAGGCCAAAAAATATAAAGGCAATTTGTTATCAGCTCTGTAATTTCATTTTTGTTTTAAGAAAACTTTTTTTTATTTTTCTTAGCCAGGTTCATGTTTGGCGTTTGTTGTATGCAGTCTCTCTTTCTAGGCTGTAACTGGAAAGTCTGAACACTTCTCAGGAGACGTCAGGACATTTCCACAGGGTTTTCCCTTCGACGAAAATGAGTTCTGCTTCGTTCCCTAGCCATGAGCTCCTCTGCCAGGTTTTTGCTCTAATATCAAAGGTAAATATCCTTTGTGAAAGGACTTGGAAAGGACTTTTCTAATCATCTTTACATGTGCTGCTCGCTTGGTCATTTTTGCATTCTGTTGTGATACATGACCGTGAATCTAGCGAATGGAAGTAGACGATGCCTTTGAGAAGGTATTCAGCTGTGAGTGAGCTGATACGAGGATGAAGTGGCCACTAATATAATAGAATTACAAGACTTTACTCAGGTAAGTCTGTATCCTTGATGTGTTTGTATACCTAAAACTCCCTTGGGATCCATCAGGAATATCAATGAGAATCGCTGGGCTGGTGGGACAGACCCCAGCTTGGTTACAGCTTAGAAATGGTTTTAGGACACTGTTGTGTTAAAACACAGGCAGCAAAACACCACCCACAGCTGTCTGCTCATTCCAACCCCCCTCCACTGGGACGAAGGAGAGCATCAGAAAAAAAGGTAAACCTTATGGGTTAAGATGAAGAGAGTTTAATAGGACAGAAAGGGAAAAAATAAGAATAATAACAACAACAATAACAATAGTAAAAAATGAGTGATGCACAATGCAATTGCTCACCACCCAGTGGTTGATATTCAACCTGTCCCTGAGCAGCAGTTCCACCAGCCAGCTTCCCCCAAGACATACACGAGCCATGACATTATATAGTGTGGAATATCCCTTTGACCAGTTTGGGTCAGCTGTCCTGGCCGTGCCCCCTCTCAGCTTTTTGTACACCTGGCACAGCGTGAGCAGCTGAGAAGTCCTTGACTAAGCAACAACTAAAACGTCCATGTATTATCAACATTATTCTCATTTTAAATCCAAAACATAGCACTATACCAGGTACCAGGAAGAAAATTAACTCTTTCCCAGCCAAAACCAGGACAGACACTTTTCGTCAAAATGTTGTGTTCCTCCACATGGAACAGTCCATTTACGGTCCTCATAAAATTATGCACCACGGTAATAATTCTTTTAGAAATGTCACTTGTGTGGATTGCTATTTAGTGTCAATTAACTTCCTTAATCACTTCCTGGGAATGCCTCAAAATAGTCCACTGAGCCTTAGGGGAAAGCTATTACTCTAGTATCTATGTTGTTTACCACACTATGCAGGAGAATAATTTTCTTTTTTGGAAGGTGCTCCTTGAATATTAACTAAAAATACGTGAACATGTGCCTGCAACCAAGTTTGTAACCATTCCTCCATCGTAATATCTGCTTGTTCCTTTCTGATCAGAAAGATGCAATTTTATAAACACAGCACACTCTACATGGAAAATGAAAATTAACCTGTGAGTTAACTGGTAGTCTCAGCTTAGCCTCATCTATGGGGCGCTGATCAGTATTTGCACAGTAGTGGGTATATAAATTCTCTCTCTGGAGATTATAATTTAGATCCAGCTGTAAATGAAACATACCAGATACCAAAAAGATTCTTATTTTCAAGCTATCAAAAATGTCAATTCCTAGAGTAAATCTTTACATTTTGGATAATGGATATCTTATAAACGCAATTTTGTATTGCCAGGCCATAACGCAGTAACATAAAGGAAGAAAATATGATTCTATATTGTTTTTATTTGTAAAATCCTACCATTGGCATTTCAGCATCTGTCCAGGTGATGTTTGGTGTTGCTGTTGCAGGCTGGATGGCAGTCGTAGGGAAGAAGAGGTTATGGGGTCCTGATGCAGCCAGGTAGAGGGTCAAGGCCAAGTTGAAAGGCAAAGTGAAAACCGGTAGATCCCACTTACAGAAGACTGAGCCTAAAGCGCTGGTGAAAACAGGGCTGCAAGAAGAAAAAATGGTGTCACTACGAGCTTTTCAGCTAGGAAAAACAAAACAAAACACTAACTCCAGGACTTTTTTTTTTTTTAAGCTGTTTAATTTCCTCAGTCTTTCTGATAAAATCAGAGATACGCTAGGGTAAAACTTGGTAAATTTCCTACCTTTCCTCGGGCAGTTAGCAATGTATAGATTCCTGTCACATTATGCAATATATGGGGTGAGTTTGATGGCTGTGAATGAGCCAAGATCGCCGACTCGTGTGGAGGATCCAGTGATTTAATGGAGTTTTTTCCACAGATCAGTCTCAATATTTGCTCTTTTATTTAACAGTTGAAATGGACTGAATTGAGGACACCCGTGCCAGGTCTGCATGAACCGTGAAGGTGGCTGTATGTCCTTTTCAAGCTTATGGATCAGAAGTAAAGGTTGACATCAATGCTGTGCTTATTAAAGTGAGTATAACACTACATGAACTTCAGGCAGAGAGATGATACGTGTGGTTTAGCAATCTCCAACTAGACATTTGGGGGCAAAAGACCAGCTTTCAAATTTTTTGCTGTCCAAGTACCTTGCAAGTTATGGTGTCATAAATATGAGTAAAGTACATTAGTTTGTTTTCATTAGCGTCAACCATCATGTCTTGAGACCACTGACCAGCTTCTATGCCTGAAGAGGTAAATTTTCATGACATTTTTATATGGTGGCTTAACTAGATTAAATGCTTGTGGTTAATGGCGGTGGGGAATAGTTAAAATAATGTTCTGCTTGAGAGAAAGATGCATTGACGCATTGCAGCAATATGGATAAAATTTAGGGCACCGAATTAGATGTGATCAGCTGTTGAGTTTTCTTCTGCCCATCGGGTTAATTTGTGATTATGTGGGTATTTTATTTGTTTCACGATTACACTCGAGTTTAAATATGCAAATAATGACACAGATGTAGGAGCACGTGTGTGCCAGTTTTATTTATTTTTCATTGTAGT
Source organism: Pampusana beccarii (assembly GCA_013399365.1). NCBI lineage: Eukaryota > Metazoa > Chordata > Aves > Columbiformes > Columbidae > Pampusana > Pampusana beccarii. Next base: position 222,128 of record VWYH01006819.1, on the reverse strand, counting down.
CTGTATGTTGCATAAAAATACAACAGCTGTCTCGGTGTGGGGACAGTGGGGCTGGAATAAGAAGCAGAGGAGCCGTCCAACTTACCACGTCACGGACACCAGTGCTACCGGCAGGAGAAGCCACCAGTGGTAGTCTCCCTTAGCAGAGAAGATGGCCATAAGCAATCCCACCAAGACGCCGTTATAGCCATACAGACCTGCTGCAATGGCCGATCTGTGTGAGAGAAACAACCGTAGAATCAGAGAACCGTTGAATACCAGGCTGGATGGGAGCACAAGGATTATCTGGTCCAACCTTTCTTGGCAACTGCATGGTCTAGACAAGATGGCCCAGCACCGTATCCAGCTCAATCTTAAAAGCGTCCAATGTTGAGAGTTCCACAACTTTCCTGGGTAGATTATTCCAATGGCTGATCTCATGGTGAAAAATTTCCCTCTTGTGTCCAATTGGAATCTCCACAGGAGTAACTTGTACCCATGGCCCCTCACCTTTTCCATGTGACTCCTTGTAAAAAGGTATTCTCCATCTTCCTTGTAGCCACCCTTTAAGTAGTGGAACATGTTGATGAGGTCTGCCCTGAGCCTTCTTTTCTCAAGGCTGAACAAGCCCAGTTCTCTCAGCCTTTCCTCACATGGTGGCTGCCCAGTCCTTTCTCGAAATCTTCTCCCTTGCAGGTGCTTTGCTCACATCACCCCCTCCCCATGCAGCCCTGACTCTACGATGACGACCTGCCAAGACTCCGGCACTGACCTTCAATTTCCCAAGTCCTACGTCCTCTCAGCCCCAGCTATCCCTTCCACAGTTATGTTCGGTGTCCCTTTGTATCAGATACAGCTAATGGAAACACCTGTCTGGTCCTGCCAGACCAGATACATGGCCAGTGAAAGCTAAAAACATGTTTTTCACCCGTGTTGCTTCCTTAACACGTAAATCAGCATTGAGCTATAGTCTGGTTTTGGAGGGGAAAGGGGTGAACTTACCTGTCCTGACCCAGAATAAGTGCTGTTAATGTTGAGACAACTGTTCCTAAGCAGCCTGTGAGCGTCCACCATGAGTTCTGCACCAGGAAGCCAGCAACCATGATGAGCCCACTGAGGGGGTTGTTGACAAACATCACCTGAGATATCCCACGCAGCACCCAGTCAATGAACTGGATCACGAGAGGTTTATCTGGGAGACATCGAATCAAATAACAGTAAAAAAAATATATGCAGATGATACTGATTTGGGATGTTTGTTTTCAAACTCAGAAAGAGTTTTGGCAGTGGGATTTGGCAGAATGACTGAAGCGATGAATCAACAAGACTGTAAAACCTGACTGGGATTTAATATGGTCTATGCTGAAGTCTCGCAGCTGGAAAGCTGAGATGAACAGTGTGTTTGCCAGAGTCCCCTGTTATAAAGTACCTTGGCCTGGTTTCATACGAACAGGCTAATTTATGATGTCTGTGCCTCAGATGGCAAATTGCGTGTGTATCGCGTTACTGATTTATTACAGGAACCAAACACACCTACCTATAAGTAATCTAACTTCACAATAGCATTGGCCTTGACAGAAACTGTTCTGCTGATAGGACAGGGAGCTTTATGAAGAATGGCAGAGCACAAAATAACCATCCTGGGCTATGTTCTGTGGGACTAAATTCGCTTTGTACATGGCATGTTGGGAGGTAAATGCCATCTCAGTCATCCTCAAGATTTAAACAGTATGTGGATCTCTGCACAAAGCTGTTTTTTTCCCCTACAAAATGGAAATAAATCGTGGCAGAGAGAGTTTCTTTACTATTCCAACTTGAATCACGTTACTGAGAGGTTAGTTATTACTCCTTTGATGTAATTTTTCTTTGGAATCCCCTTATTAGTCGTGATGAAGCAGATTTACCTTTTAGCCAGGCTCCAAATTCCTTCATGTCTCCGGTGATGTACCCAACAGCTCTGCAAACTCTCTTCCCAGCTTTGCTTAGTGGATTCTGCTTTATTGGATTTCTTTCCCCCTTGGTTTCTATCTTGACATCAACACTGTTTTCCATGGTCCCTTTGGTAAAATTAAAGAAAAAAAAAGGCAGTTCATTACAGTGCCTCTTACTGATCCGTGTTTATTCTCTCTACCACATGCTGTTGCTCACTATGTGTTATTTTGGAGCCAGAAAGAGGAAAATCCTTACTCCGAACACCTGATTCTCGTATCCCCATGAGCACATTTTCTCTTCTAGCGCTCTTGGGATGCTGTGCTGTCCTTCCAGACTTTCATAAAGTCATAGGTGTAAACACCAGAAGGAACCGCTGAGCCTCGTGTCATAGCGGTATTTCACCTTTTTTCGACATCCTGCTTAGCGATACCATGTTTTCTAGATGTCAAGCAGCCCTTTATGCAAAGGGTGACATTAGGTGGCATTAGGAGACACTGGCTTCAGAGAAGTTAAAGCTTACCTCAAGATTAACTTGAAAGAAGCTGAACGCAGAAGCTGGTAGAAGTTGAACCAGAATCTAGAAAGATGCTTCANGTGATGTACCCAACAGCTCTGCAAACTCTCTTCCCAGCTTTGCTTAGTGGATTCTGCTTTATTGGATTTCTTTCCCCCTTGGTTTCTATCTTGACATCAACACTGTTTTCCATGGTCCCTTTGGTAAAATTAAAGAAAAAAAAAGGCAGTTCATTACAGTGCCTCTTACTGATCCGTGTTTATTCTCTCTACCACATGCTGTTGCTCACTATGTGTTATTTTGGAGCCAGAAAGAGGAAAATCCTTACTCCGAACACCTGATTCTCGTATCCCCATGAGCACATTTTCTCTTCTAGCGCTCTTGGGATGCTGTGCTGTCCTTCCAGACTTTCATAAAGTCATAGGTGTAAACACCAGAAGGAACCGCTGAGCCTCGTGTCATAGCGGTATTTCACCTTTTTTCGACATCCTGCTTAGCGATACCATGTTTTCTAGATGTCAAGCAGCCCTTTATGCAAAGGGTGACATTAGGTGGCATTAGGAGACACTGGCTTCAGAGAAGTTAAAGCTTACCTCAAGATTAACTTGAAAGAAGCTGAACGCAGAAGCTGGTAGAAGTTGAACCAGAATCTAGAAAGATGCTTCAATAACTAAATTTTCTGTGCTGCTAACCCTGTATTTCCAGTTTGAATTAACCTGTCAGCCATCAATAATAGGCACCTGAAGTTAGGTTTATAGGTCTCTGTACTGTCACCTGTTGGGATCAGTTCAACCTTTCTCATGAGTATGGGCTTAGTTTGAGGGTTGTTCGTGGTGTCTCACTCCATTACTCACATGCATACATACATTATTTTTTTCTCTATTGTACTTTCAGCTGTCCCGCCTTCAGAAGTACCCAGCACCGATTTAAGAGATTGAAGTTCAAATTCAGGTGCTTGCTTTCCATTCTGCCTTGGTTATGTTGCCTTCTTCTCTCAGTAGGGTGTTAGATGGTCTGCACTTGTCTTTGCTCTTTAGCATAAGACGAGATAGGTGACCACATTTTGGGACCTGTAGTACGAAACCCTCAGGGACTAATGAAAAGACTCAAATTTAGCAGGCAGTATATCAAGACTTGTGTAAGATAGGGGAGCGTTATAGGCCAAACAGAAATGTTTAGGCCTAAATTAAGGTGTTTGGAGCATCCATGCAGGACTGACAGAGGTGGGTTCCATATGGGAAACATGCCAAGAGCTGCTGGAACACCCTTTAGCACCTCATACACCTCTAGACAGCTTCACTCAGGCACGTGAATCAGAGACTTACATCTAACTGTAAACACCGGGTCTTAAAAATCATGTCTTATAGGCAATTCATTCTTTGTTTAAGGGCCAATTGTCAGTATTGAGTCAGCAAATTAAAAAAAGACAGCCAAACATTTCTCTGGAGTGTACTCAGTTTCCTGAAGAGCAGGACTAATTCCTGGTAATTGTCAGGACAGAGAAAACGCAAGACCAGGTACGTTGTTGAACGAATACAGACCCAGAGCTGCCTCAGGTCTCACTGGTCAGTAACAGCTTGTGCAAAAAGTGAATAATTTAGGTTACAACTTAATAGTCTAAATAAGATGATACAAGCAAGTAATAATTTGAGTTAGCCCTTGACTCACTTGCATCTTCAATAAAAGCCTTCTTGGCATCTGAGGAAGAGAATTCGTAATTCAGAAATACAAGTGTTGAGTTTTTAAGCTGAAGCAGCCTCCCACTGGGCATTATACTTATATATATGGTCAAGCAGCTCTGAGTCTGTGTAGGGAAATGGATGGATAATGTACATCCCGGCCAGTTTCTTCCTGTATGTCATTGGAAGGCCGATGGTGTCATTTCAGGAAGTAGTAAATACTTGCAGAAATAACAAATAGGCATTTTCTGCCTTCTGGCAGGTCCCAGTGAAGGCAAGGATAGGTGCCATATGGAAGAGACTGAAGACAGGACCAGTATGTAGAAGAATGTTGGATTCGGCTTTGTGTAGAACACAAAGGCAAGGGGTTTGACTAGAGGAGGAAGAAAAGGATGAGACTGTTGCTAAGGATGGTGCCTCAGTGCTGGAAGGCTTTTTCTTGGCTCAGTTATAATTCATTACCTTGATTCATTAACCTTCGCTTTCCTCATATTTTATTCTGAAATAATAGAACAAGTGAATTGGCTGCACTTTCAGTTAAATCAAAATTTCCAGCCAAGATAAATGTTCTTCATTTGGTGAAAGTGCATTTACATTTTCAATTTAAAGAATCTTCCCTCTTTATGGGGCTTAGGCTCTCCCTGTTGCTAATCCATAAAGTCAAGGGCTGTTGCATTTGCATTTGCAGAGTGACGTTGTGTGTCCCGTGCTAGCGTGCCCAACGTGTTTCCACGCACGTTGAGTGAGGAGCTGTCAGCACCACAGGAATCTGCAGCTTGGGGTGTAATGTGCACGTGAAGAAGCGTTGGAGTCACTGTCTGTTCCCCTTGCACAGTGGAGGGCAAAAGGGGTCAAGCTGCAGGCCCTAATTCATCAAAACCTGATTAATTTCTTTGCCACAGGAAGGCATTTAATCACATACTTAAGGCAGTTCTGCGCGGTGCAAGCCTGAGGTTGCAGAATTCCTCTGCTCTGGGTTTCTGTGGGCAGAAATAAAGTCAGGTCAATGCACCTGGCACAGCAAAAAGACCAGGCGAGTAATTTCCACCGACCTGGCTTGAACTTCACTCCCAACAAAGCCTAAGTCAAAGCTCTACGTACCTGTTCTTCCAGAACATTCAAAATAGTAGATTTGGGGGGGTGATCACAGGTACCTTCTGGCCATCAGTTCTAGTCAAACTTATGTTTATTCTGTCCCCGTCTATCAAGTCATGTGTCCCTCTAGCGAAGGATCACATGAACTTTGGTTCCTCTTCTCTATAAATTTGTATATACTAGGGGGGAGGAAATAATCATGAAACACCCTAGCCACTTACAGAGCAGCCTGGTCTTTAATATGCAGGATAAGAACACTCTTGGTTTCAGCTGAGGTCTTTGTGACCCTGTAAAGACCCAGATTTGGTCCCATTGGCTTCACCACCACCCCAAATCACATCCCAGGTGCCGTGAGGTGGCTGCCTCCTATGTGTGTGTGTTGGTTTGGCTGTCACCACAGCTGTGAGGCTCGTCCCACCTGTCCAGAAGGAGGATTTGCACTAATTCTACTTAGTTGTCCGAAGAAAGTACAAAGGAGTCATGAACTAACTAGAAACTGGCACCAGTATAGAATATTTTGAGCAATTTTAATAATTTCTGACGTTGTAAGAAGCAGTAGCTGCCCAAAATGCTCAGATTAAGGGTCTGCCAACACATTACCTTGTTTTGGGGAGTAGGCAATAGCAGCTATTTGGGAAAGGGCAGAAGACAAATGGTGTCTCACCACACAACAGTGGAGGTGCTCAGAGAGCTTTAAGACAGTGATGTCTGAATTTTACTTCAACCTGAGGCGTGTGTGTTCTGATGGTGATCCCATGAAGTTCAGTCTACAGCAGATCTTTTGAAGACCTGCTGTTGAAGTTACATTAACATGTGGTTTTCAGTCAAATTTATTTTTTTGGTTGATTTTTCTTTTTTCCTAGCACGTGGAGGAAGGAAGTGGAAATATATTGTGAAAAAGCTATTCACTACTGTTTGGCTTCTGCAGGGGGGCAGGTGTTTAGTTGTNAATTCCTTGTTTCTTTCAGCCTGGAAACATATCTTTTGATCTCAGATTATTAACTAAAGACTGTGTAAGCCCCTCTCTCGGACACTGAGCTTGAAATGCGACTCCCGGTCCCACGTGTGCTCTGGAGAGTTGCTCCAGAAACACACATTTGGTAGGAAATACAATGTGGGCTCCCGATGCTGGTGCGTAGGAGCAGCAACAGGACCCAGGCAGAGCAAGTCTGAATGCAATTTTCCCTTGTGGTGCATTGACTTGTGCTCTGTTGCGCATTCAGAGGAACTGTTTGAAACTGTTTTCCCATGGTGTACTGTGGAAAGTGAGAGCTAGATTTGGGACACCGGTGTTTTTCCCCAGTGATTCCAGATGTTTGTTGCTCATTCTTGCCTAGATATCTTTGTGCCGCTGGATAATGTCTCACTGCCATCCTCATTAAGGGCTGCTCATGTAAGTGAGAGGGAAAGTTTTGCAGCGAGAAGTATCTAAATACCTTTGTATCAGCTATGAAATGGAACCCGTGAGAACAGAAAAAAAAATCCAAACCAAACTAACAGATGCTTCTCTTGCATGAAAATGAAATCACCACAGGGTCCAGAAGCTAATCTATTTTTTTTAATCATCTTTTCAGAGTTAATAAATGTCTCGTAACAAACGACCAATGTTACGCAATTTCTTGTCTCCCTAAATCAATTTCTCTTCCACTTGTAAACACTTTTTCCACGTCACGCTGTACCTACGGCATCTCAGCAGTGACTCGTTGTAGCTGCAGCACTCCTGCAACATCTGGCCTGCAAATACTTCGTTATCCACACGCTGAAACTGAGACAAACCCTGTCACACGTTAATTGTGTGTTATGCATGTTAACAGTGGTGCTGTGTTGCAGCTGGGGGAGAAGCAGAGGCTTTCATTTGGCTAATTTTGTAATGCTACCACACAGTGGTTATTTCCAGGCTGGTGCTTGTGTTGCTAGGTGTTGGGCTTTTATCTCTGAAAATGCAGCAAACCTACCTAGCGCTTTCTTTTCTTCCTGGAATTTTCCTTTCCCCCTGATGAAACTCAGGTTACTCTGTAAATCTAGAGGATTTAAATTACCGTACGGTATTTGTTTGTCCAAGGAACTGCTGCCACACAATGACAGCCATTGTATCTTGCATTCTCCGAATTGTTGCTGTGAAGTGTGCGGGCAGCCAGCTCTGCGTGCAGCATGTTTTTAGAGGAATTCCTGCATCCAAGTACAATAGTAGGAAAGGGCCAGGTTCTCAGCAACTCTGGTTCCAGCACAGCCTGTGCAATGTCACCAGTTTAGTAAAGCTGGAGAAGTATAGTGTTGTGTTTTGTATAGGAACACGCGTGTGCACAAGCACACTCCCCGAAACAAAAGAGATTATAATGCGCTTGACCCTCACTGAAAAAAATAGTTCAGGTTTTCCCATAGAAGATATATTTCCAAAGCATTAGTTCAAAGGAAAGCTTATCCCTCAGATTCAAATATTCATTAACCTCATTCGCAATTCAATTTTCAGAGATCTGTCTCTCAGGGTCAGAGAAATCCAGAGATGCTATCACATTAACTATATATTATTACTGTCTCAGCATTTTTCATTTTGCAGAATGGAAAGGCAGTAAAAGGGAGACGTTAAGGAGTTCCAGGTTTTTGTTTTGTTTTGTTTTTTTCCTCGAAGGTTCAGCCAACTGGGCTAAGCGGTGCTAGTAAATCCTCACCCTGCTAGAAAATCCTCAATAACTGAACTTCTTATGGCATTCCCTAAGCCCCGTGCTCCTCTCGAGCCTTAGCTGCTCTCGCTCAGGAGCACTGTTTAAATGCTGCTTCTTAGGTATTCTGGGGGAGAAGAAAGCTCCAGGTAAGTCAGTAACTCAGCAAAAGGGTGCATGTTCATGGCTGTGCATTAAAAGAAGCAAACAGAGTGCTCTTACCTCTCCGAAGAGTTCAGGGGTAGATGTTGCTTTGCTAGCTGGGATGGAAAGAAAGCAGGGCTGAGAGAGTGGGGAGAAGAAAATGCCCCACCGGTTTATATAGGCTATCATGGCTCCTGCCCTGATATTACTAATTAGTTTGTTTCTCCTCCCACTTGGTGAGCTCCAAGCAAACGTTAAGAAGTTTCCCTCTTGAATTCTCCACCTTTCCTCTTGCTCTGCCCTTGGTCTCTTGCCAAAAGCCTCTCCAAATGGCTGCTTTTTTTTTTTTTTTTTTTAACCTTATCTCCTTTAACTCTGCCCTTTCTCCTCCTCCACCACTCAAAAGGACTCAGGGCTCCAAAGCAGACTCTCGGTACACCTGAGCTTGACCTCCTCAGCGTTATCCTCATTACCCAAGGCAGCTCAGAACCCTTCCCTCTCAGAACGCTGACCCACCTGGGAACGCGCATCACAATGCGTCACAGTTTTCCCATTTCTGGGTAGTTTTCAGAGGCGCTATCTGTTAACACACCAAAGCGGAGGACCTGGTGGCCTTCATGTTGTTCAGTTTATTTTCATCATTCATTTGGGAAATTCAAGGGGTATTTATTTATTTATTTATTTATTTATTTTTTTCCAACCTGGCCTCCCTGGCTCGCTGGAGGAATCTGAAATATCAGAAGTGTGGTGTATTTGAGAGGTTTGTAAGTCTGTGAGATTGCTGTGACAGGCAGAGAAGAGGCTGGAGAAGGAATTCTCGAGAGAGTGAATTATAGAAGAAAGGGCAGAGAGGAAGTCAGTGAACTTAAGGAACCCGTTAGGCTGATATAAACCACGGTTTCATTCACTTTGGGACTCTTTTACAGCGATGGCTTACCCAAGCAAACCTGCAACTCCACCTGAGTGCTGGAGCGAATGGTTTTCTGATGAACCGGAACCCATTGAGCTTTATGGCTTTGCTCCCTCCAGCCCTGTGAAAACAACCTCAGCATCTGCAAGAGCTGCAGCAATGTAATTCTCACTGTGTTCATTCCCAGGATGCCTGTCTGATGCTGTTTGATGCTGGGTTGGCAGAACTCATCTTTCCTTCTCTGGAGAGGAGGAAAGAGGAGTAAAGAATCACGAGATGAAGTAGAAACAGATTTAATAGAATCGTTTTGGTTGGAAGAGACCCTTAAGATAATTGGGTCCAACCATAAACTAAACCTAGCACTAACTCATGTCCCTAAGGGCCTCATCTGTGTGTCTTTTGAACCCCTTCAGGGATGGTGACTCCACTACTGCCCTGGGCAGCCTGTTCCAATGCTTCGCAACCCTTTCCATGATCAAATGTTTCCTCATACCCAATCTGAACCTTCCCTGGTGCAACTTGAGGCCATTTCCTCTCATACTAAATGATAAATAATAATAAATAAATACAATAATAGTAAGAGAAAAATTATACAAAGCAAATACGTAACCATTAGAATGTGTGCTCCCAGCAGTGAAGGCCAGAAGATGGACGCCACAAGCACAGTGTGTACAGTGAAGGTGCAGAGATAAAAGCAGGGCACAGGGAAGGTTCTGGAACCAGGCCCTGGGAGAAGGGACAGGAGCAGCACCCACCAGGGATGGTGGCCATTGGGGAATGAGCGCCATTCCCAGCAGCTTCCCACTTAAATATGGAATGTGATACTCTTCGCATCGAACATTTCTGTTGGCCAGCTTGCACCAGCTGTCCTGGATCTGCTCGTCCCTGCATTACACACCTGTTTCCTTGCAAAACACGAGAAACAGAGGGACAACCTTGGCTTCCCCACCAACAAGCATCAACGTCAGTGAGTTCTTACATTCTTTCAAACACTGGAGAGTTAGTAGAAGAAAACAATCACTCTGTCCCAGGGTGCTGTCTTGTTATTTTTGAACTATATTCAAAACCAAAGGGACCATGCTAACCAGCAGTAAGAATATCAACTAACTTCTTGGAAAATTACCTGGCTTCAGCCAAAACAGCACACTGCCTTTTGGTGGAGATGTTTATAACAGGAGATTGCATTTTTTTTTCCTCTCTAAGAGTGGGATTTCTGATAACAGTTGTCAACTTAGTATTGCTGCATGAACAAACCTTCAGCAAAAAGGCACCAGTGTCATTGAAGCCAGCATCTTTTCTGCTCTCTGTGAAAGGGACGCAGCACACGGAGCAGGCAGCATTCGCTGTTGGGCTGCCCTGTTTCCATCTCTGGAGTGATGCGGTGGCTCTGCAGGCTCAGCAGCTGCCTTCCCCTTCCAGAAAACCAGGTTCAGGTCTGTTCTGTCCGATTCTGGCAGCGTAACGAGGTGGTTGACACATTGGAGGAGGTTAATAAAATAAGTCACTGGCTTGCAGGTCTGTGATGGATGTCTTGGAGAGATGCTTTGTTCAGATTGTCTAAGAGCTGGTTAATAAGTAACAGGATCCGAGTCTGCTGATGCCTACATGGGAATGAGGTCCTTGGCATCAGCTTGCTCTGTCATCTAGAGGCAGAGGATGATGTTCTCCATTGCCATGTGACAGGTTCACTGGACCATAGGTGCACCCAGCTATGGGGAGGGTTTAATTACTGTGACGATTACCTTAGGAAATCCTTAGATTTCCAGCAATTACCTTCTAAAGAGGACAGGGTCAGATCCCAGATTGGGTACTGGAATCAGCTGCAGGAGCGCCTGTGTGCCTTAGCCAGCCGAAGCAGTCCTGAGGATGCAGATTCTCTATAGGACTGGTGCAGAAGGTGGGGAATGGTAGAAAACCTCCCAGGTGTGATTCAGTCTGTGCCAAACCAGGTGCTCACTGCCAAACCTCCAGTGCTGAGCACCCAAAGGTGTATGTGTCTACTCCTGTGTTTTGCCCTTTGGGATTCCAGGTGGGGAGACTGCAAAAGCAGAGGACGTTCCTTGTTGAAACGATCAAGATGTTCCATGTGCCTGTTACTAACTGCATCCAGCTCTGGAGTCCATAGGACATACACAGGACACACATGGACCTGCTGGAGAGGGGCAGAGGAGCCCCAGAAATGATCCAAGGCTGGAACAGCTCTGCTGGGAGGACAGGATGAGAGAGTTGGGGTGTTCAGCTGGAGAAGAGAAGCTCCGGGGAGACCTTATTGCACCTTTGCGGCCTTAAAAGGGGCCTGTGAGAAAGATGGGGACAGACTTTTGAGCAGGGCCTGNCAAAATATTCTATGATTCCGTGACTCTATGATGTGCAAACTGAACACGCAGGTAACACAGGTGACCAGCAACTTGCCTCTTCCTTTTAGACACATCTGAAGACCACTTGGTGCTGAGCACAAGGCAACTGGGGTTGGTGTCTGGCACGTAAGTCCCACATCATGAAGGAGAACTGAATCCTGGCTTAACTGATCAGCTGTCTGCTGATGGAGCTGGTTGATGTGTTTCTTTTGCCTGCTGTGCTCTACAGAAAGGTGGCTCTGAGAACATCCCTTCGATGTAGCCCAGTGGCTGACACGGACAGAATAAGGTTTGATGGTTGGTGCTTAGTACCTGAGCTGTTCCAGAGAAATGCTTGAGTGATCCATGACTATGTCAGCTTGCCAAGCAGGAGCCACCTAGTTGTGTTAGCTGAACTCGTCAGATCTGCCAGAAAAGGCTATTATGTCCCTAATTAATCTTCACACAATCTCCACGCCCCTCTCATGGCTCAGAAAACCAGTTGGTAGCAGATGGCCATTATACTGCTGGTTTTGCCTGTGCTCCTCGGCTCAGGTCGCACTTCAAGAATTAGGTCTACATAAGGAGCAACATCAGTGCTTGGACTCCAACAGGAGCTTTGAAGTTATATAAATCCAGGTATGGAGCTCTGCAGGTCGCTAAAACTCAAGTTCTGGTCTGCAGGTTGTGGATGTGTGAAACATAGCCAATGTTTGTAGGCTCCTTGTCATCCCTCATTGGTGGGGAAATCTCCCTGGAGCTGAGCTCCTGTCACTGGGCGCTGCTGAGATGAATCTGGCTCTACCTTCTTACTCTTCCTATCAGATGTTTGTATAAATGAATAATATCCCCCTGAGCCTTCACTTCTCCAGGCTGAACAGTCCCATGTCTCTTGGCCTCTGCTTGCACAACAGGTGCTCTAATTCCTTAACCATTTTAGTGGAGCTTTTCTGGACTTGCTCATTATGTCCACACCTCCTGTTCCAGGGAGCCCAAAACTGGTCGTTGTATGCCAGGTACATCTCACCAGTGCTGAGTAAAGGGGAAGAATCACCTCTCTTGACGTGATGACAAAGCTCCTTCTAATGCTGTCCAGGAGGCTACTTGACACCTGTGCTGCAAAGGCACGTTGCTGGGTCATGGTCCATCAGAACCCCAATGGCTTTTTTATTAATACTAAGCTGTCTTCCAGCTTGGTGGCTCCCAGCATTTACTGGTGCACAGATTTTTTTCCTCCCCAAATGTAGAACTTTGCACCTCTCCTTATTCAACTTCATGAAGTTCATGTCAGCCCATTTTTCCAGCCAATTGAGGGCCTTATGGATGGTATCACAACCCTCTGGTGTATCAGAAACTACTCCTGTTTTTGTATCTTCCACAGGTTTGCTGGCGGTGTATTCTACCCCATCACCCTGGTCACTAATTAAGATGCTAAACAGTTTTGGCCTCAGTATAACCCCTGGGCTATACCACTGATGACTGGCCTCTAATTGGAATTCAGGCCACTGATTACAACCCTGTGAGCCCAACCATTCAGTCAGTTCTCAGTCCACTTCACTGTTCACTTATCTAGCCCGTACTTCATTAGATTGTCATGAGGAAGTTATGGCAGAGAGTGTCAAAACCAAATGATGCTTCGAAACTGCACCAATTACTTAGGACTATAGGATGAGACATGCTGGAAGGGACCTTCACGTGTCATCTGGTTTAGACTCCTGCTGTGAGGCTGACTTTGACCAAAAAATAATTAGAAAATGATTAACTTGCAGAATTTTTTGCAATCTGTGGTTTGTATGGAGGGGTAGCAATGGAAATGAAGGTATGGCTGGAGGGGGAGACAACCACATGGTGTGTTGAGAGAGCATGATGCTCAGCCCCAAGCTGACTGAGGAGGCAGCTCCTTTGGCCAGGTAAGGGTTGAGCCATCTTGGAAGCAGGAACATCTTCAAGTCTGTGTCTGTTGGCACCTGTGGCCATGTTTCTTTTCATCATCTTGTTTTTCTGAGCAAAAGCCGAGTGCAAAAATCTGTTTAAGCACACAGCACCAAGGGGTCTCTCACAGTCTTGCGCTTGTTTGCTGAGGGAAGCAGTTTTGGGTTCATACAGGGTGGACCAAAAGCCAGGTTGGTGTGAGCAGCTCCTACTCCTTCATTTTGGCCTGTAAAAATTCTCTAGAGAAAGCTGAGATTTGACATTCTTCTGTACAAGAACCGGATGATGTTGGGCGAGTGGGGACGGCTGGAGAGGAGAACCGTCCGGCTCCGGTGTCTGGCTCCCTCTCGTGGTGTTTCTCCAGCACGGTCACATGCACAGTTATAGAAATAGGAGCAAATATTCAGATGTCCCATTTTTAGAAGCCTCATAAACACCAGCTCCCTGGTTCTGGCATAGTCAAAACACCCCGTGTTTTGAGCTCGTGTGAGGGTCTGGATACTGCTGCTGCTGTGCGGTCCCAAAATACAGAGTTCTCCTAATGCACGGACACCACTTACATCAACATGATCTAGTTGAAGACGTCCTTGCTTGTGGCAGGGGGGTTGGACTAGATGGCCTTTGAAGGTCCTTTCCAACTCAAACTGTTCTATGGTTCTACGATCCCCTGCCTTCTGCTCTGGAGCCCCACTGTCCTTTCTGTCCAGCCTGACCTGCTCTCAGGACTCACCTTCTCAGTCCATGAGAGTGCTTAACTAGTATCTGGAAACTCACTTACTGGTGAAGAGCCATAGTCTCTCTCCCCTGGGATAGGAGTGGGGCAGGAATTTGTGAAGAGTGGGTTGTAGATGTTTTATGCTGAGAGTAGCACGTAAAAAGCTCTAAGCTATCATGGCAATTAGGTGCCAACTTCAGGCAGAGGTTCAGACTCTCTTCCTGCGGGCTGATGCTCTGAATATTGGAGAGCTGGGTTAGCGAACAACTTATCCGCTTTAGTTGTTGAGTTTTCAACATATTTGTTTAAAATATTACTGCCAGTGGGAGTGAAAAATTGCTCGGGAGTGAGGTGTTAATAGTTGGCCAAAGCCAATACGTGCCAAGGACCAGGCTGGTGGTTCAGCACCTAGGTAATGATGAACTGCCACCTGGCATCATTCTATTCACTAGTGTAGAGGTGGCCATGGTGTCCAGCAAAAGAAATGTCTCTGACACCCCCAAGAAGGACCAGATAGTCGTATATCTCATGAAACTTAGTGAAATACAAGTTAAAGAATAGCCAAGCACATTCATCTGGCTGGGTCTCTTTGTTTAGATTTCTGTTCCCTGTCCTTTTTCCAAGATTCACTGGCAGTTTTATAAGCGGTGGGCATTTCTCTGGGCTGGCCTGGGTGCCTGCAGAAATGAGCACGCATGGGACATCCACTGGAAATTATTCTCTTCACCATCATGATCTTACATCCAATTACTTACCATGACCAACTGGCTCCCAAGATGATGTGGACTTTGGCTGGAAGGCGCTGGCCTCTGGTATGGTTATCTTCAGCTTCAGACACCGTCAGATCCTCTTCTCTCTCCCTGCTGTGTGTGTCTGTTCCAGAAGAAGGAGTATCTGTTCTGCCTGGCACTTGGCTTGATCCTGTTCTTTTCTTTGCAAAACTCTCCATTTCACACCATGAGTTTGACCCCTGAGGCTGCTTGCTTTTCTGGTTGCCTGTAGCACTGTAGACTGGAACAGCAGTATTGAAACATCCCGAAATGCTAGAGCGTTTCAGAATCCCGTAGTTGACTGTATCACTGTATTTCAGAACTGGAGAGGAAATTGCAACTCAAATAATTCTGAAATCCAGCTTCAAACTCCTCCTCTGTTCTTCTGACTTCACAGAAAAGCCCAAATCCAAAGAGTTTCATTCCAGACCTACCTCAAGGCAGCAGGAGCCCCACAAGAATGACAAAGCTGGCCAGACTCACCTCATTTTCGTGACACAAAACCACGGTGTTCTTAACGCTGCTTCATCCACTTTTGCAATTCCAGAGTCAGTTCACTTTTAACATCCCGGCATCTCAGCTTGGTAGAGCTTCATGCCCTTTCTCCTTCCTTTGCCTTGATGGCAGGAGTGTAAGTCTCTAAAAAGGCATGCCAGCTTTCAAGTAAATAATCCATTATCACAAACCTGTACATTGTAGGAGATGAACGTGTTGGGCCTTAACAAAGAGCAGGATACTATAATGGTTCCAAAAAGAAACTCTTCAAGCATCTAGATCCCAGTGATTACTACTTTCTTGTGAAGTAGATCTTAACAGAAGTGGAATGTGCTGTACACAGCATGGGTTTGCAGCTCTGATCAATGAGAGAAAGAGGACTGGTAGCATCCAGAACGAATCATCAACAGTAGGAACAGACAGTGATCAGTGCAATGGACAGAGTTGCACTGGCTTGGAGTTTTGTAAGCAAAGCTATACAGCAGCGTTTTTACGCACACACACAAGCAGACATAAATCCATTTACAGTAAAGATGCACATTTTGTAGTAGACAAAAAAACCCAGTTATTTCTGTTCGATAACTCTGTTTCTTGGAACGGAAAATGGCCTAAACAGGATTCAATCTACAGAAGTGAAATAAACCCACTCAGTTACAGTAAAAAAACATTGCTGACTGATGTTTTTTCATCATCTTTGCCTTCCTGTTTTACTCTGCAACCAGGAAGTCTCTGCTTGGTTTCTGGCGGAGTGGTTTTGCAGAGCAGAGATCTGTGGATGGCAGAGCAACGGGGCTGTCAGCATTTCGTGGAATTGAGGGGAGTGTGGAGAACTGGGGTCACATACAGGCTGGGGTGCCCTGCAGTGAGAGGATGAAAGACTCTGCATCATCCCAAGTTGCACGGGTCAAGAATATCTCTGTCTCTTCGACTTCGCCTTTTGCAGTTCAGTGCGCAGCACAATGCGATGTGCAGCTGCAGAGTTGTGCAAAGCAGCCTGCACCCACATGTTTTTTGGGTGGGTTAAGCAGCTGGATGTTTTTGGAATGGCTCCCACATGTAGTCAGCACTGGTGAGACCGCACCTTGAATCCTGGGGGCAGTTTTGGGCCCCTGACGCCAAGAAAGGCCTTGAGGTGCTGGAGTGAGTTGAGAGAAGGGAACGGANCCCAGGGCAGTGCTGGAGTCACCATCCCTGGAGGGGTTGGACAGACACACAGATGAGGTTCTCATGGACGTGGGTTAGTGTCAGGGTTGGGTTAATGGTTGGACTCAATGATCGTAAATGTGTTTTCCAACAAGAATGATTCTATGATTTTATGTACTTGGTGCTTCAACACTGCTGTGTTGAGTGAAGCTGCGCATTTTGGGAGCACGGGTTTGGATGTGCCTCGGTTATCTGTGCAAAGGGCTGTCCCTGGAGAAGGGTGCGAGGATGCATCTCCACGACAGCTTCAGGTGCTAAATGCACCGAGGTAACTGAATGTGCTCAGGAGGTGCTGAGCGGTAGCTGGAGGTCCCCAAGCTCTCTGCTTATTCCCAGGGAAAGCATGGTGGAAGAAACCTTTGCTTCCCACAGAGCTATCCCTGGTCTTCCCATCCCGCCATTGGGATGTGCGAATTCCAGCTGTGGCAACAGCTGCAGGAGTTTGTAAAAGACCCCCTGAGAACTGTAAAATCAGCTGCGACTAAGGGTTTGTTTCCTGTTTGAACTCCTTCCATCTCCCAAGCCAAAACACACCGCTCTGCTGAAGGGGGAGTGAGGGGACGCTGTTTGTCAAACAGATCTCACGCTCAGAGTGGTGACATTTCTGTAACCCTGGCAAATGCGATCTACATAAAAAACGGAGTCAGCCTGCAGTGCTGGGGAATATGTCTGCCACTGCAGACTGGAGATATCTGGCACGGACGAAGCACAGAGCAACTTCCCAGCAGCTGGAAATTTTAGAGGCTTATTTTGTTTGGACGCGTTGTAAAGCTCTGGGTTTTTCAGCTTGTGGTGAGGCCCTGTGTTTCTGGAGTACGCTTTTGGAGCGTGAAGCCCTTCCTGATGTTTCCTGGTGGCTGCCAGGGTGCTGGCTGGCTCCATGCACAGGCTGCCTAGGAGCTGGGAGGGAGATGTTTGTCCTCCCTGTCCATCAGTTTCACACTCCTATTTGCATCGATCTGTAGTTGCGGGTATGGGAAGAAAGGGTGTTGACGTTGCTGGGGGCTGAAAAAATGACAATACAGTATTGAACAGAGCTGGGAAGGAGTGTCTGGGGCTCTTGCTTCCCGTACAACGCTGCAGTCGCTTCATCTTGTCACTGTTTGAAAGTATAGCATCAGGTTTTCCATTCCTTCAGCCTTGGGTATCCTTCCTAGACTGAGAGGTAGGACTGTCTCCTGTGGTGGTCTCCCTCTGTTTCTGTCTGCTCTGGACCTCAGTAGTACATGAGGGGGCTGTTGGGTGTCAAAAAAGGTCATCAGATGAAAGAATCAGTGGTAAATGTTCTCCAGCAGCCAGGATGCTCCAATGTGGGTCACACATGGCTCTGACCTCTACTACAAATAATGTTCACCAAGAGGACAAATGCCTTCCACAGACCCTCAATACAGTTTGGCTAATTGTTCATGAAGAGTAATTAACAGGTAAGTCATTCTGGAGCCATCAATACCTAAGCCAGGACATCTAAAGCACTTGCCTCAGCTTTTTCTGCAAGTGCTATTCACTTGTGTCTATGTGAGAAGAGCTGGGAACGTCCTCTCAGAGTCTTTTATATATATATATTTATATATATATATATATATATATATTTTTTTTTTAAGGGGTAAGGAGCAAATAGAAGAGTAAGAAGAATCACATTTGGAGCAATAAAGTAAATATTTTTCTCAGAGCCACATGGTATATATCGTATTTTCACACTGGACTCCACCTGTGGTAGACCAGGCAATCTTCTCTGTTCACTGAGGAGACCTCTTGCAATTCTTTTGTGTCACTTTATCTAATCCCATTTATTGCTGCTGTTCAAACTTTTGAAGGCAAATTTTCAGAAGGCTGTTTCTATGTACGCAACTGCAAGACCAGGTATCAATTTATATAGGAATATTTATTTCGTCTTTGCAGGTGGGGTGGGTGGAGTGACTGCTCTAGCTATAGAAGAAGCTTTAGTTTTTAAGCTTTTTTTAAAACAATTACTTTTTAGTGGTCACGTTTGTTTTATGTGAAATATCTGGGAACCGGCTAAAATTATTAATCCCACTGCAAGCTGTACATTTTCTTTTCTTGACGAGTATTTTCTATAAAGTATGATAGACAGCAGGCTGTTGGGGCTACCACTGCGAACTTCAGTTAGTGCCTTTATTGCCCACTGCTTCCTTCCAGGAGACGATTTGTCTTGGCTGTTTTCAAGAATTATTAGTGCTGGCTATAGACACTCGAATCTTTTGATTACCTGTAGACTTAATAAAGATGTTTATACCCTACTTTTATGGAAGACTTCAACTCCAGAAATTGCTTTACTAATTGATTTCAGGATGGATATACTTGTGGCTGAGGAATGAACGTCTGCAATAGCTCTTGCATGACAAATTCTTTCCCATAGCCGTATTGCACTTGGACTTCACTGTTATTTTTAAGAAAACAAACAATATGCTTGGCATAACTAACCGCAGTTGAGGTCTTTCTTCAAATATATGGTGTCACCTCGTGTTATTCTGCCTTTCTTTGTGTTGCTGCAGCAGCAGTCCAGACCTTATCTTCTCCATGAGCCCGCTGGGATTTGCATGGGAGGTTTTGATCACTATAGTATGTCTGCTTTTCTGCTTGCTGCCATTGTAAATCTCTCAGATCTTCCCCTCTCTAATAGACACAGGTTGGGTGTTGAGCTGCGGTCAGTCCCATCTCTTATTTTTCCCTGGGCCAACAAAAATCTCATTGCTAACATGGCAGGAACACTGTTGGGATTCTTGGCCTTTCGTTAGTCTCCAAGAAGACCTGTGGCACGTGGGAATGCCAGCTCGCTCCCTTGGTGCTCTTCTGCATGCTGTGTGTAAGCTCAGGCTCAGAGGTTAACCCCTGGCCTAAAATGGATCAGAGGTGTAACACAGGTGCTCAGGTCTGAGGGTGGAACAAGTTATAATGGCTGCAAAGCTCCTGTATCCCTAAACATTCAATGACAGGGTTATCTTGGCTACTGAAATTTGGACTTATCCTCATGTTGGAGGCTGTTCTGTCAGGTGAAGTCTCAATCTGTCATCATCCAGACAGGGGAAGAAGTAGGACCTAAATTTCACTGAAGTGCCCAGAATAGCTTAATCTGTTTAGAAAACCATCTCAACATACTTGTACGGCACCATATTTTTGTCTCCCAGGCTGACTTGAATCTTGGATGGTCCTCCAGGGGATGTTCAGAGAAGCTGATGGGTGCTGGTGTTGCTGGTCTTTTGCTTGTAAAGGCACAAGTGGTCCCATGAGCATCACCCGGGGTCACCGTTTTTAAAAAGGCTCGCGTGCTGGGTGAGAGCTGAGCTCCCATCTGCTCAAAGACCCTTAAATGAATCCACGAAACAGCCCCACGCCAAGAGGCAGAAAGGACAGTGCCTGACCTGAGCGCTTGTGCTCCTCGCGTTTCAAATTTTCAAGATCTTTGGGTCTGTGATTTCGAACTGAACGCGTGAAATGACTTCGGAACAAGGAAGCCTTTCTGTCAGGCTTGTTTTGGGGAGGTTTTGGAAAAGGTTCCCGAGAAAAGTCCTCTTTGGGGTATCTTCCCTGTTGTAAGGAGGTGGAGGAGGCATAAAGTGGCAGTGTCCCCCTCACACCTGATTCCTGTTAGAAACCGACTCCTGGGGAGAATATCAGCAGGACGGTCCTCAGCTTCCCCTCGTTAACTCTGATGATGCTTTTTGAGGTCTCTCTGGGGTGAGTCAGACACTGAAACCCATGAGAAGATCCTAGTATGATACCCAGCAAACAAAAAGGAGAGACCCTTTGACTTGTTTGTTGCTTGTGGCTTAGTGCAAGAGAACTGCTCCCCTAGGAGAAGGAGGGAAAGACCCATGGTACCTGATGCCAGTAGCAAATATTTATCTAATTCTTTACATTTTTCCTATTTCCCACTGGGTGCGTGTAGGGATTCAGTCCCGTTATCCAGTATTTGTCAGGAGAGAGATCTTCTGTTTATAAGACAGAAAATGATGCGAGGAAAAGAAAAATGTTTGACCATTGCTAGCTAGTCACTTTTGTAGTCTGATTAAAGCATACATATTCATACCTTCGTTATCTTGGTGCTTAACAGGGACTCAGGAGATGGCACCAAATATTGCATGTACTTTGTAAGAATATTTACCAGTGTATGTTGTAGCTGTTGAGAATGATTAAGAGGGGTAGACATTGATGGGACACAAAAAGGAAGAAATCACTCTGTTTATTTCACTTTCAAACATACATATTCTTAATTTGAAGTTCAGCTCTTGATGTAGTTCTTACATTATTTATTGTTATTAGATACCAAGTCCTTAGCATATTTATTTTGTTAAATTACATATCTGAAATTATATTCAGCCTCTTGACAGCGTTAACGTTCTTCTGCCTATTCTTATAATTATTATTGATAAGAAGTGACTTTCAAGTGAACAGCACGTGTGTTGATAAGGCAGCCATTATTACGTTAACCTGGTGCTACTTGGAAAGTTTTGCTTAAGGACAAATTGTGTTTTTTCCAGAGCATGTGATACCGACTCCCCAGCCTGCAGACTGCTGATGAAGGTGATGTTTATGGTTGTGCTGTCCCTGGCTAGAATGTGAAAAATTGCCCCAAAATCATACAGTCATGGACATTTGAAATCAGTGAGCGTGGCGGTTTTTGGGGGTGCACAGGGGGGTGCCTCCTGTGCTTATTTTTGAGTCACTGGAGGTTTTCTGGTCCTTTTGTTTCTGCTCTTCCCTCCTGCTCTCTGACGCTCTTCTCTTCATCCTCAGGTAGTAGATCCGGTTGGCTTCTGGGTAGGTGACTTTGCAGAGGGGGATTTTGTAGATGGCCGGGTTGTCTGAATTTATCAGCAAAAAGAGGAGCGTGGAGAAGCAGAAGGGCCAGGTGCACAGCGGCAGCCCAACCTGGGAGGAGAAAGGACAGACAGACAAGTGCGTTTTGATACCTCTTTGTGCATGTTCCCTTTGCTAACTTCTCCCTGTGGCTAAATTCTTGCATTTGAGAATCTGGGAGACCCTTGTGCTTTCCCTGGGGACAGTGTGACACAGGAGGTGCCTTCCCGAACCCCACGTACAGGAGCCCCCATTCAGATCCACGGGAGGATGCCCAGACGCAGGAGCTGATGCGAGGGATCTACATCTGAGCTGGGTTCCCGCTGGTCACTGGAGGACTGGGAAGCTCCTCTGATATCAAATGTCTATCCAGCTGCTCCCACAGAGGTCTGTGGTTTATCAGAAATGTACAGGGATACGTAAGGCGTCACACATTGGAGACCTCAGTCCTTTTGGAGATGTAGTTGCTGGCCAGAACGGCACTTGGTACCAATTTTTAATCAGGATCCAGAGCCCTGCTGACTGTAATGAAAGTGAAGACACCCAGCTCACATGTAGCCGTTTAAATTCTGTAATAAATGAGCTGAGTCCTACCCTCTCTGGCCTGTAAAATGTCATCTAAGAGAGTGCTATCCACACATATCCACCGTCCTCAACACCCACGTGTTGCTGGCGTTGCATCCAACCTCAATCCTGCTCTGTGACACCCACTCTTGACCTGACTTGAGGTCTGCCAGAAAACAAGATCACAAGGAGAAAAAGTAAATGTTCTTTTTCTCTGGTGTGCCCCGAAACCAAGTGTGCTTAACAAAGCAACCCATCTGCAGGAACCTGCACGGTACGGAGTGATTGCCAGATGAACATATTCAATGCACAAAGCTGGTTAGTATAAGTATTTTTGCTTTCAACTTACTAAATCAATTTTATTAAAATATGGTTTTGCTTTAATCTCTCAGATCTTGAAGAAGAAAAGAAGACTGGCATTCCTGGCTTCACCTCATTCTTGATCTGTCCAAATACATCAATTTTGTATTTAAGAGAACAGCCTCCCCCTCATTTCAGTTCTCATATCCACATCAAATAGTATCTGTAGTTAAGGCGGGAGAAAAATCTCGGAAGCAGCAAATATTCAAAATATTAAAAAATATTGCCTGCAAATGAGTGGTTCATCTCAAACCACTTGCTGTTGCTGGAATTCACATATATGTGCACAATCCTGCTGTGGATGACATGCTCCGAAGCCTTTGAAATCCCATTATCAGCTGCAGAGTCTGCAAGTGAATGGTTCAAACGACAGAGAATCTGTACAAGAGCTGCCATTGGCTGCAACATTCTCATTTCATTGCTGTCAAAACTGGCACGGAAAATTTTGGGACACTTCCTCAGCATTATATCATAACAACACAGAATACAGCTAAAACAAACAAAATGAAACCCCATTAAAAAACTCTTAAACTTACCACAGAGAGAGTATTAGCAAGAGCTGCTCCAGAGTAGGCACAAAATAATGCTAAGGAAAGAAGACCAAAGACAGATCAAGATGAGGAAAATTTTGCTTATCTCTCCAAAGAAATCGTTAGAAATATTGTCCAAATGCACAGTAAAGTATCCTGCCAGCTACCTGATGTGAGGATTAATATTGTAATTCAACAATTAGTTAAAATTCCCCGATGATGCATCTGGCCATTTGGACTACATTTGGTCCTATCTGCTCTGTAGAGATGGTGAATGAAGAATGTGTCTTTTTATTAACAGCAAGCGATGGTGGTATCTCTTTTTTCTTTAATTTCTTTTTAACTGGCACAACCTAACCTGTGTGCAGTGGGGGATTACAGGGTTTACCTTGTCCTGGGCACTGGGGAGGCCAAACCTCAAATCTTGGGGTCAGTTTTGGGCCCCTCAGGCCAAGAAAGGCCTTGAGGTGCTGGAGCGAGTGGAGAGAAGGGAACGGAGCTGGGGAAGGGGCTGGAGCACAAGTGTGATGGGAGCGGCTGAGGGAGCTGGGGGGTTCAGCTGGAGAACAGGAGCTGAGGGGAGACAGGGACACAAAGAAACGGCCTCAAGTTGTGCAGGGGAGGTTGAGGTTGGATCTGGGAACAATTTCTTCCCCAAAGGGCTGTGGGGCATTGGAACAGGCTGCCCAGGGCAGTGCTGGAGTCACCATCCCTGGAGGGGCTGAAAATACACACAGATGAGTTTCTCAAGGACATGGTTTAGTGGTGGACTTGGCCATGTTAAGGTTAATGGTTGGACTTGATGATCTTAAGGGTCTTTCCCAACCTAAATTGTTGTGTGTTTCTATGTTTCTGTGAAATTCTCCACCAGTTTCTGTCTTGTAGCTTCGAACCACAAGCAGTTAGCAGTGGGCCTCCTTCCCTCAGAGGTGGCAAAGCAGAAGGTAAGGAACCCAAGGACAAAGTAAAGGAAGGGAAAGCTATGGAGCACTCCAGAAACTGTGATCAGGACAGAAAACCACTGGAATACAAATGGTTGCAGGATGGGTGAATCTTCATGGGAATTTCATATACATTACCCTGTTCTTAAACTCCTCCCATAGAGTCAGTTTTTGGCTGCTTTTGGAGACGATGTCTTTGGGCAGATGGATTTTAAACTGACCTTGTGCAACAGCTCTCTTCTTATGACACACTTCCTCTAATGATACACATAGTTATGAAAAGGCTGCTTCTATGTATGTGTTGAGTTGCTAACTTGTTAAACTTCTGCTCACGGCATAGCTTGTGCTCCTTTCCCAAGTAATATTGACACCCTTCCTAGAGGTTTGTAGGTTACCAGGGCCTAAAGACCCTTCTCTCTGTGCTTGCATCTTGCACATCCAAGCTCAATTATGATGCCAACACAGAAATACCTCTTGAATACCACCTAGTTTTGCAGCTGTCATAGCCCAATGTTGACTCTAAAAGTATTCTACTGACAGATTGACTGGCTGCATACATTTTTTTTTCTCCCCTTTATGTAAAAGATACGTACCACAGGCAAGTGCCAGCAAATGAGTCTGCCAGGTCAAGGCATAGAACATGCCCCCAATCGCAATGCACGCGAGTGCGCAGTTGTAATTGTGTAAGCCGAGGTAGATGCTATTGAATGGTGATGCAATGCTCAGGGCTGCAAGACAAAAGGCAGGGCTTTGTGGTCAGGTACGAGAGGTAATTGCAGGAGTTGTTGTCATTTTCTGGGAATCTGGGGATGCATCATCTCTTCCAAATGACATCTAGATTAACTTAACCATGCTCACACGTGTGTAACGCGCACACGCTAACAAACTTTGTTGGAATCAGAAACAGTGAAAAAATGGTTAACTCTTTTGGAAATATAATTTTCAGTCTTGTGTCTCAGATGACAACAAGGTCCAGGAGTTATACAGTGTTCATCAGCAATTCTTTTTCTTACCATCTTAAGCAAATTTAGAGACATCTTTTTAAAAAGTATTTCAATTTCCAGATATTATCTGATACATAATATAAACTTCTATTCCTCATATTTCTCAGATTACACTGATCATCACAGAGAACGAATATCTACCTCTGAAAACAAAGGTTTGCAAACAGATTGCAGATCTCTCCTCTCAGTTTTCTCTCTGGATGATAGCATGGAAAAGCAAACCCCAAATGTTTCCTCAAAGAGGAATTCTGGCTTGGTTCACTTAACCCTATAACTTCCCCTAAATACTTGATACCTTCCACAGAAACGTAACCCGGTCAAAAAATAGATTGGAACTGAGTCCTTTAATTTCTAGGATTGTGTGTATCAGGAGTCACCTGGCATGAGTAGCACCATGTGAGAAAGGTAATTGTAATGAAATCCACAGAGAGTTTCTGGAAGAGAAATGCGTGAAGAGGGTGTGATTTTCTTTGTTGAGAAGAATGACAGGAGAAAAATTGGCCCTTCAGTGAAGATGGTGTTCTAATTTCTTTGCTGAAATACGTAAGGAGGGGACTGAGGAAGCAATAATTTATTGGAGTATCATTTAATAGCAGAAGCCACAGAAGTATTATATCTTGCTGCTTTGGTGGAAGAACGTTTGGATGAAGGAAGAATGAAGGATGAAATCAAATGAAACTCCTTGTTTTGGAGCTCTAATAATGTCCATAAGGTCAGAATTTGACCCAGTCTCAAAGACTTATTTCAGGCAAAACTTTCTGCACGTGCACTCAGCATGTTGTAGTTAGTCCTCCAGACGGAGGACCCAGCCAAAGTTCTTATCTGGGTGTCCTTCTTTCAGAAAGCCATGCTCACATGTACTATTTAAACCTCATACGTACCCTGATCTTGAAAATCAGAGGCACACCTAGAGTGTCTTTTGTGGGGATAAGCAGGGTTTTCCATCCCTTCCTACTGGCCTTTGCTAGATGTGGTCTAGATAACTAGATGTGGTCTACATGCTAAGTGTCGTCACTCTGTCACTGCTGTGGAGATTGTTCACCAGGCTGGGAGCTGAAGGTCTGCTCCAAACCCCACAGGTATTTCTGCAGAATTTCTCAGAGGCTTCAGAAGTAACAGTAAAAAGAAGAGCACAGTATGTAGTGCGCAGGCCACCTTCGTGCAGCTCTTAAGATTAATACGTTTAGTGCTATGATGTCCTCATTTGTCTTCTGTTTCATTGCTATGCTTATCCCCAGATACCTTCCTCTGACATTTCTTTTCTAGATTAAATGTCACGCTTGTAGAAGACTTGCCAAATACTCTTACCTGTACAAATAATGGATATTCTTTTTTTAAAACCAAACCAACAACAACAACAAAACAACAAAACCAAAACCCACAAAGGTAAGGAGGCAGCTCACATATTCTACAAGTGTTTGAGAGCACAGAGAATTTAATGTTGGATGACTGTGTCTTTTCCAAAGTTGTCATCTCAGACTACACTTATTCCATCGTATTTTTAAATTACAACTGGTCACGTAGGTGGCATTAATCCTTTCTAACTACAAGGGTCAGATTCATCTCTCTTAGCTTAAGATTGTTTCTCTGGTTATTGGAAAGAGACCATTTTGAGTGGCATTCGTTTAGTGATTTTTACAAATCTGCAGCAGGACAGAATGAACTGCATCCTAGAAAAGTGTTTTTTTTTCCATTGACTGATCAGCTCCTGAGATACATCTGCATGTGGTGGTGATTGATAATAAAACACTTGTGGCGTCAGTTCCGACACTATTTTACTAGGTTTCCTTATAATCTCTATGAGATTTGTCACATCCAACGGCAGGAGGGTCAAGCGAGATGTAACCAACAACCTGCCTACAACAAATCTAATAACAAATTCAAAGCTTAAAGAAAATCTTCTGTTCTTGCCTTCACCATGTTGTGTGACCCTCAGTAAGACCTTCCAAATCTACAGACAGTTTCAAAAATTGAGTGCTATCCCAGGTATGTCCAAGCCCATGCAACTCTAAAGTCTGTACAGTCATATAATGGCCAGCATCAGGATACTCTAGTCAAAAAATGGACTTTGGTAAATATTTCTTACCTGCAAACATTCCCACTGTTGATCCAATTGCAGCATGTAAACAAATAAGTGGGGATGAGACAAGTAAAGCAATAAGGAAGGTGCCTCCAGTCCAGGGGTTTTCACAACCATACACTTGACCGACACCAACTGGGATGGATTGCAAGAGCTGCAGCAACCGGTAGAAAAGGTCTTGTTATTGTATCTCTTTACTCAGAAGGAAATAGCAGTTATTTTGTCCAAGCTATTGGTTAGAAAGGAAGGAAGCAACTCTGGATCTGAGCGGGACTGATGGGTAAATGACGGCTCTCGTGCCCTTCAAGCCAGAGTTGGTTCACTCTTTGGTTTGAACTTCATCAGTCAAGATGGACTTTTATATCTTTTGGGATGGTAGTATGGTGGATAGGGGAATGGGGGGCTGGGGTTTTGGGGTGTTTTTATTTTTTTATGTGACTTTAGTGAGGGATAAGAGTTGTAGCCTTCCTAGGGAATAAGAGGCTGGTGGGGCTGTTTGATTTGAGTTTATTACATATTTTATGAAGCTTATCAATTACCTTTATGCTACTTTGGGAAGGTGATCGTCCAGATCTAGAGCTTGACCTGAGGGGGCTGGATAGAAACGAGTTTCTGTCCCTCCAGAATCCTGATGTTCTGTATTTTCAGATTGTCACTGACTGTCTTGCTGATGGTCTTTAGCCACATCTGGACAGTGGGGGTGTATATCCAGATGTGCCTATGCACTGAGAGCACTCAAGACCTGTTTTGGCGCAGCCCAATTTTGGGTGAAGTGAGAGGTTCAGCAGCTCTTTTCCCTCAAGCTCAATAAGACTTTCTGCTGGATCAGCCAGCACTTTTCTAGGGCAAAAGCCATAAAAATGACACTGTCCTCTACGGACTGAACTGAGCCCTGTATTTCTGTGAATTGGTGCTGGCTGTTTGTATCATATAGCCATTCTGACCCATGTAAAACTGTTAACCCAAGCTGAATGCCTTAACACTCACCTTTTTAATGGAATAGCATAAATTTGTTGGAGTGAAGCTTACCAGTGGCACATTGATTGTAGACCAGGTGATGTTGGGCACTGACGCTATGGGCTTGATGAGGGTTGTAGGGAAGAAGGGGTTGTAGTGTCCTGTGGCTGCCAAGTACAAAGTCACCGCAATATTGAAGGGCAGAGTGAAAACAGGAAGGTCCAATTTGCTGAAGATGGATCCCAAAGCACTGGATAGGATTGGACTGAGAACAGAAGGAGAGGAGAAATGAGTATAACTTGTTCATGACGTTGGCAGATACGAAACATTCCACCGCTTTGGTCATAAGCTCTGGTAAATGCAAACCAATGCGATTCCTTTTAGAAACGTCAGAGAGTGAACATCTTTAATATATTAGTCTGCACCAGAATCCTGTTCATCTTTTTGCAATCACATCTACTCATGGATGGTATAAACTCCACACCCTTCTCTCAGGAGACCTGGCTAAAGTGCAAATGTTCTGCTAGCTATGCTGGGCTCGGGAAGACTATGAAGAAATGCATCCAGTATAGCATTTAGGCATGGATGGAGGAAGGTGATCTGTTATTCAGTAGAAAAATCTAACAAGAAATATAAGAGCAAATTTTTGAGAATGCTACGTGAAGAACTGTGGAGACCTTCACATGGTCTAAAAAGCTGTCATTCTGAGGAGGCAAGAAGGAAATGGAAATTACCTAATATGTATATATACATATATATATATATATATATATATATATACTTTTAATAGTCTGAAGGATATCAGAAGATGGTCCTGGAACAGAAATAAAGCAGAAGAGGTGATCAAAGAGGGTGGAAAATCTTCTGTGAAGAAAGATGGAAAGTATTTACTATTTTAGCCACTATTTTGGGGGAATGAGGGGTCCTTAGGACATATGGAGCCTAACAGAGCTATGAAAGGTGTTGTGCCAGGCATGACCCCTGATGATCCTGCTTCTGTCAATGAGACTGATGATACTGTGTGCTGCCTTGGTATCACCCAAAATTATATGGCATTTTCTGAAAGCTGAGATTCCTTCTTGAGACACGTAACTGAGTATATTTAACATGTAAAGTACTTGGGGTCACCCTCAGAATATTTACAGACCGAACACTTAAAAGCATGCAAATCTCAAGACACCATGATTGTTCCTAAAGTTCCTGGCTGTAGAACCCAGGATATAAACTTCACCAGATCTGTTTTCCTCAGGAGATTTCCAGACTGGAAAGTGGATGTCCTGCATGAATGTCTTTGTGGCAGCATATTGGCAAGATTATTATTATTATTTTTTTTTAATGAGGCCCAGAAAGGATGTGGAAGAGAAAGGAGAGGTCCCATCTTTGATGGCAATAGATTTTGTTTTGCTGTTTCTGTCCAAGCTTTCCTGAATGAGCTGAGCAGCTCTTACAGTCGACCTCCAAGAAACGGTGGATGTTGCACAGTTTAAAAAAATTCATTTTAAAGACTTGAATTTCAAAAGAAGCAGCCTTTCAGTCCTAGAAAGTCATTAAGCTGTTTATAATAAAAAAAAATCCCACCCAAATTATTTGGCATTTCAGAAGCAACATCTTGTGTCCTGTTGTTTAGATACTATCAGTGGAAAAAAAATACTTTGTTCTCCCTGTATAATCTTAAGTGAAGCTAATTCTTTTATGAAATATTTGGTTCCCAGAGTAGTTTACAGATTTCCTTGCTTGTAGCTGTAGGAGAAAAATCGGCCCTTCAGTGAAAATGGTGTTCTAATTTCTTTGCTGAAATACAAAGCTTCTGTCAGTTTTATATCTTGTCAGGAAAAAAGGAAACAATTAAAGAAATGCTGACTTCCAAGGCTGAAATTCAAAGTAACAGTTGAAAAAATCACTGAAATGTCTAATTTCAAAATGTTTCAGCTCTACCCTCTAGTCTTGTGAACTGAAAGAATGAAGAAAAGTTTGAATAAAAAGCCTTAAGGAATTCTGGCAGACAAGTCAAACTGAACATTCTTGCAACATGTCCTGCGTTTCAAGAGGTTGTTACAAAATGACCTTTGCTGAGAGTGACAAAAGAAATAAAATACATTTAAAAAATCTGATTTTAAAAGCAGTGAAATGCAATAACGACCTGTATCTTATCTCTAAAAGTGATTAAAGCGTGACTCTTGAATTAATTTCAGTTAAGGCTGTTAAACGGATTCTGCAGTGCTGTTAGAGTCCGTATTTAGGAATGGTAAATTTAATCCTGACAGGACACTGTCTGGCATTCAGGGTTACTTGAGGGAATTAATTTTACTCGTGTCTGGCTGCTTGTCTGAGAGGGGAAAGATTTAATTCAGCCCGAGGGAGAGTGCAGCGTTGGTTCAGCACCTGGGTGAGGAAGAACCACTGGGGTGATGGACACGATGACGTCCGCCCCAAATGTCTCCTGCTGATGAGGGACATTTGCAGAGTGCTGAAGTGAGGTTGCTCTGCCTGTGTGCTATAATCAGCATTTTCCGTGCACTTGACCAATATGCCTCACGAGCCCTAAGCATCAATGAACGCCGCTTTCCGGTGTCACCATGGGTGGAGGTGCTGGTGTAGGGGACTGCAGTGTGGGCAGCAGGATGAGGGAGGTGACTTTGTTCTTCTGCTCTGGTGAGCCCCCCCTGCAGGGCTGGTCCAGCTCTGGGTCCTCAGCACAGGACACACATGGACCTGCTGGAGAGAGGCAGAGGAGCCCCAGAAATGACCCGAGGCTGGAACAGCTCTGCTG
>VWYH01006819.1:153438-191487 GCA_013399365.1 Pampusana beccarii | reverse complement strand
TGACTCTATGATGTGCAAACTGAACACGCAGGTAACACAGGTGACCAGCAACTTGCCTCTTCCTTTTAGACACATCCGAAGACCACTTGGTGCTGAGCACAAGGCAACAGGGGTTGGTGTCTGGCACGTAAGTCCCACATCATGAAGGAGAACTGCATCCTGGCTTAACTGATCAGCTGTCTGCTGATGGAGCTGGTTGATGTGTTTCTTTTGCCTGCTGTGCTCTATGGAAAGGTGGCTCTGAGAACATCCCTTCGATGTAGCCCAGTGGCTGACATGGACAGAATAAGGTTTGATGGTTGGTGCTTAGTACCTGAGCTGTTCCAGAGAAATGCTTGAGTGATCCATGACTGTGTCAGCTTGCCTGTTGTGATAGGACAAGGGGTGAGGGTTTTAAACTGTTCAGGCTGAACATGAGGAAGGAATTGTTGTCCCTGAGGGTGGTGAGAATCTGGCCCAGGTTGTCCAGAGAGGTGGTGGATGAACCATCCCTGGAGACATCCCAGGCCAGGCTGGATGGGGCTCTGAGCAACCTGAGCTGCTGAAGATGTCCCTGTCATGGCAGGGGGGGCACTGGGGGAGCTGGGAAGGTCCCTTCAACCCAGACCATTCTGTGATTCTATGATTCGGTGCCTGGGCACCAGGGAACTTCCAATGTGTTTAAGTTGTATATAGCAGGACTCCTCCTTCTCTGAGAATTGTCCCTTGGAAGAAAAGTGACACTTACCAGGACATTGATATAATTGCCACAGGAGGAAGAAGCCACCAGTAGTAATCCCCTTTGTCAGAGTAAACGGCCATGAGCAGTCCCACCAAGATCCCATTATAGCCATGCAACCCAGCTGCAATGGCTGATCTGTGACGGAAAGAAAAGTTTGCAAGGTAGCAAGACGTGCTGAAGGTGGCCTGTCACAGGTATCCACTGAAACACAATTTATAGGTGCTCTTCTGGTGAAGGGAGTGTAGGGTAGGAACAAAAAAGCAATGAGGTTGCTTCCATATTGCATTACATTGCTTGTGTGGAAGGGGAGAGTTTGGAGACTGTTGAGTGATGATGGTCCAGGGGGCTCCAAGGACCTGCACAGCTGTGACAATGGTTACAGGAGAGAAGCAACTGCTCTCACAAAGACAGATGACTATGGGGACAGGCCAGTTCTTCCTGGATCACAGCTCTGTCCTCACCTTACTTCTTCCAAACCGTCCATAAGGAAAGCAGTCTGCTGTCTCTATTGTACACAAACGTGGGGCTGCGACCCATCAGCAGGTTCCTGATACCATAACGATCAGTTTCTATTAAGTTCCCAAACCCAAGGTAGCACCTACCTGTCTTGACCGAGGGCCAGCGCAGTTAATGTTGACACAGTTGTCCCAGCACAGCCCGTGAGCATCCACCAAGGGTTCTGGATGAAAAGCCCCGCTAAAATGATCAGCCCGCTGAGAGGGTTGTTGACAAACATCACCTGAGAGGTGCCTCGCAAGATCCAGTTCACCAGCTGAAATATTAGAGGCTTATCTGTAGGACACGAAATAAAAATGCTGGTGATCAGGCATCGTTTCAACAGGAGTCCCTCAAAGCACACTCATCTCTACAGCTATTTTTGGGACATGGAATAGAAATGATGTATCAACGGGACAGTAAAACCACTCTCCGATTTATTGCTGTCTGAGCGTATTTTGCATCTGGCACTTGAAAAGCTAATAGGGGTGGACCGGGCACTGCTATAAAGTTCATGGAGGGATTAATAAAAAAAGTGGTTTATTTATGATGGTCAAAGAGTAGTCTTTCTTGCATGGTAGGTTGCTTAATATTCCAGTATAAATTTAATGAGAAGATAGTCCGTTTTTGGTGTACAATTCAGATGCACAGAGGGACTTAAGTGGAAACTGAGGCTAGTTTGTATATGGATAAAGAACTATGAAAAGGAAATACTTTTGCCATTTTAGGGACCCAGAACATGAAGGTACACTGCGTATATGACGTGAGGTCAGACTGTCAAAGGTGTCTAAAAATATACTCCAGGAACTGAAGAACCTAAATGAAGAGAACGGTTATTATAGCTTGGACTGTAAGAGGTATTTCCAAAGGAGAAAGAGTCTTTGCTCTTTACAGAAGACTGTTGAGCCCAGATAGAGCAAAGAGGCACCAATCTCGGCTGAGTGCAGGGATGTGCATGGGGCTGAGGGCAGCCTGTCTGAGGGCATCCACGTAAAGTGCTCCTGGTGGTCTCCATGGGCAGAGAACGGTCTTGTAGCACTGCAATAACACTTGCTGCTGACTCCTCTACTGCAAATTGACTTAAGGTCTTTCTGTCTGCCATGCTTCTGGGAAAGGTGCAGCTGTGTCTGCACTGCTCTGCGTTATTAAACACGATACGATGAGAAAAATTGAGAAAGAGGGGCTGCTTACACGTACAACGTGGTCGTGCAATATGTATACGCAGCTTTCATCTTCTTAAATATTTAAAATGAATCCAATTATTTTAGATTGTTATTTAGACACAGCATAAAGTGCCAGAATAATTTTTTTAATCTACGCAACAACGTATTCCTAAAACCTGCCCTCTCCCCTACTCCCTCCCCGTGTTGTATTTACAGTCAAAGCTCAGGTTTTGCTCTCTGATGAGAGTAACTTGAATAAAGGATCTCTGAAGGGCCAGGTACCAATCTGCATCTCTTCAGCATCCCTGAGAGACCCCTCCCAAGAGGCTGGAGCACAATTTGAGGGATGACTTCACAAGCATCCCTCAGTCTGTGCGTTATTGGGGAGCCAGGCAGTTACAACCAGGGAGGAGTGAGCTTCTCAGAGAAAAGCAATCAGGCTTTTCTGGAATAATTATTGCTAACGTTTGGTGTTGAGCTGTGAAACACATCAGCAATGCTCTTGGTTTTAGACACAAGTATTAAATATAGGTGTTCAGATGTAACCTGTGGGCAGTGGCCAGAGTTTTTCAGGACATTGAGTAAGAAAAGCTGCCTATCTATCATGGACCAGTAAAGCACAGAGAAAGCAGGAGGAGATGATCCCCTGTGGCTGGGGACCACACTACCATTCTGCTGACCTCCCTACCTGGAGACATCTCAACCCACGTCCTCCACCAACAATAGCCACTGCACAAACTGGCTGTACACGGCTGGAGTTGTACTGCTAATGAACGTAGCCTTGACAGGAGACCCACAGTCTTACAGAGCCTTGCAAAGCCCCAAATCCCTAATAATTCTGGGTAACGCGGACCATCTGCTCGTGTATTGTTCCTGTCTGGACAGTAAAACTTTGAGATCAGTGCTTGCTTTGTGTTTTATCGCAACATGACAGCCACAGTGCTTGTTGCTCCCCCCAGGCTGGTAATACAAGAGCCTTTGCCCACACAATCAGGAGTCAAGTCCCCTTCATCAGCCCCCACACACAGATGAAGAGATGGTTGCTGATCCAAAGCACTTACAAGCAAGACTAAATCCCCAGCCCTGATGCATGATTCTGGGTGCTGTTATAAGGAAAGTGATGCTAATGTCACGTAACTGATTAAGTGTAAAAGACGTCTTCTACCTGTGCTGAATTGTGCCTGCAGCCATGGTAATGGCAAGAGGATGCAGTGAGATCACCTTCCTGAGAAGAAAACGATTTGGGTTAAGAGGCCGGAAGTTCGCAGTGAGCTTGGGGGCCACTGTCTCTGGTCTGCTTGGGGGGCTGAAATGGCCCCTCATCTCCTGCCCCAGCACTTAAAGTTCTGTTGGCAAAATAGATGTACCCAGCTAGCTCTTCCTGGTCAGAGAGCCCCGAACACGTTCCTCTGCTTACTTTTCATCCACTCTCCATATTCTTTCATTTCTCCTGCAAGGTACCCGAAAACCCGGTGGATCTGATTTCCGCTTCTCCTCAGCAGGTCCTGGGCTCTTGGCTGCTGCTCCGTGTACAACTCCCTCTCTCCGGGATGTTCAGCCACAATGACCTCTCCAAGATCCATCTCCTTTGGGTGGTGAAGAGGGGTAACTGTAAATCGAAAAGCCCATGTGTTAGAAAATCTCTTGGATCATGCCATGGCAACTTTCTGCTGTGCTTTGGAGCCCCACACTGATATGCTTTTTCAAAGATACGGTGTTTGATGGAGAAGGGACCTGCCTAAACGACTTCTGAGGGTGGTGTGTGCTGGTGTCTGGGGCAGTGGTGTCTCCTCTGGGGGATGAAGGCCGGATGACCCACTGCTGTCATGGAATTTGTCACATTGAGCTGCAGGGACAAAGAGGGAGCTGATACAGGTGACCTGCAGCATCCCCCCCTCACTCCACCTCCTGTTGTGACAAGCTGCTGGTTAAGGGACATAACCTTTGCCAGGTAACCAAGTGGTAGCCACAGGCATTTGCGACTACCAAGGAAGGAACCTGCTGATATTTGGCCAGCACCAAGCTGGAGAGAAGTAATGCAGATTGCAAGTACAGCATCAGACAGCATGAGACAAGAAAATACCAGAGCAGAGGCTGATGCCTGTATCCTTCTTGATGTTTTGAGCTGGTACATTCACCTATCACAGCAAATCTATGGCCTTTCTCTGCTTCTGGTTCCACATTTGCCTTTGACAGACCACCAAGAACAAGCTGGGGTAGCATCAAAGTATCGCACAGAAATCAGCATCCATGTGCGACTTTAGAAAAAGATAAGCACTTTGTTCAGGACTGTGTGCTCTTTAGTTAATAAATGAATATCCAGGGAGGATATGGATTTAATAAACTCCTTATTGCAGTTGTAGGACCCTGTTCATTAAAATGTCCATTAAGATGTAAACCCCAGTGAGCTACACTGCTGGTTACACCTGCAAAAATTCCACCCTGCTTTTTGGGGAAGTTTGGCATCGGCTGGCCTGTGGTTTTGCTCTAATGATTTTGCAGAAGTGTGGCTGGGTTTCTAGGTGCTGCCATAAAGTGGACCGTGCTGTTGAGGGCTTGCCCCCTGTTTCGTGGGATATGGGCACCACCTTCTGGTAGGAGCCTGTTTTTTAGTAGCTCAAACAGTCAGGCTGTCAGTGCTAAAGCCTTCAGCAGCAGCAGGACAGGCGGCGAAGGGATGCCTGGCTGGAGGGAAGGCCGTTTTGCAGAGTGGAACGCTGA
Organism: Pampusana beccarii; assembly: GCA_013399365.1. Classification (NCBI taxonomy): domain Eukaryota; kingdom Metazoa; phylum Chordata; class Aves; order Columbiformes; family Columbidae; genus Pampusana; species Pampusana beccarii. Next base: position 186,387 of record VWYH01006819.1, on the reverse strand, counting down.
CAGGTGGGTCTGTGGCTCTGAACACCATAATAAGAGGGTCTTTGAGCATCTAAAAATGTTTTCCACTCGGCCCTGGCAGCACAATGCTGAGTGCAGCCCTGCAATTGTGTTGTGCATCGCTCGTCCTCCGGCACTTTGGCTCTCTCTGCCGGCAGCTCGTCCCTGCAGCAGCACCGGTTTGTGGTCACCTTCACGTACCAGCATCTGTCTGGGGCTGGATGTACCGACAAGTGATGCTGTTACGTGTCACACTAAAAACTAAAGCTAAACCACAACCATGAGCACTGAGGAGCGGCTGAGGGAGCTGGGGGGTTCAGCTGGAGAACAGGAGTTGAGGGGAGACAGGGACACAAAGAAACGGCCTCAAGTTGCGCCAGGGGAGGTTGAGGTTGGATCTGGGAACAATTTCTTTCCCAAAGGGCTGTGGGGCATTGGAACAGGCTGCCCAGGGCAGTGCTGGAGTCACCATCCCTGGAGGGGTTGGACAGACATGTTGACTTGGTGCTTAGAGACAGAGCTTAGTGGTGGGCTTGGCAGTGCTGGGCAATGGATTTGATGGTTGTAAAGGTCATTTCAAGCCTAGAGGATTCTATGATTCAGTTTGTTTCCTACTAAGCGGGAGGAGGGCTACAGAACGTATCAAACAGTCTGAAACAGTGGATGTGGTCATGCAAGGAGTAGATGCCCATAGAACATTACTCACAAGTGTCTTATGGGGTTGTGTGCAAGGAGGTTACAAGGTGCTGCACTTGGTGCAAGAACAAGCAAGGAACAAAAGAAGAGAGCAGGTTTATTGTCCCTCTTCCCCCCCCTCTCCCCCTATTCTGTAATCTGATTCTGGCCAGAAGCTGGGCCCAGTCCCTGGTTTCAGCTAAAGATGGCCATGGTGAGTGTCATTTTTGGCTAGTGGCTTGTGGCTTGTGGCTAACCAGGGGGACATCGACATAGAGAACAGTGGACGAGAGTCTCCTTTCTCCTCCTATGTGTGCTCTAGGCTGAGGGAGTTTGAAATGGTCAGATATTGTGAATTTTAACTGTGAGGGAGGAGAAGGACAGGTCCTACTGGAAAAATCAGGTATTTGTGCCTGAATTCATCCCACAGACCCAGGCTGTGTTAAGAGGCATCATTGCTCTGGGCTTCCTGCTAGTCAGAGTAACTTTGAGCATCTTCAAACAGAAGTTAACCTATCTCAGCTCAGGACCGCCCTCTGAAAGTTCCTGTTCTTCCCATTAAAAGCTCAGCCTGGGTGTTCCAGTCAAACACCTGATGCTTTTTGGGAAGGACACAGGGTCTGCAGTCTACAGCACAAGCGCAGAAGAGACTCCAGAGCAAAGCCAGGTTAGCATTTGGCTGTCACAGAGGCTGCTTTCCCTCCAGAGCTTGACAGTCGTATTTAGGAAGTGTGGCTGGTATCAGAGAGAGCAATTCAGTGTTTCCTATTTTGCTTTTTTGGTCATGTTCTTTCCAGAAGAATTCTGCGAAGTGTTTTAGGAGTTGAGGTGGGCTCAGACAGCTGTAGTGGATCCACATAAAGGAGACTAGAGCATCTCTTAGGATCCTGAAGTCTTGGGGAAGCATCAGTAAAGAAAGGTTAGTGGCCCCTTTGCTGTGAACAGTTTTCTCCTCCAGCAACAGAGTGCAGCTGTTGCCAGGAGGGAGAATAAATACTGAGTGGTCGTGTCTATGTCTTCATAGCACCTGAAAATCTCATGCTCATTTTAAACCTCGCCAGGAAAAATTACTTTTGGGGTTTACAAAGCAGAAACATCATTGCAGAGCTTCTAAAGCCTGTGTTTACAAGGCTGCTCTGCTCAATTCCCTCTGAAATTCAGATGTGGGAGCTGTATATTTCTAAAATTCTTGTCCTTGCTCACATCATTTAACTGTTAGGGGTTAAGTGCAGAGAAGTAATGTGAGAGCCCTTTGCAGTCAATACAGAGAGAGGCTTGTGTCTCCAGAGGGTGATTCATGTCCCTTTTTTTACATACCTAGCTAAGATGTGGAAAAAAGGGTGTCTCTCTTTCGCTTTTCGCTAGCTGCAGAGGGAGCCTGGTCACTGCGCTTCTAAAGGGCTATTTTCAGGCAAGAGAAATTCCAGCCTAAGAGGTTTTTTGCCAAGGTCAACCTTGAAGTTTATGGAAGTGGGATCTGGGGTCCCAGGCTAGTGCTTTAAATCCCTGAGCCATCTGTAACAGGCCTGTAATCTGCATCAAGAAGGGCATCAAAGCTCTGGGGCTAAGGAAAGAAAAAATTACAGTCTCTTCCTAGGATTCCTGTTTGCTGTCTCAGAAGCAAACTAAATCTCTGCTTGGAAGGGAGCACACTCACTGACTTCAGATGGGAAGGCAACCTGGGACATGAGCAGAGGAGATGGCTGAAAAATTACTGATATTTTGGAGGAAAGAGTAGTGCAAAAAAGAGATATGGGAATGCTGAAATTATCTATACTGCCACAGTGATAAATTATGCGGCTTTGTAGCAGAGAAGCCCAAGGCGCTACAACAGCTAGAGGAGATCCTGGGGGGCTGGGATGGGTACAGTGATCCCTGCAGGAACGTCAGCCTGGAAAAACACTATTTCTTTGCAGTGAGCACCTGCCAGTCAATAAGCTTGTGGTCAGTGGTATAGGCTCTGTGAATAACATAGAAATCATTTGAACCGTTAGTTAATTAGGGCTAATGAGTGCCTGAATCACTTATGGCACAACTAGGCCTGATGAGGAGTACCTCGAGAAAAGGGCCTTTTTGTCAGTAGACACTGATTCGTTAGTGTGGTGATGAGCTGTCCTGCTGCTTATGAAAATTTTTCAGGCTGCAGCGTAATGCCTGTTGGTTAGGGCTCATCTCTGGACCTACGTGTGCCTGCTCATAGAATCAGAGGTTGTTCTGTATTAGGAGGGACCCACGAGGATCATGGAGTCCAACTCCTGTCCCTGCACAGGACACCCCACAGGTCACACCGTGTGTCTGAGCACGTTGTCCAGTCTCTTATTGAACACTGTTGGTGTTGGGGCCTACGCCTCCTTGTGGAGCCTGTTCCGGTGTCCAGCACCTCTGGGTGAAGAACCTTTTCCTCATATCCAACCTCAACCTTCCCTGGCACATCTTCCTGCCGTTCCCTCAGGTTCTGTCGTTGGTCACTAAACAGAAGAGTTCGATTCCTGCCCCTCCTTCTCCCTTTGTGGTGAAGCTGTAACCACAATGAGCTCTCTTTTTAGTCTCCTCCAGGATGAACAAACCCAGTGACTTCAGCGCTCCTCCTACGGCTTCCCCTCCAAACCCTTCACCAACTTCGTGGCCTCCTCCAGACACTCTCCAATAGCTTTATGTATTCTCCTTTCATACTGTGATGCCCAAACAATAAAAAAGAACAGCGCCTTGTATTTTTAAGCCTCCCAGAGTAAGAACTAGTTTTTTCTTTGGTGTATGCTACTGGAGAAGAGGTTCACAGCATAACACCCTCACACAGCCTGCAGTGCTCTGGTGGCCTCACGAAGAAAAAGACAAAACAAAACCCACGAGGCAATACAGGTCCCCTCTTTCTTCCACTGTCCTTTCAGGTGGAAGTCAACCCGTTTAAGCTCAGAAACGCCCTCTGCAACTTCCCATTCTTCAGCATAGGGGTGATCGGAAAAGGACTGACCTCAAGGGACACGGTCTCACAAGGGCCTTCAAAAGAAACAGTTTGTAGAAGCACGTTGGTCTCATAAGAAACCATAAAGAAACAGAAAAGAAATACAGCGAGCAGCTAGAGAGCAAAACTTTGGGATGGTGACAGAGTGCTTGGCTGAGTTTATAACGACTTTGCCAAGCAAAGCTCTACCAGGGATCAACCTGTGACACCAAAAACAAATGAACAAAACAGGGCATTTCAGAACAGTCATTGAGGTTGGATGCAATACAACTGTATGAAACACTTCACCACGGATCTTTAAAGTAGGAAAAAAAAAACAACCAAAAAAATAATCCACACAGAAGGGAAAAAACGCTCAAGTAAACCAATTTCCTATCACAGCCATTAGATGAAGCCGTGTACCAGAGCAGCTCTGTCATATCTGTACAGACACAACCACCACACTATAGTTGGTAATCAGGATAGTTTAACTTATGGGGCAAAATATGACTCTTACATCCTTATTTAGATATTTGGATTTTATGGTGTGATCTTGGATTCTTTCTGTGTCTTCCTTTCCCAGTCTGTATGTAACACAATAATTTGCTTTTCTCCAAGGCGATACTTTACTGCTTCTTCATTTCCCTCTGTTGCCACAGTATCTCCCAGTCTGCCAAATGGAGGCACATAGTTTATTTAGTGGATTGTCCCAGTGTTTTGCATAGAAGCTGTGCTGGTGCCATTTGTATATGGAATGTACGCATTTGCATATGTGACCATGAAGGAAGGTTTGCCTTGGATCTCCTCAATGATATTTGTGGAGAAAGGTTCCTTTCGACTCCCTTTAGCCACTGAAAAACTTATAGTTTTGGCATTCTCTATGGTCAGCACAGACTCATCATTATCATCTCTTGGAAATTCACCCAGCTGGTCATACATCATTCTTGGGATGGATTTCCTTCCCGAGGGGTCTGTCTCATCCCGTTAGTGGTACAGAGAGGCTAAAACGGGGCTTAGGTTGCCAACTGTGTGTTTCTCCAGTTTAAATGCCTATATCTGAGCAGTTTGCCTTGATTTCCAGTGAAGAGCTGGTCAATACATGGATCCAAAGTATGATTCATCCCCTCCCATCCTACACAGATGAATCATGTCCTAAACTCTGTTGCATTTTCTGTCTATAATGGGAAAGACAGGCAGCTCGGATGCACACAGCTGCACCGCATATACGTGGGGAAAAGGGTGATGAATCTCAACAAAGTGACTCTAGCAAGGTCATTTGGGAAATCTGTAGCTGTATCAAACAAAGACATGTTAACGTTCGAACCAAATGCCTAATAGATGAAGAATTTTCAAATGCTAACCGTTCTATTGTTTTTTTAAATAATAAAAGTAGTCAGACCAGGTAGATATTTTAAGACGCAAAAATCCTGTTTTTCTGCATATGGTTTTAGTTATAAAACCAGAGAGGAAAACAAATAGAGAAAATATGAAATATAAAAACCGTCGCTTCTAAACAGAATGTTTTTCAAAGGTTTCCATGAGGTGTTGGCTGCTCAGCAAAGCAGACTGTAAAACAACTTTACAAGCCACATTTATTCTGAGAGTCCCACTTATTGAAGTACAATTCAAACTCTTGTTCTGCCGGCCAAGTTCCATAAATTAAACACTTGTTCAATAACACATACCTCTCCACTTGGATTCTCTGTTTCTTTTTGGCTTTGTGTGTCTGTGTCTCTCTCTCTCAGTAGTTTATTTTTTTTAACCTTTTGCAAATGGAAACAAAAGAAGGTTTACTTGTTTCAGGAATAGATTTTAGAAATAGGTCAGTAAAAGTAAGAATAAGGAGAGGAAAAATAAAACAAGTCAACTTTTTAATCCAGCTAACTAAAATGAGACTTTCATTCCATTATTTTACATCTCGGTGATGCAGATTTAAAAATAAGCCTTATCACCATCTTCCTGACTTCCACTTTGACGTCACCTCTCCTTCATGTTGACCATGAGCTAAGTCTTCAGTCTTAGAACAGGTCATTGCTCTGTCTCATCAAGAAGGAAAATTTAATTTCTACATTCAGCTGACCTATAACATGCCAGAAATATTTCCAAAGATCCCCTCCTGTGGTACAAATCTAAGACGTCCTAACATGAGCCCCAATGAAATTAATGCCTTCTTTAATACAGGGAGTGGCAAGGTGGGAATAATACAGCAAGAAATGAGAGAAAAATTTCTGCTTTCTTGTTAATTCACAGTGGAAACTTGGGGAAGTCAGGTACTGAGTGCCTCTCATCAATTCAGAGGTGACCTCTAAATGAGGAAAATCCTTTTTACCCACCATAGTTTTTCAAGGACTTACTCTACAAGGCTTGAGTGTGACGGACATGGGCAGTCAAATGTGAATCGTGTTGGAGCAACCAGAGAAATTACTGTTCTTCGTTGGAAGCTACCTTCTGCCTGGCTGACTTACTCTAACTGATGGGTGTGAAACAGACGGCAGGGAAGGAGATGTGCTTTTAGGACATGTTAGCGTGGAAAGAGCCAGATTTAATTTAGCTTCTGCTGAAGGTGCTTTTAGGCAGTGTATTCACATTGTAGTAAGGTTGGAGCCGTTCTTGTGGTCAGTCCCCAAGGCTGAAAACTGGCCAAGAAACAGTGAGGACAACAACTCCCCCTGAGAGGTGGTGGCTGAAGGTGATGGTTACTTCTTAAAACGCCCACCCGATCTGCAAGAGGTCGAAAAGAGCTTTGGACGAGGAAGTTTTCTGGTTTCTCCATGTGTCTGTCTAGGTGATGCCATGTCCAAAAAAATAATGTAGACATACACCCAGAAACCTGGTCTGTACCACACATTTGTTTCCTCAGCCTGTAAACTCTTCCTCTGGGGTTGGATGCCTTGTACAAGCAAGGGGGTTGGCAAAAAACCTACATTTTGGTGTGAAACACACTGCCAGTTTTGCTAGCTTAGCATGAAAGAATCAAACCTCTCTCAAACACAGCTTTGCCAGTAAATGTTTTAACTGCAGTAACAATCACATGGTGTCTGCTATTCCTGGGCTGGTCTATTGGAATACTGGACTGTCTTTAACAATGCATGGTAAAACACAGACTATAAAGGGCTAGGTGCTGTTCACAATGAATAAAAATGTCAGAGATTGGCTAATACTTGGTTAAATCTTGAAACAAAACATACAGCATTTTTATAGGGTAACTGTAAAGGCATTTCTCCATATAGTTCACATCGCTTGCTCTTTAAGAGAAAGTTAATGGGGATTTTCTTTTTTAGATAGCAACAATTTATCGTGTGTTTCCCTGGTAACTACAACACCATGAACCTTCCTTGAAAACTCTGTTGGGATTCCTGTAATGTTAGTTAGCATAATGAATGCTAAATGTAAAGCAAACCCATTGAATCACTTTAAATTCTGGCAGACACATAATTTCCCACAGTTCATAAACATTTACAAAAAAGGAGTTTACATGTAGAAAAACAGTTGTTTTTATCACTCAGATCAAAGAACACGTTTATCTGGATGTACAGATGCATTTTCAGCCAGCTTTTGAGAAGCTCAGGTGACAATCTTTAAGAAGCTTCACAGACTAATACCGAACCTTTGAAGTCTGTGGCTTTGCTCACCTGAAAATACAGACATCACTTCTCCTCTCTGTTCTGCGTGAGCCTGAAGTTTGCACTTCAAAGATTATAGACGACAGGCCCAATTTCCCTAGTTGCTAACAGCACTGGGACTTGCTGAGTAGAATAAAGCGAAAAAAATAGGGCACGTTGCAGGATTCGAGGGTTTTGTATCCATACCCACGTAGCAATCTCGCCGCTCGTGCGCCAAATGGATGTCGTTTTTGCGCTGGAGAAATGCAGCAGGGGGATTCGCCTAATGTTAATGGCCTTTTCATCATACCTAAAGACAGAAGAAGCGGAGAAGAGGCAGAGCTGCAGGTAACAATGCAGCTGCTGAGGCTCCTGGCAGCCCCTGGCCCTGCTCCACAGCCCAGACTTGACTTTTTCTTGCAGCAGAGCTTACTTGACGGAGTCTGGTTTTCATCTCAGGTTTTATTTCTCTGTAGTTAATAGAATAACACTAATACGAGTGAGAGGAGGGTCACGTCCACCAGCCTCAGCGGAGCTGCTCTGGATTTGTGCTGTCGTACATAAAAGGTGTTTCTGGTGCTGTTTGCAAGCGGGGGCTTGTTTGCTAGAGGAGTGAGCATGGTTTCTATGTGCTACTGCATCGGTGTGCAGGTCTGCACCCCCTTCCGCTGCAACTGCAGCTACATGCTGCATCTGCATTGCAAAGCATGTCTATTTATAGGCTGAGAGCTTAACGAGAGGCTGGAATCCCATTTTGTTGAAGACTTAGAAACTTTGAGAGGATGCACAGAAGGCCCTTTCTCCTCTACAGAAATCTCTGGCAAGAAAAATCTGAAACAGCTATTATTTTTTAAGTGTACATCTTTCAAAATATTTGTTTTTGCTTTAATCTTTAAAAAGAGCAATATAGTGTATCTGCAATGTAAGTTACAGATGAAACAAAGTGTCATTTCAAAATGTAAAACTGGGACGCTGGATGTTGAGTAGCAGAAGAGACTTTCAGGAGAAGTTCTGAGATTTCTATAAAGTTCTTTGTTTTATGTTCACCTTTTTTTCCCCGGTGCTTTGTTACTGTGCTTTGAGAACTATAATATCATGTAAGTGAAACATTAGATACCTCCTGCCATCAGAAGACATCTTTGCCATATCTTGGTGGCCAACATGTTTGTGTTCAAGTGGGATGCTCAAAGCATACACAGGGTTGTGAAAATAATCTAATGAGGTTGAAAGAATGAGAAACTTGATTACATAATGTTTCTAATTGGAAGAGGGTGTTATTTATCAGAAATTCAAAAAGTTTTAAAATTAAGTTTGAGGACTAAGAGGGTCAGATTACATGCACAAATTAGTGAAATCCTGCTTCTAATATGAATAGGGGCATGTGTTCCGAGAATTGTGCTCTGGCAACACTATTAAATGTGGAACACGCAGAGAGGGCAAAAGAAATTTTCAGTCTCCCAGCAGAAATGCCAGAAAAATTGTTCCCAGGGCAGGTCAGAAGATATTTCGTGAGGGCCTTCTCCGAAAGGCCCTGTGAAGTACTCAGACAACCTCCCACCCCTAATAATGAGAAGTGAAATCACAAGAGTGCAATTGCACATTTTCCTGACATTCCTATAGGCTGGGTCAGGATTCTTTCTGTCCATAGGACACTTGTGTGTTGGAGACTGTGTTGCACAGCTCAGCAGAGCTCCTGTATCTTCAGGGAGGGCCCACCACCGAGCTTGCCCTAACACAAGCTGGAGATATGGCGGGCCTGTTCGCACTGGGAGTTGTTTCCTTTCCTATAACCTTCACCTCCATTCCTCTGACAGCTTCATCCCGGCCTGATTTCTTGGCTCTCGTGCCTTCCCGCAACGCCCAGACTTGGATGGACATACATAAGTGTCTGTCGTATCTACAGTCTTAGGTACTAATAGATGAACTTTCCCAGGTGACCTGCTCTGGGCACCTTGATGTACACGTGCCCTGTGTGCTGGGCGGAAAATGGGGGCACTGCTGGCTCACGCTGAGGTCCCCGCAGGTTGTGTCAATGTTGTCTGAGGTTCAGACCTCCCCATGGATGCAGGTGATGTTATCTTTGAGTGCCAAACAGGCTCCTGGTAGAGGACTTTAACCAGCACCAGAGTCTGCCTTTTGTTTTCCACAGACTGCGCTGTGGACTTAAAAATAGAGCCAGGGTAAAGATTTATGAAATTCAGCACAGCACATCCCAGTTTATTGATCTATTTTCTTCAAGTGGAGGGCATGTTTTACCAGTTTGTCTTGAGCATGGTGGGAGCTGAGGCCACTGCATCCCTAGTCCTTAGTAATATTGGGAGTGGGGCTAGTGACTATGGTACAGGGGACAAATGAGACTAAGGTTTGTGCTGGGGTATATTTTAGCTCAAACGTTGATGCTCGTGAGGAAAGGGAAGGGAGAGAAAGAAGTAAGAACATTTTGCCAGACCTCCTTCTGTGTTTCATTTGCAAGTGTGAGTCTTGTAAACGGCCCAGCCAAGGGTTGGAGATGTGTTCGTGTTGGGTTTCCAGAATAGAAAGGTTGGAGAGCCAGGATTAGGTCAATGTTCGACTAATCCAGAGGAAAGAGAAGGAGGGAGAGGGGAGTTTGGGACCAGATCAGAGTTAGGGTCTGTGAAACAGGAAAGCGGAGCCAAAGTCGTAGCCAGTTTCTGCAATTCACACTTTGTTATTCAAGTGGAAAGAGGTGGAAATACGGTATTGATGTCTCTGTGTGATCTATCCCCAACTTCACCCCGTTTGTGAATGATACCAGGTTTGCTCTCACAGCTGGGTGGATGATCCAGTTTGGGGCTCAAATTTAGACTGGGCGGCATGCATTGCCAGAGATTTTTAGTTGCAGGTGCAGAAGTGACTTGGAAGAACACAAAAGCAGGTCTTGGGAATTTAAAATTTAAATTTATTTTAAAAGATTTATTTTTAATTTAAATAATATTGGAATTTTAGAATTTGTTCAGGCCAGATATGTTCATGATTTGTAGAGTTTAAAAAAAAAGTCATATCTGTAATTTTTGGTTATCAGTATGGGCATATAAGAAGCTAATGCTCAGGTGGGGTTAGGATAGCAAAAAGGATTGCTGCAGAACGGAAGTTAGGATCGGATTTTGTCGACATTGTGGAAAAAAGCTGTGTGTTCCTCTCTGTTGATCTGGTTGCCTGATTTTGAATTTTTGCTTGATACATGTTCCTGTCAGAGACTTGGCTTTGACTAGGGAAAGCCTCTACGAAACTGGTGGCTGTAGAGCTGCAATTATTTTCAAATTTGCAGTTTCTGTGGTGGAGAATATTGGTGTCACTTTACTTGAATAACTTAAGCTCAAGTTTATTGTGGTGCTTTGTGCCTTTCTCGTTCCTATATTATTGCTAAGGTTACTTTTACAGGGTTTGAAAGATGCACCGCAGACCCAAGCTCACAGCTAAACTTTGGCATGGCAATGCAGGAAAACATAGGGTTTGCATCAGCTTGTTTTACTCACAGTGAATTTTCACACAGAAGCACATGGCTTACCTATAGCCAAGGTTAGATTTAGCTCTAGGTTCTATTGTGACGCTCAAAACGTAACATTTTGTTTCAATGAAGGCTTCCAGTTATGTGGAGGAAGCATCTAACTAGTGTCAGCTTATTTAAACACCATATTCTTAGGCTTGTGGGGCCTTGAGCGCCGTCTGCATGGCCAGCACTCGGGTAATACAGGGTTTATGAGACTAAAGGGTGCATAAAGAGGGTTACAATATAAATTTACCAGTTGTACTGAGGCCAGTGCGAAGGTTGGGATTAGTTTAGAGGGTCAAAAGGAGTTGAACTTGAAAGCCAGGTATTTGGCTGAAGTTTGCTGGCCGCAAAGAGAAGAGCTGAGGGTTGCTTTGAATCCCTTGATCTGAATGCCTGATCTGGAGCCAAAATCAAAGTTAGGCTTGGAGTCAAGATGCATCCAGGGGTCCTTGTCACGGAGCAAAAAAATCTCCACGAGGCTGCTCTGGGATTTCCTGCGTTTCTAGGAAGAGCCGAAATGCCGTGGTGACACAGTCAGTGAAAGAAACACACTACAAATAACGTTGCACTTGACATTGGGCCTGTCATCTCTGGACCATAGTTTATGTCTTCCACTCCAACAGTATATGCAAAATCACATGGCTGATCCCCATGCCCCATCATGAGTAAACACGGCTTTCTAGGCATGACACTGTGAGCTCCTCTCTCTATTCCTTCCTCATTTGACGTTCAGGATGATAAAGCAGAAGTTACCTCAGAAGCTACCACAGAGGTTTTAGTCAAGATTTCAGAGCATCTTGCCCCCCCAAGTCATGAAAGAGCAATGTATCACTTAGATTTGTAGTAGAAGAGAGAAAAATGTTAGATATCTCTCTCTGGATATAGAAGAATAATTTTTGAGTGAAAGATGCATTTTATTGCTAAAAAACATTTTCAGGTCACTACATATCTAGTAATAGCAGCTGTATTTAGCGGAGTACTTTGTCAGAAGAAAATAAAAAAGATCAAATGCAGGGAGGTAAAATCAAAGACTTACAGTCTGGATGCTTTAAAGCCTAGTTTAGCTAAATTCAGTGATAATTTTTCAAAGGATAAAAACACTGCAATAAAACAGACGTGTTTTCGTGCTTGCTTTCATTCCTTTGACAAAAATGAAACAGTTTAAGACTCTTCCAATAATGATTTTTTCCTTAGCTTTTCAGTTCGAGCATTAAAACAAAGAACAGTTATTTACACAGTTTTCATTATAGATTATACTAGAGGAAAAGGTTGTAAGATGGTTTTCTGGATGCCTCAGCCAGAACCCTTCAAGAAGACATAATTCAATTTACATGGACATTGGTGAGGTCCTTAGTAAATACATAAACAATTAAAGAAAACCAGATATTTTTAAATTAAAAAGAGAAAAAACAAGAAATCTGAGTGTGAAAAGCTCTAAAAGATGTTTGAGAACTAACACATCTGTGTGTTTTGTGCTCTGACCGATTTGGTGGACAATTGTTGAGACCTGAGGCACAAAGAAAGATGTTTGGGTAGCAGAAGCCAACTTGGAGGCTGCAAAGTGATTTGTTTCTATTTCCTTGTATCAATTTGACCAGTCAGATCAGCTTTACAACGCTGAAATAAACACAGTCGGGAGTTTATGTGAGTTCAGGATGGTGTAATCTGTATGTTTTGGACATGGGAGGGGAAGGAGAAGAAACATTTGCAGCCAATTTGCCAACGTGTTCCTCATTTGACATATCAACAAGTCGGCTGATGTAATTGGGAGAGATAAGTGTTTTAAGTTGTAAACGCTTAAGAAGCTGACAATCTAGAGAAGGGAAATAGTTTTGAAGTTCATCAGTCATTTATAGCCAGATACACGGGATGACACGAGGGAATCTTGAGCATTGCAGTTCCTGTCTTGCAAGTACCTTGGCTCATGCTGGGCCTTGATGTCCTGGGACATGCACCCAGGTCATGACACGGGGCAAGAGACCTTCGACTTGTTGGAGATGGAGAGGGTAAGCAAAAGCCCGTCTTGGCCAGAGAAGTTAGTTCTGCGGGTTGCGTTCAGCCTGCCAAAATGTTAATCCAGCCTGGCAGCTGCCTCTCCCCAACTCCCGTCCTGGGGAGCAGGCAACGAGCTGCAGCTGGGTGAGCTGCTCCAGCTCTGCTGGCAGCTCTTGTTCTGGGATGAGACCTGCTCAGAAAATAATTCTTCGATGCGGCTTTCCAGCCAAAGACAGAAGAACGCCCTGTTTGTTGACTGAGCTGAAAACGAGGGAGATGGAGGGAAGAATGATGTTATCACATCTGCATTAAGTTCATGCTTTCCTGAAGAAGTGTGGTTGCCTGAGGACTCTGGCACCTGCAGGGTTGGTCGAGGCTCAGGGTCTGTCCAAAGCTCCAGGGTTTGCTTGCGATTTAAAGGTGTTCAGTCCCTGTTCAAAGCCTGGTGAAGCCAGAGGACACACTCTGTGGTCTTCTGCGGCCCAGCCACTGGAACAGGCCACCTACTGAGCTGAAGCTTTTGACTTTTCATCAGTTTTAAAAACTAATTGATATGAATCATGATAATGATTGGTTTGTAGGTCTTGCCTTTGGCAATCAAGAAAGCTGCTTACAGAATTACAATCTTTATATGACTACGGATATCTCAGCGGTGTCACTGAACTTAAGGGCAGCAAAACCTTTGGGGATTTATTAGTACAGAGCAACTTTCCTTGCTTCTGAAAGCCTCTTAATAATATTTCCTGCAGCATATGTTTTTATCTCTGGACTTTCTGATCATGGTTCTTCCACTGCCTAAGGCCTCAGTCTACTCTAGAAATAGCCCTGTCCTGCCCTTGGAAAGTTGCGTGAAGTTCCCTCTTTTCTGTTTTACAGGTGGGGAACCTGAGAGTAGGACTATTTAAGGCTGTCATGTTTGCCTGTGATTATGGAAATATCAGTAATCACGCATCTTAACAGTCAGTGTGATTTTCTAACCTGCGTTTGTGCAGTCTGAGGTCTGTCGAAAGCAGCAGGAGGCAGGACGGCTTCGCAACAGGGAAAAGCAAGCCATACATCTCTGGGCGGACATAAGGACAAAACACCTTGATTTCAACCTACCCACTCCTATACATCCATGATTCAGGCTTTCTCTCTGCAATCAAGCAGCATTCCTGCTGCTGGGAGCTCAGGACAGGACCTCAGGGAGGAAGATGGGGGATTAAAGAACTTTTCCTGGCCACCCCCTTGCTTCCCCCCAGGAGATGCCTTCTGCCTACCGTCACATGGATGACGTGGGGCCTGTTGGGCATCCCAACAGCAGCCCAGCTCTGACGCATCACCACATCGAGCTGTCAGGTTGAGCCGCCGTGGGGTGGACCGATGAGGGTCAGTCCTTCTTCTCTGCCTGCCCACTCAGGTTGGGACCCAGAGGTCCATCTTTCCACCGTCAGCAGCTGTTGGTCCAACAGCATGCTTTGGCCATAAGCCCTGTCCCTCCTGCAAGGCCTCTGCCATATTTATACCTTATTTCTGAATCGTGGGGAAAGTACCTGATGATATTTAAAGAGACCGGCACAGATGATTATCCCACAAAAGCCCTGTTTTAGAAGCCTAAGAGGGTTTAAGTATCTGAGCAGCCTCATGTAAAAAGCAGAGTTTCTGGGATTTCAGTGTCGCTATTGGTAAAAGGGGTTTCAGGTCTTTATTATGCTATCAAAACACTTGAATCACCACTTGGACTAAATAAAAGCTTACTGTGTGTGCATATAACTGTTTTTCTTGCTACCTATTACTTGATTGGGGTTTGGTAAGGTTAGCAAAAGAATTACATTAATTTTCTTTGAAAGTTATGCATTATGAAGTAAGAGGTATAAAAGTTACATTACACATGGCAAATGTCTTGGGGGTTTGGTTTATAGACTTGTTTATACTTTTATTTTAATGATTATTACCTTCTCCATGTAATTTCCACTTCTGCATCTCCATAGTCATTACACTTTTATTATCTCTTTTATAAAATCAATGGCTGCAAACCAGAGAATTTTGTTCCTGAAAGAAATAGATCCAAATATATCTATCCATAAATTAAATGATGTGGCTGCGAAAGGGGTTTTTCTGTAGTCACTAAGCTTAAACTGAAGCCAATTAATAGCTGACCTTTCATTTTTATGGACCATGGCATGCAACACATCCATCTGATTTGGCAGATTTGAAATTATCCAAGCGACAGCTGAACGGCATTGTAAAATACATTAGTAAAATTAGTGCTCATGAAAGGCAACACATCAACAGCCCTAGAAATCCAGCCCTCATGAGCTAGGTGCAAACCCCACTGAAGTCAATTAGGCCTTTCTCTTGCCTTCAGCGGATTCTGGATGAGGGTCTTTGTCACAATAGCACACACATTCTTTTCAGGGACCATGCAATTTTCAATGAGTGGCTATCACTGTGGACCTCAACTGATGCATGTTCCCAAACTTACTGTGAGACCCATGGATAGAAAGTGCTGTCACGGAACAAGAGAAATCTACAAAAAGACCAGCAAGTTGAAGCAATGAGAGGACAAAAGAGAATCACGGGGTAGCCTGGGGGCCACAGATTATTAAAATGACAACTCTGCCTTAACTGGATTGCGTCCAGCGATACAGAAAGTTTATGCCTGGTCAAACAGCTATGGATATTTATTACTGCTCCAATCACTGGCTATAGAGACAGACGGAATGAGGAAAAGGTGTTGATGAACAACTGGGTGATTGAGTAGCTGTTGCACTATAGTTAAAGGAGGCGTTTATATTTTTTTCAGTTGCCAGAGAACGTCCTGTTGGTGCCCAGCTGAACTGGGCTTGAGCTGATCAAAGTAGGAAAAGCCTGAAACTTCCATCTGAGCTGTAACGTTGCACCTAGGCAGACAGTTGATGTAAATGTGAGGATTTGCGGTGGTATCCATTGTATCTTGGATATCTACTATATCTAAAGGGGTTTGTAGTGGGACAAGAGAGGAACAGAATGCAAGCCCTGTGGGAGCCCAATGCACAATGGACATGGGAATGAGTCAACTATGAGGGACAGACACTGGCTGCTCCTTCATCTCTCACTGGTCCCTCCGCATTTAGGTGTTCCTCTTTGCTCGTGAGGACCTACAGCTCCTACCTGAACTAAACATTGCAAAGACACTTCTACCACTTTGAACCACTGGCAAAAATAAGACGGTCAGATTCCTTCTTCACACAAGAAGTGAGTTTGGGCTACATGACTTAGCTTTATAGTTTCACTAGATCCAGTGTTGACTGAGATCATCGGTACGTTCGTTTTATTATTTTGATTTATTTGTGGAGTCTGCTAAATGCTTCGGGAGGTGTGAGAGCTGTCACCAGGAATAGGTGACTTTTCTGGTATGCTTAAGAGACATTCAAGTCCGAGTTTCTTTTGAAAAGATGCCCAACGGGTAAGTGTGGTGGTCCTGCCCCTCTCCTTTCTGTCCTGGTCTTGGTTCTATAGCAGGCTCCATTTTGAACATGGACCAACACCAATCTTTTGCACTTTGTAAGCAGTGTAAATATTATATGTAAGAGAGTCGCTTCTGAATAGTAAGTATAATCAANTGTTTATACTTTTATTTTAATGATTATTACCTTCTCCATGTAATTTCCACTTCTGCATCTCCATAGTCATTACACTTTTATTATCTCTTTTATAAAATCAATGGCTGCAAACCAGAGAATTTTGTTCCTGAAAGAAATAGATCCAAATATATCTATCCATAAATTAAATGATGTGGCTGCGAAAGGGGTTTTTCTGTAGTCACTAAGCTTAAACTGAAGCCAATTAATAGCTGACCTTTCATTTTTATGGACCATGGCATGCAACACATCCATCTGATTTGGCAGATTTGAAATTATCCAAGCGACAGCTGAACGGCATTGTAAAATACATTAGTAAAATTAGTGCTCATGAAAGGCAACACATCAACAGCCCTAGAAATCCAGCCCTCATGAGCTAGGTGCAAACCCCACTGAAGTCAATTAGGCCTTTCTCTTGCCTTCAGCGGATTCTGGATGAGGGTCTTTGTCACAATAGCACACACATTCTTTTCAGGGACCATGCAATTTTCAATGAGTGGCTATCACTGTGGACCTCAACTGATGCATGTTCCCAAACTTACTGTGAGACCCATGGATAGAAAGTGCTGTCACGGAACAAGAGAAATCTACAAAAAGACCAGCAAGTTGAAGCAATGAGAGGACAAAAGAGAATCACGGGGTAGCCTGGGGGCCACAGATTATTAAAATGACAACTCTGCCTTAACTGGATTGCGTCCAGCGATACAGAAAGTTTATGCCTGGTCAAACAGCTATGGATATTTATTACTGCTCCAATCACTGGCTATAGAGACAGACGGAATGAGGAAAAGGTGTTGATGAACAACTGGGTGATTGAGTAGCTGTTGCACTATAGTTAAAGGAGGCGTTTATATTTTTTTCAGTTGCCAGAGAACGTCCTGTTGGTGCCCAGCTGAACTGGGCTTGAGCTGATCAAAGTAGGAAAAGCCTGAAACTTCCATCTGAGCTGTAACGTTGCACCTAGGCAGACAGTTGATGTAAATGTGAGGATTTGCGGTGGTATCCATTGTATCTTGGATATCTACTATATCTAAAGGGGTTTGTAGTGGGACAAGAGAGGAACAGAATGCAAGCCCTGTGGGAGCCCAATGCACAATGGACATGGGAATGAGTCAACTATGAGGGACAGACACTGGCTGCTCCTTCATCTCTCACTGGTCCCTCCGCATTTAGGTGTTCCTCTTTGCTCGTGAGGACCTACAGCTCCTACCTGAACTAAACATTGCAAAGACACTTCTACCACTTTGAACCACTGGCAAAAATAAGACGGTCAGATTCCTTCTTCACACAAGAAGTGAGTTTGGGCTACATGACTTAGCTTTATAGTTTCACTAGATCCAGTGTTGACTGAGATCATCGGTACGTTCGTTTTATTATTTTGATTTATTTGTGGAGTCTGCTAAATGCTTCGGGAGGTGTGAGAGCTGTCACCAGGAATAGGTGACTTTTCTGGTATGCTTAAGAGACATTCAAGTCCGAGTTTCTTTTGAAAAGATGCCCAACGGGTAAGTGTGGTGGTCCTGCCCCTCTCCTTTCTGTCCTGGTCTTGGTTCTATAGCAGGCTCCATTTTGAACATGGACCAACACCAATCTTTTGCACTTTGTAAGCAGTGTAAATATTATATGTAAGAGAGTCGCTTCTGAATAGTAAGTATAATCAATATTATTTCAGAATGTGTTCAGCATATGCCATCTTATCTGAAGCTCTCTCTTTAAGCACAGGAAAGATCTCTTTGGGTAGGATGACAAGAAATGTCTGGGCCAGAAGTGGCCTGGCTACAACAGTACACAGCTCTGGACAGGTTAAATTGCCCTTCTGAGACATCGAAAAGGATTTGATAGCTTTTTCTTGTTTGGGATCTTTCAAAGAACCAAGTAAAGAGTTTGTCTATTTGCAGAAATAGGAGTTTAACTTGTATACCTGCAAAACAAGTGCTTTTATTGTTTATAAAATTGGCTAGTACTTTGCAGACACATGTGACCTGTGCTCTCCATAAAACCACTTTTTTAGTGCATGTAGATTCTGTTTGCAATACCCTTTATTTTCTTCATATCAGTTCGATGTTCTGAAATATAGCTCTATGTACTTTTCCTTTGGGCCTAAAACTGAAAAAAACCCATTATATATACACCACTATCCCTGGGTCATCAAGGCCAACCACCTGGTTGCCACCAGGCCACCCATCTTAAAACCCTGTGCACAGAACCATCTTTGTGCATCTGAGAACCAGCCAGGTTTCTCCAGGGTGTTTCCACTGGAAGGATGTTCCAGAACTTTCTGAAATTCGATGTTAATCTGTTCCCTCCTCTTTTCTCTTGTTCTATTTGCCATTCTTCTCCAGGCTCACCGGGAAAATGAGGTGACGGTGGTGGAGAGACAAATTTTCTTGTTAGAAATAAAGGAACTAAATGAAATTATCCCAGCGGTCTGAAGAGTGGAAATGCAACATTTGGTAATGATCAGGCTTTTGGTGTGTTGAGCTCTTGCCTATTCAGCTGACCAGTATTGCCTTGTATTGTACTCGTGTTTTCCCATCTGTTTGTCTGCATCAACGCTTTCTTTTATTTCATGTTCCAGTCCAAAACTATTTTGGAGCAGGGCCATCTTTTTGGGCTGTGTACGTACAACATCTAGCCCAGTGGGATTTATGATTAAGGCTGCCATAAGGAACACAATATGAATAATAATATGAATAACATCAGAGAATATAGTCAAGCTTGCTGTAGAACATCTAATGCAAATCCTATATCTAAAAATAGAACACCACAAGCAAGAGAGATGTTAAAATTAATTTAAAGTGCTTTTTTTTTTTTTTTTTTTTTTTGTCGCTGGGATTTGCAAATAGACAGGGAATTATTTTGCAGCAAACTAGTATTTCCACTTATAAATTTTCTAAACAGGATTTTTAGGAAATAACTGTTGAACTATCGCCATCCTTGCTACTCCAGAATGAACCCCCTAATGCATATTAAGCAGGATGGTAGTAACAATGTGGTCGTTTTGAATTATCTTGCTGGACTTTTGCCTGAGGAAGCAGGGACAGCTTTAAGGTCTAGCTCCTTGTGTGGTGGACGAACATTTCATTACATTCAAGCAATGAGCGCAACGTTCCTTTTTAACAATCCTATTGTTGTTGGAGAGTGAGAAGAGAGATTGTTGTCCAATAGCCCCTTAAATAGGATTTGAAGTGATGAATAGCTGTGGTTATTGAAAACGAGAATTTATGGAATCATTGGCCATTGCTGCCAATAATAATGATAAGTATTTCACCAGGTAGTGTTATTTGCATGGTGGTAGTGCTTTGTTTATCATGGAGCTGGATGCACCAGAAGATGTTGCATGGATGCAGAACCAAATATCTTTCCTTCTCAAAGCATTTACAGTCAAAGTATATTAAGGTCAGCTACTGCATGTGGCTATCTAAAGCTAGAGAGGGGACCAAAAAGAAAGATGGTCTGTTGACTGTCCACATTAAATGGATGGAGTTCAACTGAGAAAAGTGGTTTGGTAATTTTATTTCGAAATTACTAACTATAGACTTCATTTGAGCTATGCATTGAATGTGGGAGTGGTTTGTTCTTCCCTGTTTTTGAAACTTCTGAAATTAAAAAAAAAAAGCACGGGGAAGACTGTAAACACCTGTGAAGCCTTCATGATCTTGTACTTACTTGGAAATACTAGTCAAGTATAGGGTAAGATCTTCTCAAGAATATATGTTCTGGATTGACGGGTAGCTAAGGGAGAAATGTGGCCATCTGAGGGACCTGACCAGAGAGTAACCTGACGCAAAGAATGAGACTACAGAACTGAAATTTCTCACCAGCCACTTCAAAGATGGGAAGAAGAAACGAAAGATTGTGTTTTCTGATGTAAATAGGATCCTGTTTTTACAAAAAAGCTTTGGTCCAAGTTCAAACCATGCAGAAACAGTGATGAGCTGGGGCACGAAAGTGTGTAATACCACCTTTTTACCTGGTGTTTCTGTTTATTTTGTTGTATAAGTAAAGAGCAGTAGGATTAGAGACCTTTGCAAGGTCTGTGGATTGCATTCCTCACCTTGATGTCATCTCTGGGAGAAATCTGTGAATCTGTGCTCATGAGACATGGTCTGAGACAGGGCATGTGGCTGGGGAATTTGGGAGTGCTTACGTTCCATAGAATCATAGAATCATCTCAGCTGGAAGAGACCCTCAGGATCACTGAGTCCAACCGTAACTTAACCTAATGACATGACATCTTGGTCAGAGATGGTAATGAGTCTTCTGAAGAGCCTGGTGTTACCTACAGCTTACAGTCCTTCCTGTCTCAGGAGGCTTTGGAAGGGCAGTGAGCAGTGTAGGGGAAAGTGACCTGGGGGTCCTGGGCACAGCAGGGTGCCCATGAGCCAGCACTGGGCCCTTGTGACCAGGAAGGCCAATGGGACCTGGGGTGGATCAGAAGGGGGTGGTCAGTAGGTCAGAGAGGTTCTCCTGCCCCTCTACTCTGCCCTGGTGAGACCGCATCTGGAATATTGTGTCCAANTCACACTTAAATTTGAGAAGAAACTTCTTCTTGGTGAGGGTGGCAGAGCCTGGCCCAGGCTGCCCAGGGGGGTTGTGGAGTCTCCTTCTGTGCAGCCATTCAAACCCGCCTGGACACCTTCTGTGTGACCTCATCTGGGTGTTCCTGCTCCGGGGGGATTGCACTGGATGGGCTTTCGAGGTCCCTTCCAATCCCTAGCATACTGTGATACTGTGATACTGTGATACTGTGACATGGGAGCTAATGCATCTTGGTGACTGTCACCAAAGGCAGCCCAGCCAAGCACGTGTCCACTGGTGAGTCCCTGTCAAAAGGGCCATGCACCCTGTGTTGGTAACTGTGACCAGCCAGGGCTGGGGTGGCAGTGGGGACGTTAGGATGAAGCCAAGCGTAAGCCAGATTTTTTCTCCCAACTTGCTCGCTGCACACCCAGCAAAATATGCCCAGATCAGCTCCGTTTGTTCCCTTTGAACAGTCTTCCTTGCCAAAATGCAGAGAGCAGTAAATACATGTGTCCTCTAGCTGCCACTTTGTATATTGAATTAGTAAACTTAATAAATGCCTCCTTATCTTGTTGCACTTTGGGGAATACAGGTGCTTTTCTACATTAAATTTTCACAAAATACAGCAGGAGTTGCACTTTAAGCCTAAATAGCAAGCACATAGTTATCTATTTTTCACATGTTAATCCTCTCAAGATGTGTGTTAACAAAAATGTCATTAATTAATCTTCCTTTAGCATCTGTGAATGTATGATTCAGTGTTTTAAAGGAAATCGGAAGACCATGGGTCATTGTATTGTGAATCATAATATCGATAACATTTAAAGACAATTGAAGTAACTTAGCTGACTCCTTGATGCTTGTAGCACGTCATGCAGAAATATACCACCCTGCAACATCTAGTCAACAAAAAATAGGTTTTTGTTTTGTCTATGGTATCTCCATTTTTTGTTTATGTTGGTAGACAATTGCAGCTGTGGCAACACTGCCAATTGTCTTCATTTCAATGTGTTTTCTTAAGGAAAAAATGGAATTGTCACACAAAATGAACATCTAAAAAGACATGGTGGTCTGAATGGGAGACACTAGACTTCATTTTTAGTCATGCATAGGCAGTTCCAGAAATTATTTCACCTGATCACAACCTAAGAGAATTCACACCTAACCCTCATGCAAACAGCGTTGCAACAAACTCAAGTTCAAAGCTTTATTTATACAAAAAAAGTGAGCACTTAAGGGACTTGTGGCATTCCTTTGTCCTTCTTATTACATTTTGAATAGGAAATAGCAAACAGCCTATTGTCTCTGTTTTGGCATATCTGAAGCCAGTGAATGTCTCAAACATGCACTGTGGTCCTGAAATTTAAGCCTTTATTTCCAGTCCAAAGGGATCTGGGATTTTTAAGTAAATGAGCAAACTTCTGGACATTTATCTTTCAAAGCAACATCTAGTTTTAAATTGCTTTTGTGCTTGCAATAATACCTTTTATCTAAAGATGTCAACTCATTTAACAAACATCAAAGCTTCACTGACAGAAAACTCACACAACAGAGAAGGATGGATTCTACCAAAAGTATTAGAGATGCTTAAATATCACCACCATACATTTCTACACAAAATCTCAAATATTGTCTGTGGAACTTGGTAGACATCACGGAGAGGAAAGGAAGCACATTGCCATAATTTTTGCTCAAAAAGGCTGCAGTTAAGACCCCTGTAGACAGTCTTAATCGCAGATACACAACTTAAATCCTCCTATTGGCAATATTACTTTACATCTCATAAGTTATTTATTGCTGGTAATGTTTTTAACAGGGGGTCTGATTAGTTGTTGGAGCAAACTACAAGAGAAAGCAGTGGGTTCCTCTTTTCTTGAAGTCTTATCTCAAAACTGGAAGTCAACATTGCTACTTCGAATACAGCAGCTACAGGATGAGATTTACAGTCTGTATTACATGGGCCAAATGCTGTAATGTCCCTTCTAGCCCAGTCATTTATGAATTTCAGTGTTTCTAAAGTATCAACAGATCCTTGAATAAAAGACACGATTGGAAGTAAAACGTATTTTATGGGAGAGCTCCATCTGACTTCTGCGGAGGTAAAGAAAACCTCGTGCAGTGGTATAGTGAGCTCAGGTTCATACATATTTTATTAAACTTTAAACCAAGTGTGTGCCTAGACATAAATAAGCAAGGGCAGATAAGCTTTACTAAAATAGATACTTTTCTCACTCTGACAGGCATGTGAGGGGCTGCAATTGCCTGTGTCCTGAGGACAATTTTAACAGCAAGACCATTCTCCTCAGGGGAATGCTCTCACTTTTTAATTTAAAAAAGGAGAAAGGAAACCCAAGCCTGAACATATGATGGTTTTATTATGTGAAACCCAATAGGAAATGAAGTAAGAATATCAGACTGCTTTCAGTTGGGCAGTTTCCTAGCAAGGGATTTTGTTTTAAGTTGGAAGAGATGCAGCTGTGTTGGAGGACATCTTCCCCTAAACAACAGGACCACTTCAGTTGTATCTAGGTGGTGTGAAAGCTATAGCAGGCTTGGTGGGAGCTCCTGAGCTTTGATCCAGGCTCTGCTGGTTTGTAGAGGAAGATTCAGCTGTAGAAGCGGAGAGAAAAGACCCCTCTGAAGGATTGTGGCAGCTCCTGGTTGTATCTATTGGTGTGCACACAGGGGTGCATGTGTGCACACTCGCTGTATGAGCAAGCCAGCCAAATTCCATCTTCATGGACAGTTCAATGGAAAGTTAGCTCGAAAACGCAGTANGTCACATTTGCCAACTTCCAGTTAGCTTGAAAATGCAATCTATCATATTTCATGAATTTAATAGGGTTTTCATGATTTTACAAAGTGCTTCAGCCAGACACTCACGGCTGGAGGCTGCACAGCAGGAGACCTAAAACACTGCATCTGTGTTTTTCAACTCTTGCCAGAATCCATTGAATTTGATCCAGAATGACTATGCATCTTTGGAATGTACATTCACTTTTCTCTTGCCTTATCCAAATAAAAAAGGGAGGGGGAAAAAAAAAGTTCTATGAGAATTCCATATGGAAACACTAAACTAGCATTATAAAGGATTTCCTATAAACAAAATTACGGTCACAAATTTTGGACTTGGACCACATTTGAAACAAAGGACCCTTTGTCTCCCTCTTTTTAATATATTATTTTATCTATGTTAACACATACATTTTTACTTTTTTTATATATATATAAACAGATGTGCATGTATACACTCATGCAAAAATGAATGTATATATTAGTTTGAGGTCCATTTGCAATCTCTCTTAGTTTTTTTTTAGATTGCAGAACTCCTAACAAGAGCAAACTTTAATCGTTCTGTGCACTAAATCCCTTGAAAATAAATATCCAGGGCAACTTCAAAAGCCCTTAATTAGAAGCACATGTGTGGTGTTACAAATTTCTGGCTGAGGCGGCTGAGTTGTAATTTAATGTTATGATCTGCCATAAATATTATCCATAATGAGCAGACTTCGTGTTACACTTCTGTACGTCAGATAACTGCAATATTTTTTGTCTGCTTTTGTTCAATCACTGAACCTTAGATGAAATTTAAAATTAGAAAGAAAAAAAGCAAAGAGAGAAAGAGAGAGAGAAAGAAAGAAAGAGAGAGAAAGAAGGAAAGAAGGAAAGAAAGAGAGAAAGAGAAAAAGAGAGAAAGAGAGAAAGAGAGAGAGAGAGAAAGAAAGAAAGAAAAAGGAAAGAAAGAAGAACCAGTTTTCTCACTGGGGAGCTGAACCTCCTAGCTACAGAGTGTTATTGATTTTATTCTGTTTTCTTTGTTATAGCTTAAAAATGTGGTAAACAGATAATAACTTGGAGACAATGGGGGAAGGGGAATGATAAGGGTTGGAGGTTAGTGAGAGGGAGGTCTGGTTGTTTTGAACATCTTTCTGATAGCAGCTTCCTGGAATATTGACTGTGTTCCCCCCCAAAAAAAACCCAACCCCTCATATCTTATTTCTACGTGAAAATCTGAACCATTTCTGCCCCTGTGTTGTACCTGACCCAGAGGACAGTTGTTGGCCACGCTGCAGAAACTTGAGGGTGGATGATAAAATTTTCTATGTTAATTTTAGGCGCTGTTGGTGGATTGGTTTTGCAGCCTTGGCACAGACCGAGAATGAATATATGTATGTGTGTGTGTGTGTGGAAGGAAGGGGTAACGAACCAGCTGGTAAATTTATAGTGCAAATATACAGCTGTAAGGATTATGCACTGGTTTCCTAAATGTGTGTGAAACGATACAGAAATAGTGTGGGGCCATGGAACAAGTCCGCAGCCTCATGAGTCATGTATAAAGAGCCAGCGTGGTTTTGGACGGCAACCAACAGCACAGGCTGCGTGTTTTCCTTCCTTGCAGAGTGCCCTGGGACCACCCCCTCCACCCGGTACTTATTTAAAATGGTGGTTTTGACTTCAGGTATCTGAGCATTGCCTTGACAGGCTTCAGATGGAGATGGAGCCGCATCCTTTAGCCTGAGTGCAACAAGCAGCAGTGCTGCTTTTTCCTGGGTATCTCTCCTGGATGGAAGATGTTGTGTGTCCTCAGATCGTGCTCCCTGCAGCAGCCTGAGCATCTCCTGCATCTTCTCCTACTCAAACAAGCCTTTGTGCTGAAACTGCTTTTATGCTAGATCCAGAAAAAACAAACAAACAAGCAAAACCAAAACGAAAATCAACCAAACTACTGCAAGAATGAGCAAAAGCCTCCGTCAAAGAGCCCAAGGTGTGGACGTGTCTTCTTTATTGACTACAGTGTCTTGGTTCCTGCAGCAACATGCTGATGGAGCGATTTGAAGCAGGGAGGCAGTGAGCAAAGACATAACGGTTTCAAGCTGCAGGCACTACAGGGCCAGACGTAAAGCAAATAGATGGCTGGAAACAGCACAGTCAGATGGCAGCATGGCGTTGGTCCCTGTGTATTTAGCTTTTGCCAGACTTTCTGGCTGCTGACACTGATGCTGGAGGGGGAATGGGGTGTCTGGGATGGTATCTCCTTCCAGGAGATGTCAAGCCCTCATATGAACAGCAGTCGATTCTCACGGCAGCAGGAGGAGCTGCAAATCCAGTTCTCCAGGGTTTCCCCTGCAAGAACTACTGTCTCAGCTCATTCCCAAAATGCCTGTGTGCAATTTTTGCCTATGCTGTTGCAAAGCCTTGAGCTGGATCACATCCTATCAGGTCTTGTAACTCACGTCAGATACAGCAAACTACAAGCCAGGTTCATTCCCTGTGCTAACTCCCCCCAGCCCAGCTGAGTTACAAGTGTGTGAATTTGGCCACCTCCTTTCCCTCTTCAGGTACTGCAGAACAGAAGCAAGTCTGTAAACCTTCCAGGTGACAAGTTATCTCCAGAAAGGTTTGCCAAGTTACTTTATAAGCTTCAGCTACATAAAAGAGAAAACAAAAGCTATAAAGTTGCCCACCAATCCCCATGAGGGATATATTGCTATGTTTCTGACTGTGTCGGATGTCTCCAACCAAGCCTTTCATTAAAGTTGTGGAAATAAAATACCTTTACTCTCTCCCTCTCCTTCCGTTTCTGGAACCAGAGGTGCCAAGACACGGAGAGGCTGTTGTCAAGATATTTCTACCAGAGGTGATGGAAACGTCCATTTCTCTGTGACTGCCGGCATCAGTTGGTAGGCTTGGAGAAGTCAGATAGTGCCTGGAGAACTGCAGAGGTATGAGTGTGTCTCTGAATGCAATCAGTACTCTGTCATCTCCCGTAATGCTTATAGAGGCACATCCAGTAGTTAAGCTCACCTACCAAACCAACCTTAAACCAGGTATATTGCTTGAGAAAAGTTTCCAAGTCCTTGTTTCATAAAGATATTTAACACTTTACAAGTTCCTTCCAATCAGGAAGCTATTTTAAACTATGAATAATTTCAGCGTTTCAGAGCAACTCTCTGAAGTCCCCACTGCCACCTGAGCTCCAGGTGGCCACTGAGCCACAGTTGGCTTCCCCAGCACAGACTGGTTTGATGTGCTGGAAATTGAACCTCTCTCCATTGTGTACACATTTGCTATCAATTATTTGGGTGTTTGCTGCTCCAGGTAAGACAGGGGTTATCTGACACATGAATGGGAGCTTAGAAAAGCTAAATGTGAAAGGTGGTAGGACAGACATATGGAGACAAATTGCTTTTTTAACCAAGGCTGAACACTAGTAGTGATTTCAAGCCAAACGGGAGCTCAGATTTCATGTGGCCTGGCCCAGTGCTCCTAACCCTGCATGAAGCTGCTCTTCTGCCCATCTCACGTCCTGGATCAGCTCTTCTGGAGTCAGAAATTCTGACGTCCAAGAAGGGCCAGCCACGGAGCTACGAGACGTACAAGGTCTGTGGGACCTACCAGCTGTGCTGCGGTGAACATACCCATCCCAAGGAAAGAGCATTAAAATGTGGTTGCACTTTGCAAGAAGCTCAGGGGAAGAGGTGAAGACTTTGTGGCAGGTTGTTAGATGCCTGCCAGCTGCTACCCCGCTGTCTGGCTCTGCTCTTCCCCATGTACCTCCTCCACTTAGAGCTTTGCAAATGTGACAAAGAGGAACTCCATAATTTGACATTTTACAGATTGGTAATTTGTGTCCGTTGGCCCGCAAAGGTCATTCTTGATGAAGAGAGGGAAAAATATAATCCTAAACAGCAGGGTAGAGGAACAGATTGGCTCCATTGCTCATCTTCCAGACTTCCCATATCTGCTAGCTTGCTCATTATTATCCTTCTTTCAAGGCTCACTGCGTCAGGTTTTCCTTGAACTCTTCATTCACCTATCACAGTCTGGTCAATGAAGAGTATTGTGCCCCAACCACAAAAATAACCGGATATTTGCTCTTTCATCTTTGTTTTCTATAGTTTACCATGATTTCCTCCACTATCTTAGTAGGCTTTGTGTCAGACTTGAAACCAAGCCGTCCGGTAATCATGGTAATGATGGCAACAGTGGTCATTCTTCCTTTGGGTGACTTATACTCAGCTTTTCTTAGCTAAAGCACAGATTTCTGCTGCAATCTGAAGGAGAATTTCCATTTCAACCTAGTAGAGTACAGGTGTATCTGATCAGTTGTCGTGACACACAGAGATTAGTCATGTCCCTCAAACTGCTGAACTGTCATGAGAATGGTTCACCTCTGCGCACGTACAAGGCTGAAAAGTATGCTCAAGACAGCTGGAAGAGACTTGCTGCCCCAAAGCACTTGTGTTTTAGGACGTCAATAGGTGGAGCTGAAGGAACAATGCAGAACACACAAGTGAATGCATATATTTTGTGTGTGTGTGTCAGGAAGGGTTTGTGCTTGTGAAATGACAGAAGTGTAGCTGTATCATGAAAGGGGGTCATGAAGGACACACGACTGCTGCAGAGAAAAGGAAGCGAAGACATAGAAATTTTCATCTGAGACAAAATAACTTCTATCTGTCTATAGATACAGTATATTCTGCATTTGATTCAACTTCTACACATACAGCATTAAGAAAATATTGACTTTCTTGGTAAATCACTTACAGAATGAATTTTAGCATACAATTTTGCATATCTAGCTTAGGCTGGACAATCATTCACATGCTTTGTGCGTCAGAGATGTTAAACTTGAGATCTAGATCCCAGTTAAGGCAGGTCGGTTACACTTAAACTGTCCCTCTGGCTAAATAAATCACTTCGTGAAAGAAGCCTTAGTATTCCATGTAAATAAGGATTCTCATGTCATGGTTTGCTTAGTCTGCTAATCAAAACATGTAGCTCTGAGCACTTCCCATTTAGTGCAGCTTATGAAAATCAAGCGTCATTATTGCTGTCTGATACATTATCACCAGAAGCTTTATAATGGGCAAAGTGTTCCCGGGCTGGAACGAGTGCAATTTATGATTCTAAATTATTATGTATAAAGAAGGAAAAGTGCAGCTGGATATTCATTAGAAGTGTTCAATTTAATGTATTGAAAAGAGTAAAGAATATGTTTTAATTAATAAGCCAAGTGCAAATGGCATGGAATCCGACAAGAGAGCCCACAGAGCTCTGCAGCGCTCTTGTACTTACTGGAAAGTGAAATGGCAAAGCTGCTCCTCTCTCTGGAGGGAGCGAGTCTGCATTCACCTGCAGACCAGAATTCACCCACTCTGGTTGTCCCTGCCTTATTGCCAGAGTTAATGGGTTTTTGTCCTTCAGGCCCGTCATTGATACAAAACACATTGGACATTTTTATGTGCCTCGCTGCTTGGACTTCTAATTTGCAAATCAGCATTAAGAGGAAGATAGCTAGCACATTCAAAAAATAGGGACCTTGGTCAGATTGTTTTAAGAAAGGGCATTTAAGAATCATTAAAAAGACCTTAAAAATGCTGTAAGAATTGCCTCTGTGCTGCTGTGTTGGAAGGAATAAATAGGAAAAAGCGTGACACCTTCAAGAGGTGTGAAGTTCAAGTCCTAAGATCACCTTCAAAATCAAAACTGCATCATTGACATTTCCCCTATTTGAGTTTGAAAATGTACTGGAGATATGTACCCAAGGCTCTGTTTCTTGAGACCTATTCTTAAAAAGACCCAACATAGGAATGCAGTAGCACAAACACTTATTAAAGTTACTGTTGGGACTGGAAATTACATTCTAGCTCAAAATGCTTGTTGAAAAATTTTTTGGCACCTGGCATTAACTGTGTTTGCTAGAAGCCAGAAAGTGAACTGCCTTGGAAAAGCTGAGCAAAATTTCCATGGTTGCCATCATGCCAGGGCAATTGAAATGTATTTCCAAATTATAAAACATTTTGGACATGATTTTTAGCTCATAACAACCATGTCAAAATCAGCCAATACCTATCAATATCAATCAACAAGAATTTGTAATTTAAGTTGAATCTTCTTGACTTTACTGATGTTTTGTTATTTGAGAGAAATGGAGGGGGCTGGGTTACAGTAGTACTGTATATTATTAATATTCAAGTCACATGAGCACTCAGAGTCCCACATCAAACCCTCACTTCACTGAGCATGGTCTTCCCCCAAAAACCCCACATGCCAGGTGCGACCATTATTACCCAAAAACTGTGGTATCTGGGGCCATATACAGCCCCACAGGGTCTGACTGTACAATTGTACAACATTATATCCTTTCTCCTACAACTCTGTCTTTTAGACCACTCACAGAGTCAGTGGTAAAAGAAATAATAACCTGGATGGCCATGGCCTGGTTAATCTTTCAGAGATTAAACCGCGTTAGTAGAGGGTCCTAAGTAGAGGGTATGCCAGGACTGGCAATTTAAGCTGTGAGTATGCACAACTCTCATTACTTCAAGTAGCAACTGTAGTGAGGATGTGGTGACAGCCAGGCCACCACCGGTGTCCTGGATGGCTTTTTACTATAGAGTGTAGCCCTAATACCACCCCATCTTCATGAATATCTTGCAATGAACTAAGCAGGTTGTCGTTTGGAGAAGAAATCACTCCTTGCAAAATCCTGAAATCAGCCCTTGGGGGTGTCTGAACTACAGGGTGGACTGGGTGGCTTACTATGGCCTGGATGTGTGCACAGCACTGCGAAGACATGGCAAGGATCCCCCACCTGGTCTGCTGCCAGGGTGTCCTCCAACACATCTGCATGGTTGGTTGTCCTTCCCTTGCGTAAAGAGAAAGTGCTTTGAAAGTCAGCTGGCAAGAAACTGCGTCTGCCCTGTGGTCTTGTCCTCTTTCCGTTGCAGAGTAGAGCCTGCCTACTTCAACCCACAATGTTCTGGGACGTGGAGAAGGCTGCTGGTCACATCTTCCTAAAACAAGGAGATACAGGAGCCTGAAGTCCCAAAAGGCTGTGGAGAGTGAGAGTGGTTAATATGTATAAGGTGGCGTATGTATAGGAGAACATACTTCCCCACAGAAAGGGCTGTCAGGCATTGGAACAGGCTGCCCACGAAAGTGGTGGAGTCACCATTCTTGAAGGTGTTTAAAAGGTGTTTAGACAAGGTTTTTAGGGACATGGTTTAGTACTAGAGTTAGTTTATGTTTGGACTCGATGATCCTGAGAGTCTCTTCCAACTGAAATTATTCTATGATTCTATTCTACGATTCTATACCAACACCTCCTCTAGGGGCAAAAATGCTTTGGTTAGACCCAGGGGCCAATGATGTAACCAACCCAGTCAGTGGGACCACTGTAGGACCTGGTGGTGTGGTGGGTCAGTCCCCAGGTGGTGAACAGTAAGTAGGTCCTTCCTGCTGGGTTCGTATTAGATCTTGGAGACCCAACACAAAGCTTGATGGGTCTCCTCGTGTTCCTTCCAGACACCTGGACCATACTCAGAGGAGATCTGAATTGTAGCTGACCCCACATGCTCACCACTCGTGTTTCAACACAGTGAAACTGAGAGATGCTTGTGTAAGGAGTTTGCTTGCATACGTGGTCCAGAAGACCTACCAGCCTAAAAAGTCTCTAAAAGGCTTGTTTTTCTGCCAACAGCATCATCAGTTAATGAGTACTGGAAACTAGAGTGTTAATGGAATAAGTGTCATCTTCGCTAATGCCTTCAGCAAAGGACATTAGCAGGAAGAAGTTGTTCTGTGAGCAGCAGAACTAATGAAAACTTGTTTCTTGTGGATGTGTGTCTCAGGCTTTGAATGTTCTGGTCAAACAAAAGTGCCAACTTAAGCTTTTCTTATAGCTGTGATGTGAAAATGTCTTTCCCCAACATGGATTCTCCAGTGTCTGATAAAGGGTAAGCTGGAGTCTGTCTTACTTTAGCTGGTGGAACTAATCAAGCCCTGTCTTCCCCCAGCCTGTAAATTTTCATGAAACCTGTACAATTCTAACAAATTTTGTTGAAACAGATTCATAAGTTGTCAGGGGGACACAAAGAGATGTGCCCATACACACATAACTTGTATCGTGTAAGTCCTTATTTTCTTTGGAAACCAGGATAGAAATATTCTCTGCATGCAGATTTTAACACAGAAAATGTCTATTTATGGAAATCTTTACACTCTTTTTTATCTTATGAAGAGAGGCAACTTGGCTTCTCCCCACTGTATGATTTATGGCCTACAGAAGAAGGAGTGTTTAAAGGTAACCTGCCAAGGATTCTCAACAGTTGCCCCTCTCCCTCTTAAAGTTTCCTGAATTCTTGTTGTAGTTCCTTTTGATAAACAAAAGCTCACTGAAAGGCTTTTACACTTTTTCACTTCTAGTGTTTTGCTGCTTGTTCTTGCTGAGACTTTTAGTGAAAAATCTTTGGGCTATTTCACAAAGACCGCGTAAATCAATTCAAGTGCCAGTATTTAACTTTTAACACAGGCTTTCTGAAGAACAAAATTTACGCATTGATGTTAAATAAACAGTTAACAAAAGTTCTCCTTTCAGATTCTCGGCTTTTTCTTATCTTAATCTTCATCATAGTAGATCATCAGTCATCAGACAGTCCTTCAGCCTAGACACAACCTATATTGCCAAAGTGAAAACAGAAAATAAGCTCTTTCAAAAAAACAGTTTTCTTTATGCTAAAGAAAGACAGAAACACTGACGGCACAAGCTCTTTTTCCTTCTCACAGGTCCTCTTTCTTACCTGGAAGAGTGGTGGAAAGCTTTGAATGTATCAGCCCAAGAGGAAAGCTAGTCAAAGCATAGAGAGATTTACTTTTCTCTTGTTGTCTTGTCCACACTAATTCAAGACTCAGAAGTGATAGTGACACTACTGTTGTGATTTTAAACAGGTAATTCTTCCTAGGAAGAGACCTCAAATCTCTAAGTGTCCTAAGTGCATTGCAAAGCCAAACTCTACTCTTCATTATTTCTGCTCTTTCGAGATTTGAAGAGAGTTTAACCAGTTCTTGTTGTGGCCAGTACCACTGACAAGGGAAATAATTATAGTGTTGAAATCAAAGGAGCCAGCACAAAGCAGTGCTAACAGCACTCCATCACTTTAGCCTTATTTTTCAAAGGGGGGAAGTAACTGCAGCCTTAAAGATCACTCATTGTGACAGGAACATTTACCTCTTGGAAAGCCTTTGTGTTACGACTATAGTTCAGGGAGGGAAACAAATCTTGGTTGTGTGGGTTTGTTTTTTTTTTTTTTTTTT
>VWYH01006819.1:113957-153389 GCA_013399365.1 Pampusana beccarii | reverse complement strand
TTTTTTTGTTGTTTTTTTTTTTTCTTTTTGCATAGTTCACAATTCAACATCTGATTTGAACATTGCTGGTTCAAGTAGCATGCTGGTTTCCTGATGTAGACAGTGGTGCACAGTGCTATTTCTCAGTCTTTTTCACCCACCTTTTCTCAGGGTGTCTGTGCACATGGAAAACTCTCAATCAGCAGAAAAAGGGTCAACCTCACTCTGACTGTTACAACACTATCATTCATCAACACCCACTTCTCCCCTACGTTGTTCCTTAAACTTCTGAGGTTTATTTGATTTTCTCTCTATTTTGTAGCATGTTTTGCACTTGCTATTTATCTCTCTAAAAGCTACAACATTGTACCAACCTCTTATTTGCTTCTTTTTTTTTTTTTCCCCACATATCCTATGTTCTTTGGGTCATGATTTAACCTACACATCAGGACAGCAGGGAGACCTTTAGGTACCCACAGCTCTGGTGCCCTTCTGTATGTCCTCAACGGTCTTCAGACTATAAGACTAAAATTAGAGGATCATCTCCATCAATCCCTAAAAGACCATAGCTGGGTGTTTGTCCCAGGCCACCATTATCAGGAGAAGGACAACGGAGAGCTGGGGATCAGCTGTGGGTGGCAGAGCTCTGGGAAGCATGGGAGATGCAGTCAGGGTCTACAGCTTGGAGCTGCCACCTTATACTGAAATTCTGCAAGCTGCCAAGGCTGCAGGGCCGCGTTCTATTTTTTATCCCTGCCTTTCGTTCTCCTCCAGCCCCCTTGCAGCGATGAGCTGCCCCAGGCAGCTGCCTCCTTTGCTGGCCCTGGGCTGTTTCTACTCCCCTCTGCTCTATCTGCTGAAACTCTGGCAACAGCTCGTGGTGGAGTGATGGGTGCCTGACAGAGGGGATGTGAACAGCTCGCCCTTGATTGACAGCCCCTCCATAGCGTAGTCTGTCAGATTCATTATCTGTACTTCAGAAATCCCTGGAGATCCCATCACCATTTCGCAGGGTGCTGTAGAAACATACAGCAAAGACCCAGCCCACTTTCCCCAAGAGCGGGCAATCTGTTTCTAAGACAAGAGGCAGTGGGTGAAATCAGCTTGTGGGCAGTAGTGAGGAAAGAAAAAGACTTTTAAGATCTGGGAAATACACAGATACCACAAAGCCTGGCTGTTTCCCTTTTGATAATGACAGCAGAGTTTCCTTGGTGTCCTCTGAAGGCAGTGGTCTCCAGAAGAGGACTATCAGCCTGAGTCCTGTCCTCTAACTGGGTGGGTGTACTCCAGCCACAAAGTAACAGAGACCGTCATGTTGGATGAAGACCCAGAAATTTGGGTTCCACTGTTTGAACCTACAGATGTTCATTCTGTTAACATAACGATAAGACTAAGACTTTTTATTATTATTATTATTTCCCAAGCAGCTGTCAAAGCGAATTTGAAAAAAGGGACTTTTAAGTAGTGTTTACGTGAGGAATGATGACTCATGGAAAATTCCTTCTCTGAACTTTTCCAATTTCATTAACAGTGGAATGTTTATAAAGCAAAGCCCTGCTCGACACACTGACATTTCTCAGTTTGGAGTTGCTCTTGGAGCAGTTGAAATTGAGTTCATGCATCAGTTTGAGAGCACGTATTACATCTGGGTGGAAAATGAACCTGTTCGTGGCAATCAGGAGAGAAAATATTCCTCATGTGGCAGTGGGGCAAGTACTGAGAATCCGAATGAAGGCAGCTGAGACAGCTCAGTGAAAGCAATTTCTTGCTCAGCGTATTGGCTAAAGTCATTATTAGTTGGGCAGAATACATGATTAATTTTATCTTGTGCAAATGTTTGCATTCTTTAAAAGAGAACTGAATGTCATATTGCTCGTTGTTGCTACTAACTGTTCAATGCCCACCTTGAGACAGATGTTTGTTATGTAGAGACAAGATTCCTGACTGACTTTTCAGCATAAAATTAGATCCTCATCAAAGCCACGCTAAAGCAATCTTTTTTGTTTGTTTCTTTGTTTTACCACTTTTTCTGTTGTCTGCCAATGTTGTTTCAGCCAATGCTGGAAAAAACCCTTCTGTCCCTTTGCCCTACTGAGTTATCAGAAGTCCACCTTGTTCCAAAACCCAGCTAGCCATAAGGACAGTCCTGTGCTATTTGTGGTCTCATGCTCTCTATTTTTAAGGTGTCGGTTGAACGTTTCCTATTAAAAGGAACATTTTGCAGAAAGTAGTGCTCTTATCCCCATTTTGCCACCTGAAAATGGAGGGTTGGAGAGTTATCCAAGGCCACACACTGATGGAGTCAAACCCAGAAACTCTTCCTCAGCTCTGCCCAAGGAGGACAACATGTCTTAATTTTTCAGTCTAGGACCACCGGCTGTTTCTGGTCTCTTAGTGACAAGCTGTTAAAACTCATAGGCAATTTAGATAGAGATATGGTGTGGATCACTAGTCTAAGGGACTAACAAATTAGGGAAACTTGTGACAGTTGTGAGAGTAAGAACATGTGGGAATATTTTTTTGTGCATAGTGCTTGTAGAAAAAAGGCAGGCGTAGGTCTGTTTGCAAGAAAATTAGATAAATAGGGCTGCGGGGAAAGAAAATTTCTCAATGTCACCTTCCTAAGAGAAACTTCTCAGAAGACCCCAAATATAGCTTCCCTGATGCTAATGCTATGCAGACAAGAATCTTGTGCTATGTCACTGAGGTACTCAGCAGTTACGAGGTGTATATTTTAGAAGATCATGTGAGGAATTAAGCACGAAGGTGCCATTTAATGATACATTATGCATTTGCTTTTTTTCTAAAGCAGACTCTCTGCTGAGCATTTACTCCTCCGAGTTAATGACAATAATTACGTGAAAATCCATTCAGACTTCTCAAGATGCTGAATTTGCAAGCTAGCAATACAAATACTTTAATACTAATTTAAATGCACAGTAATTGCACTTAATTCTAAGTAGCGGTGTTTTAAAAAATGTGCCATTTGTAAATACTAGGTCTCCCCCTCATCCCCTTACACTCTAACATCAATCCTTAGCAACGTACAGTGTATCTGGTTGATGTCAGTCTTGATAAATGATTCTGCTGAAAGAGCTGACCGTAAAGAATAACATTTTCCATTAAAAATTAATATATTCCCATGCCACAGGTTCTTGTGTGAGAGCAATACAACGGTCAGTATTGTCTGTCTGTCAGTAGCTGCGTACCTGATTTGTGGTTTACCTAGGTCATGCAAACTCCAGAGAAAAATCACAGTTTTGATACCTGTCATTGATTAGTAATATTTATATAGTCAATCACTTGTATGTTGGCAAGTGACACCTGCAGTATGGCTAGCTGTCAGACAGGCTCACAACATGAAAGAAAGGAAATGACCTTTTTTTAATGAAGGAAAGGACAAAAATTTTGCTGCCTTTCCTTCAGCATTTGGTTTTCCAAAAAGATTTCAAATGGCACTTGGTTGGTTTTGGCTTTTTGCAGTCTTGTGGAAATCTAGAGCAGCAGAAACTGAGTCATTAAGCCCAATTTGCCACTACTGCAGGTCCTTAGTCACATCACTCTGCTCAGAAACTCATTCGTATCATGCCAAAACTACCTCAAGTTTTTCCCCTCCCTGCCATTTTGCCATGACAGACATCCTATCTTTTGTGCATAGGAATGCTCTCCTCAATTCCAGACTAAATAAAGCTTTGGAGACTTTAAACTCCTCTTTTATTTCAGCAATATTGTTCTTTATATTACTTTTCTGTGTACCTTCTTCTTATGAATGTGGATAACTGTTTCATTCCGTATTTTCAAGTAACAATTTGTTGCTTATGTACACATGTATGTGTGCATGCATTGAGCCAGAGTTTGGGTTGGAAATGTTTAAAAAATGTATTTTCTTTCAGGCAAAATTTTGTAAGAGATCTTTGTAACGAGAAACTTCGAAGGGTAAAGTTGATTGCCAGTCAGCCCAAGGATCCTGGATTTTTCGTTTTATTGTATCTAGAGAAATAGGATTGAAACATCTCTTTTTTTCCTTTTCCTTTTCCTCTTCCTCACTATCTCTTCTGCTTACTTCATATAGGGGGAGAACAGAATTTGGAGGGAGCCTTACTCACATGCAGCTGAGTATTTGTAAAATACTTCGTTGGTAGAAAGTGTGCTTTCTGAACGATAAAAACATTTCACACAAAAAAATTAGTTATTGTCTGAAGCAATTGAAACCAATCAATCTTTCTTCAAAATTCCACTTAAACCTAGAGAAATTTGTAAGCAAAAACATATATTGTGTGGAAAATTTTACCCAACATTCTACCAACTTTTGCACATATCTCAGTATTTTTATTGAGGTTCATTTGCCCTAACTCAAACATTTAGAAGGCAGATCTGAAAATATCACTGTGTTCACTTGAAGACCATTCCAGAGTACAATATCCCTCAAGATATCCATTTTAGGGCAGGCATCTTCGTGGTATGCTGCAAGAATTATTCTGCAATCTTGATTCATATACCTTGTGTACCTGCTGTTAATACATCAAATACAAACTGTGTGTACATCACCTGCTAGGAGATACCTGGTGTATTTTTGCCCAGAAGCACTTTCACACATTGATGTCTATGCATGTGCACAACACAGACGGACAAATGCCTGAACACTCACACACCGTACTTTCCCCATTTTTACTTCTTACAAAGGAGTTTTCTGAAAGGCTGGTTATTTTAGCAAAATGAAATGCACTGATATGGCATCCTGATTCTTTTCAATGAGAACTCTCTAGGTAAACTCACATGCTTGAGTGATCAAACCCAAGGATAAAAATATCTTTTACAATGTGTAATTTTTTCCTTTCTTGAAATAACTTTGACACAGGAAGAAGGAGAGGGAGGAAGAGAGAGAAGCTTATATTCTTAACTTTCCTAACCCATATTGCATTCCAGAACTATAAGATGTGGTAAAGACAGGTAAGCAGATTAATTTAGCAGACTTCCAGACTTCCGAAGCAAAAGAGGGAGGCAAGAACATTTTATCATTTCTGACATATGGAGCGTGTAGTACTGACTGCAATATGGAATGGATGATCAAAGTCATGTTTTCAATAGATTCTAGGAACATTTTTAGCCTTAAAGTCATTAGTAAACTTCAATTTAGGATCTGAACCCTAAAACCTTAATTTGGACAAAGCGCTCCTACTTGGGAGAAATAGTAACTCACACACAGGTCAAAATTTAATATAATTCTTGAACCGGGCAGCTCAATGTCTTGGACAAAATGACTAGAAAATACTCAGAAAAATATCTTCAAGGGATGAGGATGAAATTGAGAGCTAAGCACAGAAAAAATAAGAACTAGGAATTTCAAAGAAAATTGAAGCTTTGGAGAGCCTTCAACTATTTTGATTTATATTTAAACATTTTAGAGATTGGAGCTTTGATTAGCTGAGACCCTCTCCAGTTCCCCTTCAGCTCTGATTTATGGGCAAGCTGAATCTCAGTAAAATGAAAGCTAGATGAGGTGTTCTTTAAAATTACCTTTGAACACTTAAAGAGGGTAAGGAAGAGGGCAACTTGGCTGATGCTGACATGAAGGGGAATGCGATATGAGGGTGAATGTTTTTAAGAGCCAAAGTGTTTTGAATACTAGAGAGGGGGAAGGAGCAGGAAGAACAGGATGTCAGGATGTTTCTAATTGTTACACGTGATAGAAGCAATATGTACATCCCTTTTTTTTTCTTCTTCTTTTTCTTCTTCCTTTTCTTCTTCCTTTTCCTTTTCCTTTTTCCTTTTTCCTTTTTCCTTTTTCCTTTTTCCTTTTTCCTTTTTCCTTTTTCCTTTTTCCTTTTTCCTTTTTCCTTTTTCCTTTTTCCTTTTTCCTTTTTCCTTTTTCCTTTTTCCTTTTTCCTTTTTCTTTTTTTCTTTTTCTCCTTTTCCTTTTTTTTTTTTTTTTCTGGTTTTGTTTGGTGTTTTTGTGTTTGATTTTTTGTTTGGAAGAAAATTTTTCTCCATTTACTTAAGAAATGACTTTCTCACTTTGGGGTTTACAATTAATCATCTTAGCTCACTCAAGGATATTTTGATAGAAATCTTACAGCACCCAGGAAGCAGTTAGAAAGTGTCTCCAGATGAAACTGTGGAGGGTGATTTATGATGAATGATGCCAGCATCCCACCTTAGACTAACACCTTTTAATGTTAAGATGGATAAAAAAAGCCTGTACATCAGACCTTTAGTTCACTTGATCATGGTCTTCCCAGTCCTCTGTTTTTGCTCTTGAAGTTGTCATTTTTACTATCAGAAATGATGCACGTTGATGAACTTGGGCATTGTCAGAAGCCAGCCAGCACTGGATAGAAGTGCTCCTAAGCATGCTACGACTTAAGGAAATGACTAAGTCTACAAATGGTCTCAGTCCTGCTCTCCTCACAGCTGCTGGTGTAGGAACTGTCTTCACTCAATGTCATGTCCTGCTCCTGCAAGTGACTGCAGCAGAGGTGCACATGGGGTTGGTGTCCCACTCCACCAGGCTACTGCATTTGGCTCATCCTTGGAAGAAACATCTCAGGTGCAGGGGAAACTGCATATGACTGTTGTTTGAAAACATGTCTTTTAAATGAAGTAAGGAATCTGACATAAGCAGATGATCCCTGAGAGAGTGGTAGCTGCCAAAATCATGAGTTAGGTCATGACGTTTGTAGGAGACTAATATTTTGCAGCTGGAATGTCCCTATAATGTCATATTCCCACCCCACATTCTTGCTGAGTTTGAAGACATGGATACAAATGATGACTGACTGGCTCAATAACTTCCTTGCAGATATTGTGGATTTGT
Organism: Pampusana beccarii; assembly: GCA_013399365.1. Taxonomy (NCBI): domain Eukaryota; kingdom Metazoa; phylum Chordata; class Aves; order Columbiformes; family Columbidae; genus Pampusana; species Pampusana beccarii. The sequence goes on along the minus strand of VWYH01006819.1, from coordinate 146,596 downwards.
TTCTTGACAGCCTTTATCATGGCAGGAGGAAATGTCGAGGTATTACAAATGCAGAAGACTGAGACTGACTCTGGAGGGACTAAGTTTTCCTAGTTAGTTAAACAGCTGTAGGGCATCTTGGTTTGGATTCAACTTCATAGCTTGGACATAGATCTCAGTTACCCTCTATTCTTGGCATTGGTCTTTGCTTGCCTGACAGCTCAGTGACGGGAATCCAGGATCTTTGACTATATAAATCTGTTCCTACATAGATGCCACTTCATATTGCAGATGTGTGCTCAGTATTCAAACATTTTCCTTGGTTATTTCACAGTGACAACAGTTTCTTCCCAGTGGGGAGCCGATGAGCCATGGCAAACCTTTACCACTTCTCTGAAACGAAATATCAGCTTCCACATCAGTCCTGAAGCCAACTACAGTCTTGTGTAGTCAGTGGTTTGGATCTTTTTCTTTTTGCCAGAATATTGTCCCAGTAAGACAGTCTGACCCTTATCAGTACATCTATGCCACTGTCCTCTGGGACAGGCACATGGGTCAGTGGCGACCCACTTTTGATATCTCTTGCATTCTTGCAGGGTGTTTATTCCAGACACATGCAACAGTTCTGCTGCTAGTGATGTGGCTGTTCTCAGCTAGCTTGAGAGAATCACTGTGGTCCAAGAGGCACAGTTGCTATTTTTGTGACTACTGGCATCAAGTAATAACATAAGTGCTGTTGCCTCTGGAATTAGCCAGTTCCCACAGTTTTTCATCTTTCTTCTTGAGACATTTGGCTTCTCTTGTCTCCCTAATTGCTTTCTCATGTGTTAAAACAGGGCTGAGCCTTTCTGACACATAGTAGTTTTTCATGCACAAACAGTAATATCATGCGCTGTTTCATCATGCAACCAGCTGGAGAAAAGGCAAATTGAGACTGGAACCACAGTGTTCATCCTCTGTGTGGTTCCTGTGAGGCAGTGAAGGTCCTAAGAAGGACCCCAGACCACGTTGTCTGCCCAGGTCAGACCGGTGACTGAAGTGAAGAAGGAGATGGGGTAGAGGAAAAGGATTGGGGCAGACATGGAATACCCAGCCACAGTAGAGGACACTGCTAGCCCTGTTGGCTCTGAATGGCAGGTCCTTTTGGTATTTCCTTTGGAAACACCAGCTACCACGAATGTAGATTAAATGTATATTTCACTTAAAAAATAAAAAAAAAAAAAAGGAAAAAGAAAAACAAAAGGATTGTTTATTTATTTGAAAAAAACAGAATAGGCAATAAAAGGATTGTGAAGACATGATAGAAATTACCAGTTTATGGCTGGAGGGTATGAGCTGGGGTTTGAGTCATCATGCTGAAAGCACTCCTGCAGGATAAATGGGAGAAAAGTAACCTCTAAAATGGTTCTGAAGCAGTTCAGAGGATTTAAGAAACGAAGTTGTGCACTTCTTTCTCCCTTAGGTCCACAATTAGTCATATCTAGCTGCAGTCATTTTCATTTAGGTAAGGCCCATTTGGCACGGGTCTCTGTGTTTAAATCCACTCCTGTTCAACAAAGCACAGAAGCATGTGCTCCGTATTGAATGTTTACTGAAATCCTTCTCCTAGGACCCTCTTTGCCAACCCGACTCCAACCAAAACTGAACGGAAGGTTTTAGTGTGTGCATGTCACTCAAAGTGTTACCACAGTTTAAATGTGTACAATAACAACTTAAATTTAAACATAAAACCTAAATAGCCTAAACTTTGAAGCAGGTGTGAAATCACCTTCCTCCTTGAACTGGAATCACCTTTGTTGGAACTTTATCAGGACACCTGACCAGTTTTATACAGGAATAAACAGTGATTTCTAACAATCTGTATTATGTTTGTAGTGATATAAGTAAATCTGGAGGTTGTCACGCTGAAAAAAGGAGACACCTCATATCTAGTCCCAGATGCAACATCAGATATGTCTTGTCTGAAACTAGACTGTCTGAACATGTGGAGTCAGACTGTCATTGCGGCTTGTCTACGTGTCAGCATTTGTGTAGCAAGGAACAACATGACTCCATGCAACGGATGCATGCACACACAAAATCTGAATGCTTGAAGTTTTTCAAGGGTGCAAAAGTTTAACCAGTGCAAACTTCTGTGAGAGCACCCAGTTGAAAATTACTGAAAATATATTCTCACCATTTATGGAAATATTCTGGAAAACACGATGATTTTTGAACAGCTCCATGACTACTGAAGCCCAGGGAAGTCCTGCCGCTGATGTCAGTGTGAGAAGAAAATCCTGATTAATTGTGAAAGATCACACCCCAAATTGAAGATATCCAGACAAAGTCAGGAAAGCTCAGGTCTTTCCTTTTCCTGACAATTCCCGTCCCAAAAGAAATTACCTCCTGTGGTGTACGGCGTAAGAACAGAACAAGGCAAGAGGCAAGAAGAAGGTAAAATACTGTTTTCAGAGTTCAGCCTATCAAAGATTAAGTACATGCTTAATGTCAGACATTTACACATCATACTTTTCCTGTGATGTTTACCATCATCACCAGACTACACCTATCGAACGAGAACTTGAAACTTAAGATTTCCCAGCACTTAGTTCATAGACAGCAAACACATGCAGAGTTATTACATCTCTTCTGATTTATACTATTATTGTATTTTGTATACTATATATAGTATGTCTATGTACTCTATGAACACTATATTCTGATATATACTATGCTGTCTGGGACCTACTGGACTTACTGTTCAGGCCTGAGTTGGACAAATGAGCAATACAATGTACTCGTTGACTTTAGGCAGGAAGTATATTTGCCTTAAAAAGCCCAGCCTAAGTACCAGCCACATCTCATTGACGTGGCTTAAAATGTGTGTCAAGATAAAAGTCTGACGTGATGGTCTGGGTCATCATATCATTGTTACACACCAGTTATAATAATATAGTAACAGCTAAATGCCATTCTGTGGTTGTACTAAGAACAGGGTGACTGATATGTAATGACTATGTATCATCATTAGAGAGCTGATGAGTCTCAGAGAATCTCTTCTAATGAACAATTGTATGTAAAGTAGCAAACGATGACTTTTGCAACTGAATCTAAAAGATGAACTCACTGATACTATTGGATTATTAAGAGCTTATGTATTGATGTTCAGTCATTTTAATAGATTTGCTTTCCTTATTGTAGAATAAGACAATAAAAGTGCTGTGAATAGTAATTTCCTAATAATAACCCTAATAATGTTAATAATACCATAATCTTATTTAATCTAATTTAAATAGACAGCACAAAGGCCTACTTAGAACCACTTGTCTTTTATTGGTGGGAAGATTCTCATTATGACAATTAAATTGCTTTCAAACTCCTTTAGCACACTGAAATCAAAGCCACTCACCATTTACAAACCAGGCAGGAGGCCCAAATCTGCGAAATCTTCGGAGAAGCACTAACACGTTGTGTTTAATATGGCTGAATCTAAGCATCTGCTTAAAGGCTTTGCTAAATGGGGATTTCCCAAGCTTTTGAGTAGAGTCTTGGTTTTAAAGGAGATTAATTTTGCATCCACATCAGGACACTATTATTATCTGACGCAATTTAGTTTCCCAAGGAAGTCTCTGCAAGTGACTGTGGGTGCTAACAGGGAAGAAAAGAGAGTAGGTGAAGGCCACATGGCAAAGATAAAGGTGAAATCAGCTGGTAAAGCCTGTCTGACACACCAAACTCCCAGCATATAGTAAATTTTCTTGACTCCATGTGTGCTTTTAATAGCCTATATCAGAAAGAAATCCTCTGAAAGCATGTCACCCAATTACGGACTTGCCTCAGCAGTATTTAAACTCCATCATCAAATATGTCTAAGCTGGATCCACCCTGAAGTTTGAATACCTTTTCTATGTGCATAAGCACTGGGAAACTTGACAGAGATAATCCTGTATCAAATTAGACACAAGGGAAAAATTTTTTACAACGAAAGTGGTGAGAGCCTGTCCCAGGTTGTCCAGAGAGGTGGTGGATGAACCACCCCTGGAGACATCCCAGGCCAGGCTGGATGGGGCTCTGAGCAACCTGAGCTGGTGAAGATGTCCCTGTCATGGCAGGGGTGGCACTGGATGAGATTTGAAGGTCCCTTCCAACACAAACTATTCTATTGTATGATTCTGTAAAGGAAGAATTAAAAGTGACTTTTTAAATTGGTGGTCCTATTTCTCCGTCTGTGTTGCGTACATGGTTTTGTATTTCAGTCCTGTCTTGTTGTGTGCCGTGTTTTGCTTGGTGTCACTGCAGAGCTGATGCGTCCCTGGGGTTAAGAGCTGGTCTCTCTTGTGGTTAACACTTCACACTGTGAGCGTGCCTCTGGTTCCAAAATTTTTGTTGGTGGAAAGGAGTGAGACAGGAGGAACAAAGTTGGGATTTTGGACTATTTGTGGGGCTGACAGCTAGGCTAAAAATATATTTTCTGCTCAGTAACACAGAAGAGTGGCTATCACAGAGGTCAGATAAGCACAGCAGTCAATATGTTCATTTTCTCTGAAAAGCCTATTTTCAGAATCAAATTGTAAGTTCAAAGCAAGCAGGATGGGCTGGTTTCAGAAGAATGGTAAAATGGCATGTTTGCTGCAAAATTCACTGGTGTTTACAGCAATGTATTGCAGGAGACACCGCAAGTGGTGAAGATTGTGTGGGCATGAAAAAGGGACTGGGTGATTACAGGAGGAGAAGGGAGGAATGGTGGTGGGACTCTGAATTCTCTCCACTCCTTTTCTTTCCTACTTCAGCTCCTGACAGTTCAGCAAGAAGCAGGTTGAAGGGTGCTAAATCCAGAAATGCAATCAGGGGTGCAAATGCACTGGCAGTACCTGAGCTGGGGGTGGTGGGCTTTCTCTGGAAAACAGTACAGAATACACAATTTTCCGTCAGAAAGTCAACAGCTTTTTGTTGCTCGCAGTCTATCAACCCCAGCATTTGCCTGCCCGTAAGCCTCAGCGTCAAATGAGAAACATGCTCATGTGCAGGAGAGGACTCTGCATTGCAGGTGCCAAGGTTGATGGCCGTGCTTGGGTAAACCCTGCTCTGCTCTCACAGAACCACAGACTGGTTGGGGTTGGAAGGGAGCTCTGGAGATCATGCAGTCCAACCCTCTTGCTAAAACAGGTTCACCAGAGCAGATCACACAGGGTCGTGTCCAGGCGGGTTTGAATGTCTCCAGAGAAGGAGACTCCACAACCTCTCTGGGCAGCCTGGGCCAGGCTCTGGCACCTCACAGGAAAGAAGTTTCTTCTCACATTTAGATGGAACCTCCTCTGTTTCAGTCTGTGCCCATTTCCCCTCACCTTGCAGTTGGGCACCACTGAACAGAGTCTGGTCCATCCTCCTTACACCTACCCTGGAGATATTTATCAGCATTGAGAAGATCCCTCTCAGCTTCTCTTTCCAGCTGAACAGCCCCAGCTCTCTCAGTGTCTCCTCATCACAAAGATGCTCCAGACCCCTCAGCATCTTTGTGTCCCTCCCTGGACTCCCTCCAGTAATTCCTTGTCCTTCTTAAACTGGGGAGCCCAGCACTGGACCCAGAACTCCAGATGTGGCCTCACCAGGGCAGAGCAGAGGGGGAGGAACAACCTCCCTCCACCTGCTGCTCACACTTTTCCTGATGCACCCCAGGGACCACTGGCCTTCTTGGCCACAAGGGCCCATCGCTGGCTCATGGTCAACCTATTACTGACCAGGCCTCCCAAGTGCTTCTCTGCAGCTCTCCTTAGAGCTGGTCCCCAAAGTCACCACGGGCAACTCAGAACCTGCTCTGACTTGTGCTGCCTGCTCATGGTGTTAGCGCCCACGGAGAAAGGCAGGTTGTGAGGATGCCTTAGGCCATGCCCCAAGTGTATGGAGCACAGTGGTGATGGGGCCTGTCACTGAGGAGTCCCCAGGAGCATCTGCCTCCCAGGATGATTGAAGCAGGGCATGGGATAATTGTACTGTTTGGTTTATCCCTGGGTCCACAGGGATTCAGATATTCTCACCTGTCTGTGCTCCCACAGGGTGCTGCAGCAGGGAGATGCCCTTGTCACAGAGACAAACAGAGAGAGCGTTAAAAATAAAATTAAAGGAAGACTGCAAATTGCAGTAAGGTTGAAGACAGGACTTTGAGAGAGCACTGTTTGTCAGGAAGACAGCTGCTTTTTATAGAATGCCTGGCATGGCTGATGGCAAAGACATTTGACATTTAGTGCTGATTGAGTGGCAGGTGGGGAGAAGGGAGACAGAGATACTGTGAGCAAATCACTTCAAAAGCAGAATTAGGAAGGGGCAGCAACTGGCGAGAGTTGTGTAGCTTTGACTGGACTCCTTGGCTGCTTCACAGTGCTTGAAGGGCTAGACCTGAAGTCCCTTGACATCACTCTCCCATCCTTTCACAGAGAGAGAAAAAGAAATAGTCCCAGAACTCCAGGGAAATGAATTTCCTTCCACAAATGCCCACTTTTCTTGGGCTGTCAGAGTTGCCTGTGTCCGGGTCTCCTTCCCCAGTGAGCCAGAGCAGGATTGTGTCCTCAGGGATGACAGCACAGGAACAAGGGTAGGAAGGTCTCCAAGCTGGCAATAGCCATGTCTGGGATGCACACCTTGTCTTTGCCACTGAATTGCTGCGGGGAGGAGAAACCGAGTGGCATAGGATGTGAATTGGAACTGAAGGAATCTTTTGGGTACTCTTGACTTGGGAGAATCCAGCCCCTGCACAACTGCTGGAGCAACAGGAAGTTCGTTGAAATGAAGATGAAAATTTGCAAAATGTGGGTACCGACATGGACCCTTCTCCCACTTATCGAGGTGACTTTGAACATGCAAAGTGCTGAGTACTACTCTTATTATCAGGAGGGACTTACATGACAGCTTTTATCTATGATGCTTGCGATAAGCCCATGGCTTTTGATTGTTACCCCTGGGTTGTTCACACACTGCACCAGGTCCCTGCCCAGCACCTAAAATGGGGATAATATGCTGTGTTGTTTTCCTTTATGTGTCTCCATACTTCCTCTGTGTTTCCAGCCCAGCTCTGATCCTTTGACTTGTGACAAATACTGGTCGCCGTGCACCAGGGACCAGCACAAAAAACTGGCAGTAAGTCTCTTATCAACTACTGCTTATCACATGGACCTACTGATATATTCGTTCCAGAATTCCCCAAGCTCCCTAATTTAATTTACTGTTTTTATGAGGTCTTCCTTATCTCCAAATACAGTTTCCTCTTATTTATTGTTCAGGATACATTTGGTAGAAGGAGTTAAGTACCTTAGTAATTTACAATCATCATTAGTTTCATGACTACTAATTTATTATTGTTTACACCTTCTGTACAAGAAGGCAAAGTATTTGAAACAATAAATAAATTTCTCCTCAAGCATTTGTCAGGGTGTGTTTGCTAGTATGAGTCTTTCTCTGTCAGTGCAAGGATAAACTACAGGACTCCCTGCCACAGGACAGGAGAGGGGAGACAGTGTAAGCAGGGATGAGATGCTTAATTAGGACTAATGGCATGATACCCTGAGGCAAATCTTTTAACCTGCATATGGTTAAAGATCCTTGTTTGGAAGGCGAAGACAGAGAATGTAAATTGCACTGAACATTGGCTTTGGAAAAGAGAGGGATAAAAAAAAATTATTTGTTCCAGCATTGTATTTTAAGTAGGGAAAATTAAATTGTACTTTTTGTTTTTGGTATTTTGAATTGAAACACTTTGAATTGCGGACCAGACCCAAGACGGTTGGGGAACGGTTTTGTTTCAAACTCTGTTTGACTAAGGTGTTATGCTATTTCTTGGAAGCTGTGATTTGAATATTCATCATCTCCTGTAGGCAAAGCTTCTCCCACCAGGTTTGTGGCATAGATGTTTTTTTCTTTTTCTCATCTATCTCAGATTCAAAGTGTTGAAAAATTCCTACTGCAGGCCAGCTGTCTGGAGGCCTATGTGTAATTGTACTCCTGCTTCCAGCAGAGAGAAATCTGTGTAGTGCTAGGAATGATGTGTTGATGTTGAGTTTATACCTTGTCACAGGCTCAGTATGTATTTATTGGAAAAACATCTACTTACCCTGTGCTTTTCTTTCCATCTGAGAAGTGGGAAAACTAACTCTGGACAGAAATTTCTTTCTGCATAATTTTCTGGGGTGGGGCTGCAGAGGAGGGATTTCAGTTTTATTATGATTTTCCACCTAACATCTTATTTTAAATGAAGTCAATCCTCAAAATATTTTGAATATTGTGCCACAGGAAAATTGGAGTTTACTGCTAAACCTTCCGTAATACATCATGGTTTATATTCTTATTGGAGGGGAGTTGAGCATTTGGGAAAACTCAGATAGTGAAGTGTTAGGGGAGACTTAGTCTTGCTGGTGAGCCCAGCTTCCAGGTGAGAATGGGACTGCAGGCAGCAAAATTGCCTCCTGAGACCTTCATGATGATTCTCCTTCAGTCAAAAATATTTGCCTTTTTGGAATGGTAGCGTTTTTAGCATAAAAGAAATTAAAAAATCTCAGTGGAAAACAAACTAGTGTGAATTAGAAGTTAGATTTCAATAAAGCACTAGTTTTCTAATGTAAAGCTACTTCCAGAGAAAATACCTGCACGAAACTCTTGGCAGTAACACTTTGCTCACCGTTTTCCAAATTTTTATACTGTGAACCCTACAAGGAAGATACTTTTCATTTGTGCATCTATCAACCGACTCAAGGTCTTGCTATGATAAAAAAACCCAATAGTAGTAATAATTGGCAGAGGAAGATGGCTGGGTTGTTTCGAGCCAGGTATTCCTGGGGCAATAGATAGCTTTAGGAACGGGGCCAGCAAAGCTCTCGAAGCATTTCCTGAGATCCTCCAGCTCCTGCCAGAAGTTGTTGGTTTGCCGCAGGAATTACCAGGTGAAAGCTCACCCTCCCTGTGATGCTAATGCACGGACAGATGCTGCCAACGGTTCCTTCCCAAGGAAAGGATCAAAAATCCACTTAATACGACTGTGCTTAGCGCAATGTTTACTCATAATAAAACATCATTAGAGGGGCCTTGCCTTGCATTAAGCGTCGGCTTTGTTCTGATGAAATCCGGCTGCACAAGAGAGTATCTGGGAGAGCTGCTGAAGCAGAAACACCCGCTGCCCACCGTTGCCAAAGCGTGATCCACTTTACAGGCGAGGCCCTGCCCATGCCTGGGGAGGACAGGGTTGGGGTGGCGAATTAAATCACAGCCTGCTGCAGAAACAGCTTATGCTTTTCCTTTCAGCCCCATTATGCAGAAAAGGCAGCTGGAGGTTGCAGGCAGTGATGAAATTTGTGGTCAGTCCCCGCTCTGGGCAGAGCATTGGCTGTGGTGTGAGCTCCTAACGCAGCTAACGTGCCGTCCTGAGTGGTGACCCATCCGCTCTGCTCCTGTGCAGATTAGTTCAGCAGAAATTCAGTATTCTCACCTGAGCCATTCTGGCTTTGGTAGCCTTCACCTCTTCACCTCTTTTTTTTTTTTTTTTTTATTCTCTTCAAATCTTCTTTTTTTTTTATTTTCTTTCCTCTGTAAAAAAAAAATAATTTGCAAAATCTTTTTCATTATCTTCTGTGTTGGTAGAGATCTGTTTGTATTTGTTTTAACTACCTGCGTAGTTTATCTTAGGTCTGCTAAAAGCAATTAATATTTGAAGTACAGAAATGCTCACATAGGGCATGATCCAGCTTCTCCTGAAATAAGTGAAATTCAATGATTTGGGCAGGACTTTAGAGAAAAGAGTGGGGAGGCTGAAGTGCCCACAACCGTTTGTTAAAGATTCTTTCAAGTGGGAGGAGCCAAGATAAATTTTGCGAATTGCACATCCAGTTTATTAGAACTCAGACAAAAGGGTGCACCCACCTACAACACAGAAAGCAGAAGCTATTCGGCAGCATCAATAACTAAACTTGTGGAGGGAGGAATGCAGAGAATCTTTATGTCAGATTTTGGCTGGTGGGACGATTTCCCACCTGGGATAGTGCGGGAAGAACGTGCTGCTCTGAGGTCTGTGATGCCTGTGAGTGACCAGAGCCGTAGCTTTGTGCCTCACTCCAAAGCACAGAATCATAGAATGGTTTGGGTTGAAGGGACCTTCAAAGCTCCCCCAGTGCCCCCCCTGCCATGACAGGGACATCTTCACCAGCTCAGGTTGCTCAGAGCCCCATCCAGCCTGGCCTGGGATGTCTCCAGGGATGGTTCATCTACCACCTCTCTGGACAACCTGGGCCAGACTCTCACTACCCTCAGCAACAAAAGAATTCTTTCTAGTATCTAGTTTCATTCAAGATTATCTCTGTCTAGTTTCCCAGTGCTTGTACACATAGAAAAGGTATTCAAGCTTCAGGGTGGATCCAACTTAGAAATATTTGATGCTGGAATTTATTTTAAATACTGCTGAGGCAAGTCCATACTTGGTGACATGCTTTCAGAGAATTTCATTCTGAAATGGGCTATTAAAAGTACACAGGAAGTGAAGAAAATTTACTGTATACTGAGAGTTTTGTATGTCNTCACAACAGGCCCTGCTCAAAAGTCTGTCTCCATCTTTCTCACAGACCCCTTTTAAGTCCAGAAAGGTGCAATAAGGTCTCCCTGGAGCTTCTCTTCTCCAGCTGAACACCCCAGCTCTCTCAGCCTGTCCTCCCAGCAGAGCTGTTCCAGCCCTTTGATGTGCGGAGAAGGATTAAAACCTGAGTATCGATTGCATAAAAGAGAAGAAGGGATTACTTGTCCTAGGGAAAAGCAAAAGAGAAAGCTTTAGCTAGTTCCGTGAAGTAAGATTAAAGGTTAAACCAATTGAAAGATGTTTTGGAGTACATTTAAATACAGGAAACGTGTGTCTTAATTACTGTGTTTTCTGCTTCGCATAATTCATGTTTAATCTGCCCATTTTTTGGAGATGCTGTAGAACAGCATCATCCACTGCTTTGAGCTCAAGTTGAGGGACATCAATACTGTGAGAATAACTGAGGCCAGTGTGGCTGAACTGGGGACATTTCCAGATTTATTGTGTACGTCAATTTACAGATACCTGCAGCACGTTACAAATCGACCATCCTCAGCTCTCTGTCATCCTAAAGCAACTTGAAATGTCACCAGTCTGGTCCAGGGCACAGAGACATGCTTGATAAATACCGTGAATTTTATTTAGGTCTACACACAGGAGATGCTCTGAGGCAATGAAAAGGCTGGACCCAGCACGTCATGTAGCAGCTCCCATCACAAGGAACCCATTGTTGCAGCATCTTAATGATAATGCTGGTATTTCTTGAGTTGCCTCCATTTTGTCCCTAGGCCCTTTCCAGTAAACATCTTAACATGTCTCACACCAGCTGGTGTCTCCCTGGCCAGGAGACTTGGTGAGATTGCATGTTAAAGATAATATCACCTAACATGCTTCACTCAGCCTATATCATCACTGTTAAATCTTTAATGGAAAACGTTAAATATTTTATTTAATAGAGAACTTCCCTTCACCCCTGCCCGAGAATGATATTTCTCCCTCCATGAAGAATGATTGCAAACATTTCTGACAATAATTAATTTTCCGTTAATTATTTTCTATTTCTGTACAGTGTGTTCTTTTCATTCTGGCTCTCTAACAAATTTGGCGTTGAGACCCCTTCACCCTTTCCATCTATTCAAGTACAAGGTTCCATTCTTCATTAGGGCTATTTTAAAATCTGCAAAGAACTGTTTTCCAGATGTGGATATGCACAGACAGTAATTGCACTTCATGATCACTTCCAGCTGCCCTAAATGCCTGCCAAAAAATTCCCATAAGGAGTGCATGTTTTGTGCTGCAAATCAGGGAGAACATTGTAAATTGATAATGTGTTGCACACTGCAGTACCTACAAGAGTTATGGACTTTATAACTGAAATAATTGGAAATAGGCTTTACTTTAAAGGTCAAGAAAGCGACAAAGAAATGCAATCTTTGTAAATTAATCTGTTGGGCTGTTTTTGAGTAGTATTGCTAACTTGTTTGTTGGATAATATCAATTTTTGTGAATTATATATTTAAATACTCTGTGTGTGCCTTTCAAACTTACATATCATGGATGTGGTAATCTCATGTATTGAATTTGTATGCGTAATCAGACACCACAAATTCACCTCCTGGAACTGTTCTGGTGTGACCAGAACTTATAGCTATGGACAGCATATTCTGCTGGTGTTAATGGCCTCAATTTCATTGATATCAGCAGAGATATGTACACACTGCTAGAACTGAATTTGGTCCTGTATTTTTGTTATTTTAACAATGTAATTTTTAAATGGGTGTTTATATAGTTCCAGTGCAGTTTTTTCTCTTTTTACTGACACATCCTTATGATTCTTGGCTGAGATACAGTTTTATGCAAGAAGACCAGCAGAAGACATTACTTAGAGCCTCAGAGTGAATAATAACATACTAACTAGCATATCAAGTGCTTTAGCAGTCTTCAAAATAATAATAAAATATTCTAACGTCAGCAGAAAAGAATTTTAAGATCTGTCAGGTAACACCTTGCTCCGTTACTTACAAGCCTGTGTGTCAAATAGCGTCAAATATTAATAATTGTTTATCATTGAGATCATAGTTTGCCCAACCCCTGTGCTATGTGTTCTTGTAACACACTAGAGATCAGCTTAAGCCTTACCAGTTGACGTTCTTCTCAGACCAGATTTCAGAAAACTAGGAATGTTTGTAAAGTAATATATGCATAGCTTAATAATCCAAGTTTGTGGGCATGCCAGATGTGATCAGCTCAAATGTAATACACAGAATTTTGTTTCTTTGGACGTTTTTCGAAGCTTTACAAGAGGTTAAGATAATCTGATGATATATGTGAGAAAACCCTTGCAAAGTATCATTTGTGGTGACAGTATAGGGAGAAATAAGATAATTGAGTGCATAAAACATACAATGTGGCCAAAGACCATAACAAAATGAGTAATAATTGGAGCTGAAGTACATATATTTGGGAATAAGTAGAATAATTAGAATATTTTGCTCTTTTGTGGTTATGTAAAAATCTTGTCTCCTAAAGAAACGATCCTCATCATGCAGTTCAGAAGGTTATCATTTTATTTCAAATGAGCAAGGCTTTGCTACGTAACTACAAATTTAATTTCCAAATTCAAATAAACAACCCCTTACAGCTCTCTTTACGGGAGATCCTGCACTCTGGTGTAAAGCGTGACCATGGCCCATATTCCTGGAGATTAGAAATGTAGTCACACTTCCAACCCCTTTTAACCACCTTAGTGTTGTGCCCCATAGCTCAGCTTTCCTTTTGGCAGCTGAATTCAGCATTTGGCTTTCCTGCATGGCAATATAAGTTCTAGACAACCAGAACACTGGCAGGACCCAGAGCAGAAGCACCTTGATCTGAAAACTCTGCTTAGGTGAGTCTGCATTTTAAAATAAAAATATATTGCTTTCTATGCTGAAAAGAGGTTTCCACTGCTGACCGCTTTGGGACCTGTCCTGGACAACCTCATGGATTTGAATGAAAAGCCTTCTGAAGTGGATATGTGCCAGCGCAGGGTCACCCTGGAGCAATAAATGCTTCCATGCGTGTCCACCAAGCTCTGGTGGGCCTAATTCAGTGTTACCGCACTGCTGTATGCACATGTATGCATGTGGGCATGCACAGGAATCTTATCCATAGTTCCTAGGAACACAGTGTAGACGGCTCTCATGACTTCTTGTGTGGTAGCTCCTTATGCTTGATGAAAGCAAATCGTCATTCTTGTGTAAGTTTTACTGAATTTGGCAGTGATTTTCAACTTCTTCCACGTTAGTTTATATTTTCAGTGAAGATACGGATTGATTTCTTGCAAAGTTAAGCTTCTAACTACAGGTTTTTTTTCCTTGATTGGCTTTTCTTTTGACACCTCCTCGGGTATAGTTCCTATACGCCCTAGAGATCATGTGTTGAAAACTGCTCCACTGGCTAGGTCTACAACAGTGTATCTCATGACTATATATCTCATAAACTACTTTCTACAAACACACAGAATCACAGAATCATTTTTTTTTGGAAGAGACCCTCAAGATCATCATGTCCAACCATTAACCCAACACTGGCTTTAACTCATGTCCCTGAGAACATCATATCCTTGTCTTTTAAATGCTTCCAGAGATGGTGGCTCCACCACTGCCCTGGGCAGCCTGTTCCAACACCCAACAACCCTTTCCATGAAGAAATTTTTCCCAATATCCAATCTGAACCTCCCCTGAGGCAACTTGAGGCCATTTCCTCTCATCCTGTCACTTGTTGCTTGGGAGCAGAGCCTGATGCTCCCTGGCTCCAACCTCCTTTCAGGCAGTTGTAGAAGGCAAGAAAGTCTCCCCTCAGCCTTACATGAAAGCCTTACTACAGTCATATTTAAGCTGCAGGTCTGGAAAGTAGCTCACTAACAACTTTCTGCAGCCTAGTGTTAATGCCTCCCGCTAACAAGGAATGGAGCAATGTGCTGGACATCATGTCCAAACCTTATCCCTGCCTTTCCCAGCCATTGTGGCTCTGTGTAGTTGACACCTGCCAGCCACCGGCCGTGGAAACAAATTGTGCGTTATTAACAGTGAATCTTGCGATAATGCAAGGTGCTTTCTGTATCACGAGGTTGCAATGTTTGTATCGACTGTCCCCATGATCACTCCTGATGAATATGCAGCTACAGACCTTGCTAGCTGAATGAAATGGCTTAGCAATACAACATAATTATATAACTTAAGTGTCAGAACTACAGTTAGGAGAAAGGCGGGTGACAATTAGGCTCCTAAATTCTCATTTACTACTCCAACAAAATCTGGTCAGCTTTGTAAACCCGGTGAGCATATAGCAAGCCCTGCCCGTGCAAGAATTACTAGGTGCAAGACACATTTGAAAATCATGTCCAAGGAGGAGCCTATATCTAAAATATCTTATTTTGAAGCCTTAACTTGTTTGTGCATTGAAATAATGTTTTTGTTCCAACAGGGAAGTGGGTTTCTTCTATTTAGACTTCCGTTATTGAAGTCTAAGAAGGTAAAATTTGCCTCTTGTAATCACATAGTATATAGAAGACAATGAAAAGCTTTAGGGAAGTAAGAGAATGATGGGACACACTTTGCTTAAGTGATGATGTCCCCTCTCGATGTGTCTGTATCTCTACGTTCGTGTAGCAAGTGCACAGATCTCTAGTGACTCCATAGAAAGGACTTTTTCTCTACTCCCTTTGTACTTTACGACATTGACTGTGACACTGTAGCCCCACACTCTGTTCTCATTCAGGGGACCGGGTCGTGTTCCAATGAGCAAGTGCCAATGGGATGGTGTTACATGGTCTAATAAGAGCAGAAGAGAATGTCAAGACTTTTCCACAAATGTCTTTGTCTTTGCAAGGGATATTTTTATGAAGTATTTCAGGCTGATGCAACCTAACACCAATATGTACTAAGCCGGCAAGACAGGAGACACACACTTCTAAGAATGATGAGCCTCTCCAAGCCATTTGTTGACTTAATTATCAGAGCAAGACGGTCATACTGGATGAGGTGAACTGAGCTAGAGAGAGACTCACAGCAGACTGCTGAAGAACAACTTAACCTCCAATAATTTTCAGGATCACCTGCTCCGCCTGTTGTATTGTAAAATTCCCCATTAACCACTTTTCCTTTATTTTATGGACAGACATTTCTCCTTACTTGGTCTACAGATTTTTATTAACTTTGTGAAGGGATACTTAAATAATTTTCTTAGGCTACTTACGGTACCACACTGAGGGAACCTAAGGGAATTTGTGTTGCCCAACTTAGAAGTCCTAAATGTAGGTGTCTCCATCTGAGCTGTTCTTTTTGGTCCACAGTCAATGGAGAAAGAGGAGTTCTGAATAATCAGATTTCAGATTAGAAGAATTGTCCTTTGGAGTGTTTCCAGTGAGTAAGGTGGCCAGAAAAGGTGGCTTCTTACACTCGAGACTTGTAAAGTTGAGCACCTACATCCCAGGCTAAGTTTCACAGAAGTGAAGGAGCCATACTTGCCCCCAGAAGTGTCTTCAAGACACCAAGGATTAGTGCCTAGGAGCAGGCAGTGTAAGCACCTCCAGGTTGATGGTGGTGATGCTGAAGTGGCTCCTTCAGCTGCTAAATCACTGGCCAGAGCAGGATCTCTGACAGCTTTGGCAATCGTTGATCGCGGCTGGATGCCTCCTTTGGAGCCCAGGGTGATGGACAAGGAGCTTTTGTTTGACTTTCTGTTGGATTTTATGGTGAATCTTCTTACATAAATAATAGCCTGTCTGCATCTGACATTACCGGCCTGATAATACGACCACAGCAGTCTTTTCTCAGAGGAGATGGAAGTCACTGGCCAGAGAGGATGTGTAGGTAGCACTTGCCACTTTCTAGACAAAAAAAAAGTGCTCTTATTACCATGGCATTTGTCTTGGTAAGTGGGAAAGCAGTTGTAGCCAGCCACGGTAAAAGGAATAACAATCTTTTGTTATAAAGTTTTGCTATAACCACGCCTGTGTGTGCTCCCTGGTAAAGATTCATCAACAATGTTAATTTATTGTGCCTTCATGAACAATCCTTCATTCACAACCCTCCCACACCCAGACGTTCACACACGACCAAGGTTCATAGCTGAAGATACTTGCTGACGCACAATTAATCAAGGGCTCTTTTCAACAGTGAGCCTTTCTGATGATGAATTTTCTCACTCTGCTCTCCAGCTGACCCAGCGACTCTGCTATCCCAGTGTCTAGTCCAGAATCTCTTGGTTTTCTACTCTCCCTTCCGTTTAAACATATCTATTTCTTGAAGTTAAGGCTTATTGAAATTTCTGGAGGAAAGAGTTACTGCCAAAAAATACAGTTTTGTCAAACCTAAGTTTTGGCAAGAAAATGTCAGCTATATGTACATGCACATGCAAAAATTTGCCAGTGAGAAATTCAAAAGGAAAAAATTGTTTTGAGTGATCATTTCAAAACAAGATGAAATCTCGTGTTACAGTACAATCTAAACTGTCATTTTTTCCTTTCAGAAAAAGTCCCCCACCTTAAAAAAATCCCATAATTTTGTTTTGAAACATCAACTTCAGATAATTTTCTTTTTTTGGATTTCATTTGAAACTGCTCAAGCAAGATAATTTTCTCTTAAACCTGACATTCTTTCTTTTTTTTTTTTTTTTAAATTCCACCTTTTATTTTGACTTGTTCTACTTTCAGTTTCAGACCTGGTCTCAAGATCTGCAACTCTCTACTGTAGTGTAGAGCTGTTCCTCTCTATAGAGGATTTCCCTGAATCTTCTCCTGAATTAATGTAACTAATGGCTATAAGAGGGACATTTTATCTTGCGTTCACCTAAAAACGGCAAGTTAAAGAAATTCTGTTCCAGTTATGCAGAAGACTGACATTAAAAAACCCACTACCACCACCACCGAACCAAAAAACCCCAACCAAACAAAAACCAAACAGCCCCAAAATCTCTTCATTCACACACAAATCCTTGTGGCCTGCAAGGCTTTTGGTTTTGAAGGTGAGTTTAGAAAATAGTTGTGCTCTTTCATGATAAACCAGTTGTAGGTAGAAAAAGCAGCATGGCTTTTGTGTTTTTTTGACCTTTTTCACAAAATAATCAATATATGTAGGCTGTCGAGCCTATTAAACTGTGACAGTAGTTTACAGAGAGGCTGTTTCATGTGCTTGTCCCTCTTTTCCTGGCTGGAAAACAAAAAGCTGAAGAGACCTGGAGATCCTCTCGGTAAATTCCTGTGAAGCACTGTATTGCAACAGCTTCCACAGCAAGGTATGTGAGGCTAATGCCCAAAATAATAGCTGTCTAGCCACGATGAGAATTGTAAAGAAAGCACTTACCACTCTTAAGCCAAAATCAATATTAAATTTTTTTCCTTAGCTCAGAAGGACAAAACTATTTGTTTCAGCATCACACCAGCAGGCCGCTCCTTGAGATGAGCTGCTTCCATCAAAGGCAGCAGTGCCTGCAGAAATAGAATTAACTTAACTCCAGTAGCCTCTAATCATTGTAGGATTAGGTAACTCTATCTGTTCGAAGTCGATAAACAGTTTGAACTGCCTGCCATGGTAAGTGGCGTCTGCTTTAAATTTAGAAACCTTCCATAGCCTTGGGTAGTGCCTCTCATGAGACCTTGGCAGCAGCAAAGTCTGGCCTGAGACCTTGCCCAAGTTTTGATTCTTCCTCGTGGAAAGTTATTGCTATTGCTGAGGAGCTGGACAATTTTACCAAGTGCTAGGTCTCTCTTAATGTGAAAAACTATCTACAAAGTCAGCTGGACTGTGTGTTTGCCTGCTACTCCCTCTTACTCATGACCTTCTCATGCATATAGGTGCCTTCGCATGTAATTTCCAGGATTTTCTCAAGAACATAGTTTCAACTGTGACCGCTGCAAGTCTAGTGGTTATGGCTGAGTGAAAATCACTGTCTGAGACTCCAGCATGAATCTGCAGAGTAGATTTTGTGACTGGGATGCAGGTGGAAAGAAAAGAGTGGTGAAGACAGGGGGCATGTTAGTAAAGAGGCTGGGAAACAGCATGGAAGACGTGGCTGGAAGCTCGTTTTGATTAAGTCTTAATTGGCTACTTCAGCCTAGCAAGGACAGTATACTTTTTCACAAATAAAGAACACTACAGAGTCTGTTGCTTTCACCTGAAGTGGTTGTTGTTCAACGTTTTACAAGGGTGTTTATACAACTGTTCATTCTGAATTGATAATCCTTTCCTTCCTCCCTTCCCTTCCCTTCCCTTCCCTTCCCTTCCCTTCCCTTCCCTTCCCTTCCCTCCCTTTTTTTTGTTCTCTCTTTTTCATTCTGCCCTTACCCTACACTGCTTTGGTTTCTTCTCTGTTCCCCAAATCCCTGTTCCCATTTCAACAAGAATCTCCCTCTGCACAGCTCATGCCAACACGATATTTTTCACATCTCCTCAAATCCTTCTCTTTACCATCCCTCTTCAAGAAATGCTTAATTATCTTGAATACACTGCTGATATTACAAGTCGCAGTATTTTGGGTGTCATACGAATACGTCTAAGAAATGGCCTTTCATGAGGACTTTACAATTCAGACGAATAAGATAAATAAAGGATAAGAGGAAGCAATGTTATTACATTCATGGTTGAGATAAGGAGCTAAGATACTTCCTGATTCAGGAAACAGCTTATATCTCAGGAAGTAGGTGAATACTTGTTTAAATTCTGTTAGAGCCTGTGGACCCCAAGCATGTATGTAAAACTTATTTAACTGCTTCCTTGACCAACAGCTAAGTGAATTATCTCAGGTAACACAAGGGGTACATGGCTGAGTCGGGAACTCATTCCACATTTCCAGTGACCTTGTCAAGTTTCTCCAAGATTAGTTTTTGTTTATCTTTTCCCATCCACTTGCTTGTATTTTAACAAACTCAGTAAACTATTAGCTCTAGGTGTAAAGGCACCCATGAACATTTCTTTGTTATATTTGTTATTTTCAGATTTAAAAAACCCAGCATATTTTGAGGAAGGAAAAAATGAAGTCAAGAATAACATCTGTAATCATGAAAACTGCACAGATTTCTATAGTAAAAAAATTTATGACTCAGACGATGGGTTTGAGTTTAAAAATCTAAATTATAATCCCATCAGGGGTGATTTTTACAGTGCAAAACTACTCTTTTGACGCTGTTGTGGGTTTTTATTAAGGAGGTTATAAAAGAAAATCTTAAATAAATACAGCTGATGCAAGCTACAAGTAGGACTGGATTGTAGATGACAAAATTACTCAGAGAGATAGATAGTCTCAAAGGTCCCTTCTAGACAGAATTTGTAATAATGATAATAGGGGTATTACACACAAGAGTGTCAAAAAGAAACTGCAACTAGAGCCAAGGAAAAAACTGTGTGACATAGTCTAAAGTTTTCAAGGATCAATAAAACATTACATGGCAGGATTTACTACCAGCTGATGCTAAGGGATGTACTGTGTTATGTATTATGTGTTGCAAATGAGGCTCACACATGTACTTGAGGGCTATGCAGTATAGTTTTAACTTTGTTGTTGTTGTTGTCAGTGAATATTTGCTTTATGACGCTTGCTTTCTGCAGATTTTTTTTTTTTCCTTTCCAACCATATGTAGAACCCCAGAAATATTTGGACTAGAATGTGCTTCATGATGTTTTTTTCTGTTGCTTTATATTTTTATTTTCCTCTGTCATCTACTATTCCACACTGCAGATTGGCCAGAGACTGACCTGATACAGATTTCACCATGAAGGGAACAAAAAGGAACAGGGAAGATACAGGTGAACCAGATATCCTGGCCTTTCCAAAAGAATGGCAACAGAACAAAACAAAACTCTCTGTTCCATCTTGCTTTTTTTGGCTGAAACATTTTGCTCTTTGCCATTTACAGAAAAGTCCATATTTTCTCTAACAGCAATATGACAAGAGACTGCACTTCCTTGGACATCCCAGTCTGATATAAGCCTGTACCTCAATTTTTTGGCTGCTCTGAGACTAATTTGTGTCAAAGCCAGTTCTTTTTCAGTCACCTGTTCAGCCATATCAGGTAAATTATTATTATTCCTCTTGTAAGTGGAACATTCATATGTGTCTTTTTGTCTTTATTTTATTGTTGTTTTAACAGCTGCTCCCCCCTTTTTTAAAATTTTCTATAATGAGCAAATGTACCAACTATTCTAGAAAACAATAGAAAATATTGCAAACAGCGAAATACTCATTACTCAGGTTCTCACACATTATTTTCAAGCTTATACTCATTGGGGAAGAGAAACAATAGCCTGTGAAAAGCTGTGTGTCAAGATGAAAATGTCAATTTAAAGTTTGAATTCCAGACACTAAATTGTTAAAGCGACTTTCTCAGGAACTACATAAAGCCTTCCACATGCAGAAATTGCTTAGGTAATGAGAGAACAGCAAGAGTCAATGCAAACTGTTTATCATGTCCCCTAAAAGCATAAAAAAGCCAAAATTCAAATAATTATTTTTGAAGGTATACTTTCTCGCTGTTACTCTTTTCACGTCAAAACTTTGCCTTTCTCTGGTGCCTGTAATGGAAATATCTGAAAGCATTTTCCTTGCAGTAATCCCATACGACCTGTCTGCAGAGATAAAACCACACCTGAAACGCAGCTCATGTGCGTCTACCCTGAGCTAGGCAAGGCTTTTTCCCCATCCTGCCCCTATAGATCAGCTGAGTTTAGATAAACCAGCACTACCCGTCATGTGAAATCCTCCATAGACTACAGCGATTTGAAGAATAATGCTTCACTTTTTTATTTATTTATTTTTAAATTATTATTATTTTTTTCCAAAGCCCGTTTTCCAAAGGGATGCAAGTCAGGAAGAGAGTCCAGGATCCAGTTCTCCATTACCTTGCATGACCTCATGCCACACACGCATCCTTGTCCAACCTACCATCAACACCAGCACATCTGAAATAAGAGGTCCCTGTCATAAGAATCTCTGAGGTACAGATGCATATGGAGTTCATGCCCTACAGAAATAATCACCTGTTAAGCACCCGCATCAACCCACAGTCCTCCCAAAATAGTGAAACAATGGGAAGTCCTTGCCCGAAGGTTCAACATTCATAGTCTGCAGATAAATTATTTAGTAACGTGCTCCTATCCCCCACCCCACCCCATTGTATTGTGTTTCATATCATGCTTGCCACAAGCCGTACGAGGATTTTGGAGTGTGTGTGTGCGTGTCAAGGCTTAGAGAGGAGCGCTGAATTTTCTAATACTAAAGGGCCCATTTCATGTTATTTATGGCCTCACTAGTGTCGAAACGGAGACCTATAAATCGTAAACATAGGCGCACTAATTCTAGCAACAGCAAGTTTTAGTCACATGTAATTAAAACATCCCAAAGTCTTTCAGCTGTAATGTATTTCCAAATGACACCACTGGGACGGGGCGAAATGGGAAATGGAGGAATCAGCAGTATTTCAAAGCTATGGCCATTGTTAGCTGTTGGGGCTCTGTACAGCACTGGCAGTGCTGCCAAGTCTGCAGGTTTCTTGATGTTATTTTCTTTTAGATGTTTGAATGGCAGTATCACTGATTTCCAGAAACAGTGTGGAGATTCGCTTTGCTAGGGGGTCATCATGAGCCTCAGTAGATGAATCTGATGTCCACGCTGAAAAATTATACAAGCAAATTCTGTGATGGCATCTCCACCGTGTTTTAGATACACTAGAGAGGAAAAAAAATACTCTTTTTCTCTCACTTTTAACCCCTAAAGTGAGCTACAAGTGTGACCTGAGTCTTACTGAGGTTTGAGACAGTTTGAGGTGTTTTGCTTTTATTGTGATTTCTTCTATGAGTTTAGGATTAGTTGTTTTCTTATAGTCAAGGAAATGGGAAAGGCAATCTACTGTGAAGAGAGCACATTTGCAAATGCATATAAGGGATTTGCTGTCTCTAGGATGGGATTAACCTGTGAAATTCCAGCTATCATTGTTGCCAATATGTTGGAAAGGACTAATGAAGTGTACAACAGGGCTCATCACCAATGTATGGTTCATGGCCATAGAATCATAGAATCATGCAAATATTTCAGTTGGAAGAGACCCTTAAGGTCATCAAGTCCAACCACAAGCTAAATCTAGCACTAACTCATGTCCATAAGAACCTCATCTATACATCTATTAAACCCCTCCAGGGACGGTGACTCCACCACTGCCCTGGGCAGCCTCTACCAATGTCTGACAACCCTCTCCATGAAAAAATGTTTCCTAATACCCAATCTGAACCTTCCCTGGCACAATTTGATATCACCAGCTACCAGAAAAATAAACCAAAGCCAAGAGTGGCAGCACTGTATGCAATGCATTATTTTCTCAGAGAGCAGAATTTTGAGGTTCGCTCAAAATGCGGTGGGAATATTTGCAGCTGGACCGAAGGCAGGGCTCTCGATTTGGACACAAACCCTGTGGATTCAAAGCAATTGTGCAGCCCAGGCCAGCCTGGGTGAGGATCTGGGATGTTTTCTCTCTCAGAGAGGATGTTAAGCTTCCACACGTCAGGGCACAAGCCAGCCCACAACTACCTGGGACTGGGAAACCTCCCCTGTGGGCAGACAACTCCATCGCTGCCTTTCTCAGTCCCTTTGAAGCGCCTGTGAAAAACTGTTTCCAGAAACCGAGGTCTGGCTCGATGGACTGCCAGATTGATCTGGTGTGACAGTTCCTACGCTCTTTTCCAGGCTGGATCCTCAGGCGAGCGGTGGTGCTGGCTGTAGATCACAGGAGCGAGGGCTGAGCCAAGTCATTCTGCTCCCAGAACCTCGGAGCGAGCCCTGGACCAGCAACGCTGGCTCCTCGGCTTTTGGAAACTGTGTTGGGAGCAGTGGCTGGTGCAGGTGAACAGGACCATGGGTCCAGCGCTATGCAGGCCCTACCCTTGCCAAACTACCTGTCAGGTTGCTTTCTGACGAAGGATTTTCTCAGTTTGCACCAAAAATTCTGCCAGCGACTAATTTTAGTGAGTGTAGCAGAGCGAATAAGTTAAGGAAACAAAATGCTAGTAATGATAGTGAGGATGAAGGGAAAATATTATTTTTGTGGCTAAAGTCCCAGGCATGCAGGTTTCCATGCTGATTTATTTCCTGCTCTCTTTCTTTTTCATTATGGTGTCATTTTCCTCAACCATTCCCAGCCTTTATTATCAGTGGGTAATGAGCAGTGGCTGACACATATTGTAGGAAATTATCTCTTTAAGGAGGTTCAAGTAAATGCAGAGCTAATCACTGTGTAGTTAGGCTGAATTCACTCTCTGAATTCAACTTTGGGGGCAGAAAGGCAGAGCATTTCTGTGGAAGGAGCTATCTTCCTCTTTAAAGACTGCCCTAAAGCACAGTGATCCATCCAGGGCCTTGGAGACCAAACAGAATCTCCTGTGACAGAAGATGCTGCTGGGAACAATGGGGTCAAATTGCTTTGTTGAGCACATTTTGGTGAAAATTTAGGTGTTCAAGGAGAAAGGAAGCGTTATTATTGTTAATAACAGTAATCAGAAGAGGCATCATTTGAGCTGAGCTAAGGATCCTGGCCAGTGTTAGCAGAGGTGGAGAGAGGTGTTCATGTTGTAGTGTTTTTATATTTTTGTGATTAATGATGCTGCATGGGCTTCTCTGCCTCTGAATCCTCTTAGAAGTTTTTTGCAGGGATTGCTTTTTGTGTGTGAGGTGACACTGAGATGTCTTTGTGTGAAATTGCATAGGACAAGAGCAGAGATGAAGGAGAAGTTCTAAGTTCCTGATCTCACTGGCTGTGGCTTGAATGGGGGTGAATGTTCAGTGAAACACTAGGGCAATAGAGCGTTTTCCTAAATTCCTAAAGAAATGAAATTTTCCTGAAGTGTGCCTGGTATCACAGGGCCATCCCCTTTGCCTGGGCAGATTGATTATGTCACTTTTTTTTACAGTGTTTATGTTACTTTTCCACTGGATGCAATGTCCTCAGCTCCAGTTTCTACCTACAGTTGGGGAACGATCCCTTTTTTTCTGTGTGTGAAGTCTCTGAGTTTATCACAAATTTATTTGGAAATTTTGCAGTTGCCCTGTCTTAGATCGTTAATGTCAGGAGGTAAATCACATCTCCTTTTAGACTTCAGTTTCCTTTGCTTGTCCATGTACCCAAGTGCCTGTTTACAGAAGCTCTGCCAAGGTCATCTTAGCAGTCGTCATTTTGTGCTTCGGTCTTTATACTGGTGAAGCATCCCAGTTACATTTCTCACTTCGGAACCCATTGGGACACAGTGCCAGCTTACAAAAACTGCTAAGAGCAACTTGAGTTCCAAAAAGTAGGGTTTCTGTGGCCTCAGTTTAGTCATGTAAAATGCAGGTGTTTCAGTATTTGCTAAGTGTCTTGACTCGTTTTATAGGTAACAGAGAAGCATCTTCTGGTTAATTGCATTATTCTTTTGGGGCAACTATCCTAGATACTCTGCGTGGTTCTCTGGACAGTCTTTCTCTACACCCACTGTAAAAAAACTCAAGTAGTTTAGGTTAGTCCCCAGCTTTTACATGGTTAAAATTAGGGTGGCATTAAAAATTTGTGGATGCAGGTAGTATTTCTATTTTGTTTGCAAGGTACAATGTACAATCAGATCAGATAGAGGCAAACATTTTTTATTGCTTTAATATGCTGTAATATTTTTGGCAGCACCTGAACTTTTAAGATTCTTTAAATATAGTTTTCACTGCTAAATTATTGAATTTTCTCAGCATGAGAAATGAGTAACTTACTTGTTTCTTGACTACCAACTTTGCCAGAAGGTAAGGATTTAGCTTCATGAGAAATATTTGGTTTCAGAAATTTTTGGCAATCCTACATCAGAATGGATTGGACAGATTTCTTAACCTGTCATAATGATAAAGTGTGTAAAAAATAACTCAGAGTAGATAATAGATCCTTAGCACTAAGTTTGGGAAACTTCTGTTCAAGTCCATGTGTTAACTGAGTTAGACATTTTTCCAGCGAGAAATGCTGGTGAAGTTTTCATTCAGAAGATCTATTTTACACAAACACACACACAAAAAAGTACCAGAAACCAAAACCAACCAAGCAAAAAAATAAGTGCAAGATCCCTCCCAAAACCAAAGGCTGTCATGGAAAAATAATCACCAACTCCATTTTGTGACTTCAACTGTTTTTTAGGATAACTTTTGAAGATTTGGAACTTGATTTTTCTTGTTCTGCAGAGCTGAATTGAGAACCCGATTCCCAGATTTGTTTGTCCGCAAATTTTGCCACAAAACAAGAAGAAGAGCAGGAGGGAGGAGGCAAAGGTACAGAATTAATTTTTTGAGCCTGAACCTGTCTT
Source organism: Pampusana beccarii (assembly GCA_013399365.1). NCBI lineage: Eukaryota > Metazoa > Chordata > Aves > Columbiformes > Columbidae > Pampusana > Pampusana beccarii. The sequence continues at coordinate 120,754 of VWYH01006819.1, read as the reverse complement.
TATTACTTAGGCCATATTTAAGATCTGTAGTCTTGGATCTAGCGGCCTGTCATTTGGATGCAGAATTAATGTTGGTGTTAAGAAAATCTGTGTTCACGCACCTACAGTCAATTAATTATTAGAAGGTTTTGCTTCTTTTTATTTGTTTAAAAAATGCATGCCCCACTCCAGTACGCATTGCTGCCTCAGTGCTCCATTTCTTGGTGTCCTTGATGAAAGGCCTGGAATTCAGGGTGGCAGATGTCTGCTGCTGAGTGTTTGGCTTTTTTTTCTTTCCCCTTCCTTGTGCTTCATCACTTGAATATTTTTAGTTGCTAAATGTTACAGAGACAGCTTTTTCGATTAGAAAAGTGACACACTCTGCAAAACGAATTCCAGCACTTGGAGAACATCAGCATCAATCTCCAGTACTTGCTCACTGACTCTGCAGGATGAGGTTGTTTTTCCTAAACTGCATACTCGGATATATTTGTCTCCAAAAGAAATAAACAAAACAAAATACAAACCAAGAACATTCTCATCTAATGATGTTTAGGACAAGGTCATGTTTTCAAATCCATTCCTGTGTCCTAAGCAGACTGGCATCAGTGGACTTTAATCTTGTTTGATGTGCAGTTGTAGGACAACTGGACACTTTTCCATGGATAGAGTGTTTTTATTGAAGGGTGCCTAAGCATTTATAATCCAGTGAGTGTTAAGGGAGTCAAAGGTGTCCAGGTATGACACATGTCCATCACTTTCTACAAAACCCTGTGTGCCTTATGAATCCTCATTTAATATCATGGAATGAAGCAGACCATCAGTCTTGGCCCTTCTTTAATGTGAAGTAAATGTTGTTCTTCATTTAAAAGAGTAAGACCTAGCAACACCTAAAGGATAGATGTGATAAATAAAATCTGAGATGGAATTAAATGACGTCATTTCTAGGTATTGCTTTAAATGCTAATGAAAAGCGCTCTGAAGATTGTTTGTGCTTAATATGGACTTATTTTTTATTTTGGTTTTCTCTTTAGAATGCATATGAACTTACAAAGTCTCGGGCAAATCAAAGCAGTGGCAAATCTGATATCTAATACTTATTATTTATACCGTGCTGTGTTCAAGAATATCCAGCTATTTACCTAGGAAAAGGCTAAAAGGAGCCTGTACTGGAGGAGTCACTTGGCATCAGAAGCAGAAATTAGACAAATTTAGGTTAGGAAGTAAAAATGGTCGAATTTGTAACCATGAAGTCAGAAACACCTTATGTGAGGCTACAGTGCCTTCTCCATCCCTAAAATAATCTAGGTTTAGATAAAGATGTTATAACTCCGATGAAGTTGCATTGCTGTCATTACAAAAGAAGTCAACCTAGATGATCACAATGCTCCTCTCTAAGGCCAGGCTCTACATCTATTATTATTTGCTGAAAATGAGCACAATACTGTCTAAACTGCACCATTGGAAAGAGCTGTGGAAATGTACTCCCAGAGGAAGCACAGGCTGTGAACCAGGCACCGCAGAATTATTACGTAAGAGGCTGGCACAATTAACGCAGTCAAAAACCTATGATAATTATTCCAAAAGTATATATGAGTTCCGGGCATCTTTTAGCAAGCTGGAGATAAGAGAACCTTTTCAGAATCCTAATCATGACGAGAATGTTTTTCTCCCTTTGCTTCAAGTCCAGCAAATCCACCACTTTTCCCTTGGTTATGGGGTTTTCTTGCAGCAATGTGTTGGCTTTAAGACACGCAGTTTGAGAGACTATAAGAAGGTGGACTCAGGGACCGTGGAAACTGTCCTGGTGGTCTGTTTGTTGATGCTTCCTGAGTTGTCTCTGAAAGTTAGCAACTTCCATGCTGCAGAAAGTCCTGGATTTCAGACTGGGGCATCATAGTGAGATGCTCCAAGGGAAATGGTTGGGATTCAGTGCCAGGAAAGGAGGAAAACAAAACAACACACTTAGCTCAGCTCAGCTCAGCTCAACTCTGCTCAACTCAATTACACTCAAACACTTCGTTCAGTGTCTCCACGAAACAAAAATGCTGACCACCATACTCTCCCGCATGGGAGGCTCTGATAGAGACAACAGATGTTAACGTGGTGGCTGTAGCTGAAAGCAAGTGAATTTTGAAGCTTAACTACACAAAATTGTTTTAGGAACGTGCACAGGTGACTTGGTGACGGCTCAGACTCCTGATAACTTGTCAGGATCTGGGAAGCAATTCCTCAGGTCAATTCCCAGCACTGCCAGATTTTCAACATAATTCCTGATCCTACAAGAAATCGGTGACATGAGGAAGAAAGTTCTGTCAGCAGGGAACATGCAAACAGAGACAAACCCCCTTCTTGATGAACTTCTTGGGAAGGAAAGCTTTGCTGTCATTATTTAACAAGGAATCCATGATGCTAGCAGGGTCATTGTAGCTATTTCTTACATAAGATGTTCTAGGCAGGCAAACTTTGGGAGGTTTAACTTGTGCTTTCAAAAAGGAATGCTTTGGTTCATTGTGTCTCCAGCATGCCCTCACTGATGTTCCTGTGGTGGCATCATCTGAGTTATCTGCAGGAGGCCGAGGAAACTGCTCAACCTGTGTAATCTAAAGAGAGGTTGAAGCGCCCTTAAGGCAGAGAATAGAACAGAATGAGTGTTAATGAGTTTTAAGGGGACTCATTATTGAGATAAATGCACCTTGACAAATCCTATGAGTACCTCTTTCCCAGCAAAGTACACCAGGCTGAAGTGTCAAAGTCTTGGCTTTAATGTAACATTCAGAAGAGGGATCAGACCACACTGGTCTTGTCGTACAGCAACGTTGCTCAGGCACTGACGTCCTTCTTGTCTTCTATGGAGTGTTTGTGTTTTGAAATACTGCTGGAACAGACACGTGTGTGCCCAGGTGGCCAAAAGCATCCTGGCTTGTATCAGGAATGGTGTGGCCAGCAGGACTAGAGAACTGATTGTGCCACTGTACTCGGCACTGGTGAGGCCCCACCTTGAATCCTGGGGTCAGTTTTGGGCCCCTCATCATAAGAAAAACATTGAGGTGCTGGAGCGAGATCAGAGAAGGGCAATGGAGCTGGTGAAGGGTCTGGAGCACAAGTCTCATGAGGAGCGGTTGAGGGACCTGGGGCTGTTCAGCCTGAAGAAAGGAGACTGAGAGGAGACCTTAATGCTGTCTACAACTACCTGAAGGGAAGTTGTAGCATGGAGTGTGATGGTCTTTTCTCGCAGATAGCAAGTGATAGGACAAGAGGAAACGGCCTCAAGTTGTACCAAGGGAGGTTTTGATTGGATATTAGGAAAAAATTATTCCTGGAAAGGGATTCGAGCATTGGAACAGGCTGCCCAGTGCAGTGGTGGAGTCACCATCCCTGAAGGCATTTAAAAGACTTTTAGACAAGGTTCTTAGGGACATGGTTTAGTGCTAGAGTTAGGTTGTGGTTGGACTTGATGATCCTGAGGGTCTCTTCCAACCGAAATGATTCTATGATTCTATGTAATTATTGGCTGAAAGCTTGTCAGACAATTCCTGTATATTATCCTACATACATCTGATGAATGTACGTCTGCTGACTCTTACCTGGGGTGGGGACCTTTCACGGGAGTAATGAGGTACTCTGTGTGCCACTGTCACAGGTCCTGCCCAGCCAACACAGACTTGGATCTGTGGTGAGGGGGAGCCAGGCAGAAGATTAAGACCCCCAAATCAATAGGCAGGCAATGAACTAATTAAGAAAAATGCTTCCGTCTGCTTCTTGGGATAGAACCTAGTGCAGCTCTGCAAGATTCTGGGGTTTATTTTGAATAAATGAGTTCTTGTTTCTCAAGAGCAAAGCTACTCAACCGCCTCTCATTCCAGCTGGAATAATGGCAATGCCTGGACTAGGTTGAGGGAAACTGTTTATAACAATAGATGATGATGACTATAATAAATTCCAGTTTTGAAATTATGGGTTTTTTTTAGTGAGGAGATTCCAGGTTTTCATTGCCTCACTCCCCAGACAAGTCTGTCTCTTCCTCAGGGCTCTGCAATTCTAATGTGTCTTTGTCTTGTTGAAAGATCGCCCCTTTCACAACCTGACACAACCTCAGGAAGCCCTGCTGCAGATCAAGGAGGGTGAAACTGGTTCATCGGTGGTCATAATCTGGTCTAAAGTTTTAATAACTCCACAAAACAAGCCAAGTAACACTAATACCGATAGCCTTATATTGCTTCTTTCATAAGAACAGCCTGGTTTTCAGCTGAAAGGACATAAATATATTTTGAAAATCAGGTGCCATTTAAGTGTTTCAGGATGAGCAAACAAGAAAAGAAACCATCAGCCATCATTAAAAGGCTTAAACTCCAAAAGCATGACTTACACAACTGTAAGGAAGCTGAAAGAGCTATCACTTCTTTCTTCTGAATACTCCCTTAATTAAAGGATCAGATTTTTTACATTCTGGAAACACCAGTATTGTGGTCTTCTCAGGAGAAATAGTTTCACGTGGTTAGGAAGATATCAATACAAGGCAATTCTCAATGAACTCAAATAAAGTTTATTCTACGGAGTAGTTGCTAGATTTAGTTCTTATGTCCTGATAACTCTAAATTTAAAGTGTTTCAGCTACAAAGATCTCTAAAGTATAGCTGAATGAACCTAAATTTTTCTTTGACAACATAGGGCAACATTTAACAACATTACCAAGAGTGGAACTTGACCTGTAAAACATGGAAACATGGTCTGTTTGGCATTTGGCGTAAAGCACCTCTCAACATGTCGAGGGAGACCCTTCCTCATTTCTGAGGTTGGAAAAGCAGTTACATCTCTCCCAGTATTGGGTGTTTGAAAATTAGACAGCTAGACTGGGATTCAGGCTGCCCAGTAAGACACCAAAATTGAAGAATTCACCCAGGTGTGTCTAAACCCCTATTGCAGTCGGTGGCCACCTAGGTAATGGATGACAGAGACCAGTTCTGCTTTTCCAGCGGTAAATACATACTCTTGGTCAGCTAAATTCCTCTCTAGGTTTCATTGACTAAATTAAGAAAGCTCCTGTTGACTGAGAGTGCAGACATCCAACTCGCATGTGGACACCCACCTACGGACCCCTAAATATCGACATCTTCACCTCGTACCCAAGGGAGATATCCAACTTTCCTATGTGGAGAGAGAGACATTGTCCCCTTAGAGGATGGTTCAAAGCTCCCTGCAAGACATCCAGAGCTTTGTGTCTCCCTCTCACATGTTTTTGAAGGAAGGCCAGATGCCTAACGTAGATTAGACATCTAATTTCTAGAAGTGTAAAGATAGGTGAGTATGCCAAAATAAATCACTGCAGCTCTGACCTGCACAGCCTGTCTCCGTTTATATATGATCCAACTGCAGCTGGAAAACCGCTTTTGATTAATAGCTCTGTATTGCCAGCAAGTTGTTGAGGAGCAGAACTGCTTTATTTTAGTTGCTCTCCTCGGATCAGAAGGCTGGAGGCATGGGTTTATAGGGAGAATTAAAATAATCATATCTATATGCATACAGTGGAAGAAGCAATTAAGGGGAGTTACAAAAAGCCAAACTTCAAGAGATTGTTAACACAGAAGAAGAACAGCAATTATTTGGTGTGATACCCAGGGTAAAGCTAGCAGCAAGAGGATTCAATTAAGACAGAGAAAATGTGAAATTTGGGCAGACCTTACAGGAAAATTTTCTGAGAAAGAGACCTATGGGGATACGGAATAATTTGAAATCCTTGAGAAGAAAGATTTTTAAGCCAGGCAAAACAGAACATCAGCAAATATTCTGGCACTACCTCTCACAAGATCAAGGAAATTGCCTGGATGGTCTGACTGGTTTCTTCTCTATCTAAATTCTGTAATTTCGATTTCTGCTTCCTGATGCATGATGGCTGCTGCAGTGTAAGTCTCGTTAATAATGACCGAGGTATTGTGGTTCATTTATCGTGGGTGGTTCAGTTATTACTTCTCCTCAGTGAATGGCTGCAGACTATGACAAACACACAAAAATCAGCTCTACCCACAAACACACCTGCCTTGGCTGCCACTGAAGTCATGATAACAGCACATTTAGGCTCAGCCTTACCTCCCGGCTAGACCTATACCTTAGCTGATGGTCAGGCTATAACAGTACTCTGAATTTATACAGATGGGACACTGCAGGAGACACTATCTCTGCTTGCTTAATATTTTTCTAGCATTTGACCATGAGGGAGCAAAAGCTGTTGACATGTTGTCCGCTTGCTGAGTGTTTGTCCCCTAAAAACTCGTTCGTGTGTCTGTTGTGCTGGAAGGCACTTGGAATGATTGAAAGTGGCTGTGTCAGCAGAGGGTGTCTGTTGGAAAATTGGTAAAGATATTCTCAGGGAATAAGAAAACCAATCCAGAGAGATTCAGGTGAAATACAATAATTAATTGTACAGTACTTACAGTATAAATACGGGACTTTATAGTATCCCTCAATTAACATTACACAAAAGTAAAGAGGTGGCATTCTGGGGGATGTCCCAAAATGTTTATGAATCTGAGTCCGTTTCAGCAAACTCTTTCATCTGAAGAAGGCACAATTTTTGAAAGTATTTCACACTGAAATGCTATTCCACAAGAAATGTTTCAGTCCAGGAAATGACGTAGCAGTTCATGTCAATTTGGTTTTTTTTAAATAAATATTTTTACTTTTGTTTCAAAGTATTTTTTTTAAATTTAAAAATTGACTACAGTAAAAAGGAAAAAAAAAAAAGTTTCAGTATATAAAAAAAACCCTAAATGCTGTCAAGGCATAAAAAAATGGGTTTTTTTTGAGTCAATAAATTCTTT
>VWYH01006819.1:93398-113812 GCA_013399365.1 Pampusana beccarii | reverse complement strand
TAAATTCCTTCAGTTTGACCCCAAGTGAAGTTGGTTATTATGCTTTTTTGTCTAGCTGAAAATCCTGAACATATTTTCTAGTAGACCTGCCCAGGATTTTCTCTTGTATTTCTTTTAGGCCACTGAACAGTAAAAAGATAAAATAAAAATCCTTCTCTGCTGTGGAATGTATTGCAGGGACCAGTCATGCCCTGGTTGGAATGATGCTGCATCTCTCTCATCACGATGACTAACTTTCAGACATCCAAATTGCCTCCTAACATATGGAAGATGTATGGACAGGATTTTTTGTACAATCCAGACTGCAGCAGATGGATGACAAATACAGCACTCTGTCTTTGATTTAGTTAAAATAATCTACTTCACATTCATGGAGACTGTATGGTTTTTCGATGAAGTTTCTATGCAGGCTTACTTCTCTAAGGGCTCTGGTTATATTCCAAATGTTTCATAACTTTGTTATGCTGATTTTTTGTTCAGTCAGGGAGAACCTCATGTGTTTGATGCCCATTTTGCCTCCTTCTATCAGCCCTGTGACGTTTTGTGCATTCACAGAGCAGCACTAAGGCCCTAAAGCCAGAGAAGAGCTGCGGCTCACCAGGTTCCTAATGGAGAACACAGTCCCTGGCCAAGCAAGCACTAAGACAGCCTGGAGAACAGCCCAGGCTCATTCACAGAGGACTGTTGCCCATTCATCGTGGAGAATCTGAGTCCTGGACTCCTGCACCTGGACTGCAAGCTGTTGGTCCCTATGAGCTCCAGCTCTCAAGACGATGCCATAATTCAATTTATTACCCAGCGGTCACCTGGACCACGGAAGGTCGTGCCTGTCTAAGTCTGCGATGTTCATAGAAACACTTTTTGTGTCGGTCACATGGAAATAACGCACTGCTGTGCTATCACTCAGGACAGGACCCTGGGCATGGAGTTTCACGTGCACAGAGGCATGAGAGAACTGGGTGGACTGTAAACCACATCTGTCTGGAGTGCCACATGGTCCTGGCCCCTGAAATTCAGTTACAAATGTCTCTCAGATGTGGATAAGCCAAGGGCAAAAAAAAAAAAAAAAAAAACAAAANAAAAAAAAAAAAAAAGCAAAACACTTTCAAGATCAAGTTACATGTGATCAGTCCAAATCCTAATTTCATGGCACAATTTGTTCTCTCTTTACTCAAGGCTGTTCTCACACCCAAGTGGCTGGAAAAGAAAATACTTTTCAAGATGGGTGGAAGCGGAAAGGAAAGGAAAGGAANAAAAAAAAGAAAAAAAAAGAAAAGAAAAGAAAAGAAAAGAAAAGAAAAGAAAAGAAGAAAAGAAAAGAAAAGACGACACTCAAATTCATCTACCAGTGCTGGTAAGTGGACATAATGCAAGGACCCTCAGTATAAGGGACGCTTTCTCCATGTCTCAAATGAGGACATGTAGGACATGAGAGGAAGAGCGAGGCCGATCCCATCCCCGCTCATTCTTGCCCTGCTGTGTCTCTGGGTCAGCTGATGCTGTCGGTGCTGCAGGGCCAACCTGTTTCTCAAAACGAGCCTTTTCTTCTGTGGTGCCCTGTGTTCTTTGCAGGTCTACTCCCTCCCAAACCAGCAAACTCTCTTGCTCTCAAAGCTTATCAGTGCGATCACACACATTCCTCTGCAGAACAAGGACAGCCTCAGTGGTGTCAAACATGTCTCTTACTAAGCACAGTAAGGTCTTTTCTTTCTTTTTTTGTTTAATTATCTATGACAGGCGATGCTGAAGGAGCAGGCGGAGTGGACTGCAGCTCTGCTCTGTACACCAGGTGGCCCCAGTGGTATGTGCATCAGTCCTGGTGATCTCAAGGTGCAATGGTCTGCTCCTGCTGACACCGCTGTTGTTTGCTGTGGTCTAAGCATGCTTACAGTACAGCGAAACGGGGCCAAGAACCATGCAGCAGGAGAAAAAATAGGAGATAAAACACATGCATGGATGGGATTGATATCACAAGGCATCTGTTAAACACACGTAATCAATTGACCGTTTAAATGAAACAGCTCTGCAAACAATGAAAACCGCTGTATCGTAGCTACCTGGAGGAGCAGAGGGTTGTTTTCCTTTTTTCTTAGAATAAAGTCCTTAAAAAATAAGATCCTCTGCTGCATTTAAGCGTTTTGCATGTTGCCACATAACAATTTGTTCATTAAAGAGGACACGCAGGAACAGACATATGACTGATAAACTGACTGCAGGGAAAGTGCGTCGGGCCACAGTGAGAGGTTGATCGTTTGCATGAAGGGAAACTACGGGTGGAAATTCCCATCTCACTTAACTTATTTAATATGTACACAAAGCAGGAGTACACTGCTGAAATCTGCTGGTAACGTGAAGTTGGAGGTCACTATCAGCGCAATGGGAAATTGTGCACCACGGAAATTTGGCAAGATTCAGTAGTATAAAATGTAGATTGTCCACCTATGGTGGCAGTCCCCTGAATAAATGTGAATTTCTATGGAAGAGGTACTCACCATAAGCTCTCTTCACTGTTAGTAGTGAAAAAACGCTTTAAAAAAAACTTATCCACATCTGCCTAAAACAGGTATCTAATATACAGCTAAAGGGCTCTGTACTAATCTTACTTATCACTCACTCTTAATGGTAAGGACACCATCAGGAGCTTGGGTCAGCTGCAGATGCACGAACTGTGGTAATCTAGAAATTACAAAATTAAGCATATCTGACTTTGGAGGAAAACAATACAATTTTTTCAAGGTGGTGGCATCCATGAGGAGGGATGAAAGAAGGACGGCTTATGCTTTTGAGACATGGAGACCTCTGATCTGTCACTACATGGAAAAAAAAGAAAGAAAGAAAAAAAAAGAGGTAGTAAACTAATTCTGGGATCGTTCAGTAAATGTATTTCCTGTATCAAAAGTATTGAGATGAGACAAAAATGAACGGTACCTGAATTTCCAACAGAAGCAAGTGGTAAGAGTGGCTGTGATGGTGATGATGATGATGATCAGGCAGTGACCATCACTTTAGACAAGACTGAGGGAGTTTGGCCAGTTGGCACGTGGGGGACTTCTTGGCTCAGGACCCAACTCCAAGTGAACTGGTGGATGCAATAAAAAGAAAGTGTCTTTGGAAAGCCTGAGTGGGTTTCATCAACCTGGACAACCTTCATGAAACGATGCCCCAGACCCCAAGCTTTTCCCATTCTTTGTAGCCTTTGCCAAGGATTGCTAAACAAGCTTCAAACCTGCTGCTCTGACTGCGTGGGGATTAACTGGGCCCAGCCTGGGCCAGGGCGTCAGTGACACATCCTATATGTGGGCTTTTGCCCTCTTTTTTTTGCACTCCTTCTTTATTATTCTGCGAACTGGAGAGAAACTTGAACACTGAGCAATCAGGGGAACCAACAGGACTTCAGCTGCTTGCAGGGATGGAGTGATACATGTCTGAAGGGACAGAAAAATCACAGAAAGATCTGAAAGAGGGATGGAAGGAGAAATTTAAAAATTTCAATTTAAATTTAAAAATTTAAATTTAAAAGATAAACACCTGGAATTAAATCACCAGTCAACGGTGATTAAGCGTAGGTGGGAAGCAAGGCAGGGCTGTGCAATACCTGGCATATTCTATTATGGGCAGGGAACACTCTACTTTTAGGAGTTAGTGGTCAAATAAATCAGTTAAAATGGGTGAAACAATTCCAAACTCTCCATGCCTGGCTTTTGTAAAGCAAACCCACACCTCTTTGTTCTACCAGAGCACTTTGCACGTTGCCCAAAGGGTCAGATGAGAGAGGGTAGATAGAGAGGTCATCTCAGGGCATCCCTCACTCACCTCTCAGTCGTGACCAGGAGCCATATAAGCCACCAAAGAGCAAGTGGTTGGTTTCATATGGAACACGGTTCAAGAAGGGTTTGGCAAAAGGCGAATTAATTTGATGTGTTTTAGAAGAAAGCAGTGGACTGTGGGAAAGGAAAGACGCAGGGTTTGAAGATGACAGTCACTTAGGGAAGATGGTGAGGCACCCTGGGGAGTTTAAGTGCAGTTGAAGAGTTAGATCAGAGACCATGACAAAGGCCTGATAAGGGCATGGTGAGTCAGATACTAGGCAACAGGGAGGAAGCAAAATTAAAAAAAAAAAATTCTTTGTGGTAAACAAAGACATTTTTTCCTCCTATAATGCTTAATTGATCTCTGGAACTCACTGCTGTACAGTATTACTGGGCATGCAATTTAACAGGAGGAAGATATAGCTGGCAATACTCTCAGAGAATAGATGTGTAATGGAAATACAATGTAATGTAAACTCTTATACTTCAGAGTATACAATCATTAACCTCTTACAGGCTTATACGGCAAAATTAGTCCACAGTTGCTCGAAGGGAATTCCTTTGAGGAGCTCTTGGAGGAAGGATACTTGATTAAAACCACTGCTAATCGGATACGGCTCCAGTCTTCCTATATCTTAGTAAATCCTTCCCATTACTTACTCAAATGTATGGAAAAAATGCATATCTCCTGCACACACTGTATGCTCTTCAATAAGAAGTTTAATTTCTATGAATGGCATTCTTGGGAAAAGGAAAAAAGATCCAGACAAAAGCAGAAAGCTGTGGTGAACTGGATATTTGGCAGGCCAGTGTACCTGCCAGCAGCTAATGGAAATGGAGTGGTTGATATTCAATGAACATCTTCCACAAAAACACTTGCCTTAACTATAAAGCCCCCTGAGACTCCCTCCACTGAAACCTATTTGGATATGTAGCATATGTCCAGATTTACAAAAGACAGAATTGCTTTTCCCTCCCCTTTTTTTTTTTTTTTTAATTTGAAAATCTAGAATTAAAGACTGTAAATCCCAGTGTACAAAGCAATATTCAGGGACCTGAGTCAAACATCCCAAGGCTAGTTGGGCATCCAGCTTCTTTAGGGGCATTAGGTGCCCATTAGATGCTGTTTAAGCGGGTCTTTGGTACCTGAGCTTTAAGATGCTCCAGATGGTACACATTCACAGGAAAGACGAAAAGAACCACATTTGATTAACCTCTGGGCTTGCTATGGTTTAAGGAAAGTAGACTCTTGAGACCTCGGCTGGTATCTTTGACGAGAGCTTCTGAATTCTGTGGCTGTGCCAATAAATAGTGATAGTAAAATGTCTGAAGAGGAGGAAAATAATTATTCTTCAGGATGGTAGGAACATATGATGGAATTCCCCGTCCTCTGATAAACATATCTACAAACAAGTGATCAAATTGAAATACTTTTGGTTCATAAGCAGCTAATCTGCAAAGAAATCTCTCCCTTGTTCCTTCCATTGCCTTTACAACATTATTTTCATTTCTATCTAGATTTGTTTGCTTGTTAGTCTGTGGCCTCCCCCTAAGGATATAACTACAGATGGATGAATTATTTTATTTTATTAAATATTATTCTTGGCTTTTTGGAGATGCTTTTTGCTTTGCTTTAACGATTATTCCTCCTGGTGTTATTTCAGATTTCAATTACAACTTGTGTGTGCATGTGTCTGGTACACCACCATTTTGTAAATAGATGTACGCACTTACTGCTAATTGATTCCCCAAATAAACCCAAATGCTTGCATTGAAATAATGGATTATATTTCTTGCATGCCACTGAGCTGGATGCCTTCTAGTTTGACATCTATTGATCTTCTGGAGGTGGGCATCTTCCTCTCCCCTGCATTACCCCTGGAGGGGACAGAGATACTCATGTCAATTTTCTCTGCAGACCTTGTAGTGATGGCTGATGTCTCTGAATAAAGGTGGCAAAATCCATACTTCTAAATGTGTGTCTAGCCATCTAGATAGCTGATTCTTAAAAAAAAAAAAGAACAAAAACAATAGCAAAAAACCCCAAGCNACAAAACAAAACAAAACAAAACAAAACAAAACAAAACAAAACAAAACAAAACAAAACAAAACAAAACAAAACAAAACAAAACAAAACAAAACAAAACAAAACAACAAAATCACTGAATTTTCAGCAGCCCCACAGGCTCCATGGGGGTTCTCTTCCTACAGTCAGGCCATTATGAAGTATATTTTTCAAAAGCAGCCCTTGTTGGCCTATATCTGCTCCCACTGAAACCAACGTCTGCTTGACAGTTATTTTCTCGGAAAGGAGAATAGAGACACAATTGGTCCTTTTGCTGGTTTTTGCAGTCCCATATTTTTTCAGGCTTTATCTAGAAAACACAGCTGGAGTCCCTGATGGTGGGACTGTGTACTTCAGCAGATTTCAGCAGGTCATGTAGTTCCCCTTTATGCCAAAGAAGAAAGATAATCCCCTTTCAACTGTGATTCATCCCACGTATTACAGACATCTATCTTAGGAGAAGATGAATCATTTCCTGGAGGTGCCGTCTCTCTCTTCATTTAGGAAACGCAGAAAAAAGCTTAAGCAAGACTATAAATTGTAGATAGCTAAAATGCGGGAGATGAATCCCACTGTGCAGTGAGAATCAATGACTGCTGATTCACTGAATTCCAACTTTCAAATGCTGTCAGCACTTCTGTTTTAACAGCAAAACTCTTTTTCTTTGGGCTTTTCTACCTGTAGCTAATTACTCCCATTTTTAGCACAGACCTGAAAAAACAATGTTCAACTGTCCCGGTGTGCTGGTGGCTGTATGGACATCCGTGGTGGGAGTGAGTTGCTCAATCACAGGCATCACAGTGTTGTTTTAGACACTGAAGGGTTTAATGCCTGATCTCCAGATGCCAAAATGAATCAAGCGTCCCATAAGTCTGGCTTCATGTCTTCCATCCCCAAGAGTGTAGCTCAAACGCAAGCCTATAGTTGGATCAAGCCCCTGGTAAAATGCCTTCAAAGAAAAAGAAGCAGAAGCTGAAGAGGTGGCATGTCCTGCCCCGGGCTGGATACCCATTAACTGTGGAGCTGCCAACAGGTGCTTTTGCTTCTTGTTGTTTCCTCCAACCCTGGCCATTGTTACTTCTCAGGGATTTGCCTTCTGGTGGCCATTTGATAAAATAAGCCTGTACTTACTGCTCACACTGAAAAGCATAGTTTGTCTTGCTAGAAAGACTCCTCGACACTAATATTTAGCCAGTGGGACTCACCTCCTCACCTGTACTGAAGAAACCTGAGCTAGCTCCCACCATGAGCTACACCTCATCTGCACAGCTCCTGCCGTGCAAAGGCAGCAGCTGAGGTCTTGGAAGCAGAACCACATAGTGGCCGGGGCTGAGCAGCCTGCTAATTAGCCTGGCCTTTCAGTGGGATTAATTATCGCTGAGCTGATATAGCACAAATGCTTTTGGCTGCAGTACTAGCTTGGTTGGGACCTCTGCGTGGTGCTGTATTTTATATTGCAGTCAAGGCCAAAGTCAGCAAGGAAAACATTTTGGTGGTGATTGCATAATTGTGTGTGTTGACGACAGCGGCTGAACAACTGGAAGTGCGTATGAGAAGCACATGTAGCAGCTTGCTGTTAATAAACTACTCATCTCTGTGAAGCTTTTCCTGGTTTGGCAAGCTCGATTTTACTCTGTGGAGTATAATAACGTCCCCTAAGCACCTGATAACCCTTAGAATGATTTAAAAGCTGTTAGTTCTTCATACCAAAGTACAACACAGTGTGCAAAGGTTATTGAGACTTAATACAAAGTCAAAGGGTATCTTTAGGATACCTCAGCATTACCTGGTTATCTGCTGTCAAAGTTGAGGCCATCATCTTGTCACTGTCAGACTGAGCATGGGAATGTTTTAGAACAGGAGACACAAATACACTAAAAACCACAAGAAGTTGACAAAGGAGGTAATTTATCTTACTACAGTACTGATGATTCCTCAGCCACAAAATACAATACAGAAATGCCAAATATTCTCGTGTTACTCAGTGTGCCTATGTTATCTGATGTGATCATCCGGAGTGGAACTGTGCCTTTCTGAATGATGCTTTCTTTACAGGAGGCACAGCAGAGTAAGGATGGCTGCATCAGAAAAGTTGACTATCTATTTACTCTCCAATACTGCATCCAAGAGAAAGTTAGAAGAAAGAAATCACTCCTGCAAGTTGCAGCTAGGACTTGAACACCTCCTAATATCAGAGATCTCTTCCCAGTCCCCATGTTTCACCTTGGGCTGCCTCACCAGGAACGTGGGCAGCAGGTGGAGGGAGGTGACTCTGCCCCTCTGCCCCGCTCTGGTGAGCCCCCCCTGCAGTGCTGGTCCAGCTCTGGGTCCTCAGCACAGGACACACATGGACCTGCTGGAGAGGGGCAGAGGAGCCCCAGAAATGACCCGAGGCTGGAACAGCTCTGCTGGGAGGACAGGCTGAGAGAGCTGGGGTGTTCAGCTGGAGAAGAGAAGCTCTGGGGAGACCTTATTGCAGCTTTCCGGACTTAAAAGGGGCCTGTGAGAAAGATGGGGACAGACTTTTGAGCAGGGCCTGTTGAGATAGGACAAGGGGTGATGGTTTTAAAGTAAAGGAGGGAGATTCAGGCTGGACATGAGGAGGAAATGTTTTACATGGAGGGTAGTGAAACCTGGTCCCAGGTTGTCCAGAGAGGTGGTGGATGCCCCATCCCTGGAGACATCCCAGGCCAGGCTGGACACTAATTATATCATATAGGGAGATGAACTGATTTTGAATTGTGTTTTTCCCTCTAAGTCTTCTTTATTTACTGGCTGTCTTACGCATTGAAACACAAAGACAACCATAAAAGATGTCACAACTACAAAACCTTCCCTGGGGCTATTTTTGCAATGAGGTTACTTATCTGCTTAGGTGATTTGAGTTCACCCTTGTAGTTGTGAAGGTGGGTGCATCTAGCATTTTGCAGTGCCTCTGGGATTTTCTGGCCATATCCATATAGTTGGGTTCAAGCAGTTGCACTGCTACTCTGCCCTTGCTCCTGACTGTCATGAACCAGCTCCAACAGACCAAAATAGCCGCTGCTTTAAAGTTAGCTCATGTCTCACCACTGCTGGTGGGATGGTGCATAGCTGTCTGTAGAGCCGCTAAACTTCAGGGGACACCTTAAGAAATCCCCCAGGATTTATTCTAATTGCCACGTCTGACACCAAAATAGGTAACCAAGTGCAAAACCACAGTGATGTAGAGGTCTGTCTGGTTTCTTAGTCGGTGGGCATAAGCATTTCCTACATGCCAGTTTTGGGAGAATTTTTGTAGTCAGACTTTGTGCACCCATCTAATTTTGAATACTAGTAAAGGTCACATTGGTCTTGGCTACTCATTTATTTTCTTTCTCTCATTGAATTTGTAACAATAACAGGCATGCATCCAAAGCTCTGGGCTCTTCTACATTGCATTAAAATTCACAATGTCATTTGCTTTCAGTAAATATATTCAAATGGGCTGCCTTCAAAACCATAAATGACTCACCATCCCATCAATCATAATTGCAGGATCCTGAATTTCTCCTCTACATGTTGTCCTCTAATGCCTAGAAGCGACACATGATGTAACTCTTACCAAAAACTGGTTGGGGAAAGAGATTATGTGTGATCATTTTTATTCTCTAAGGAAAACTCGCTAGGTTAAATACAGGACCAGCTTGGGCTGGAAAGTGAGTCAGATACATGTAAATTTTATGTTACCACCAGGAGCTCTGAGAGTTACTTCACTTAAGAAAAGTTATCTCTAATCAATTATTAAGTTTCAAAATGGAACGTGTGCTTCTCTCTTACTAATTTCCCGTAAACCTCCACGACGATATTAAACATACATATTCACATGCTAGAAGTCTACACATTAAAACACTACATGGTCAAAACTTCCAATCAGATGGAAATGATCGAGGGATGCTCTTTTGGAATATAGAGAGTTATGCCAAGGAAACAAAGTAGAAGAAATTACTAACTGGAAATTGTCCAAAAGATTTTTTAATTATAATCTTATTTTCCTCAAAGCACTGTGCAGTTAAGAAAAGATGAAAAAGAAAAGATTAGGAATCTGATTAGTCCTGATAGGTAATAGAGGATCTACCACCTCCCCCTGTACTTTTGGTAAGGTCAGTCATAGGTTTATCGCTAAATCACTGATACGAGAGGTAGAAGATCTATTAAGAAGATCTATTAGGAAATCCTGGCTTTCCTTTATAAGTGTAGAATTGTTCTCTCCCAACATACTTTCTGAGGCTTTGTCCGGTCAAGCATTTAATGTCTCAAAACAGCAAGGTTACGGTCACTTCCTTTGAGAGACGATTTTATTACCTAATAGATCTCAGTGTGAGGGACTGAGTTCTAAACTAAATTTCGCTTCTTGTGTTGCTAGAGAGTTACCCTGTCTTGGGAACGACTGCCTTAAACCCCTTGCCCTTTATCTTGTGGTAAATCCGCCCTGTGTTCGTGCACCTTTGAACCGAGTGTTTGGCTCCTGGTTTACTGACTTTACTACTTGAATCCATGCACTCCTCCACAAGGCTGATTTAGGTTACTATCAACTTTATTTAACCTGCTGGTGCTTGATGGGTATGTTCAACAGAATGGTTAAATTCCCAGTAGTCAACACTGTTCTCCTACAGCAAAGCTTGCAAGAAATCAGCAACAAATACTGTTAGGTATGAAGAAATATGGGGAGATTTTATCTGTAGATCCCAGCTGTAGATATTCCTGAGGATAAAACAAACAAGAGCAATCCGTAACACAACGTGCAATTTCCCCTCTGCCTTTCCTATACATTACTTGTCTTCTTTGGGTCTAATTGAAAGACCTCTGAACTAAATGGAAAACTTTCACTGACTTCAATCAGCTTTGGGTTACTCCCTTAAGGGCAGCGATTGTGTCTTACCAAAGTGTGTGGCCGTCATTCAGTTACCTTGAGGCCTTCAATGAGATTTTTCATACACTAAATAAGAATGTGCTTAATCACTCTGCTGATTCTTCACATTTAATACAGATTGAGCCCTGTGGAATGCCAAAAGTAACCTTTTTAAATACTATGGATTTTACCTATATCAGATGTGTTGAAGGGGAATTTTATATGACAGCAACTCAAAGCACAATGTCAATTACTCTGATGTTATGGTCTTGTGTATTTACACTGCTCAAAAATCTGTCCCTTGACTTTATAACAGCTTGTTAATACAAGCGTTGTTCACTAACCTGTCTCAGAACATCATTTGAAAGCAAAATTAAATAGAAATACAAATTTCATAAACTATGATGTATATGGAATAAATCCAGTCAAAATGTGTTTGGTAGAATAAGTTTATGTTTAAAATGAAGGCTCATTGAAACTGGAATAATTTGTAGGAACACGACTATTACAATGACGTTTTCTATGGGAAAAATGTCTCAGCGTATTGCTTTGATTTTCTTACTTGTGCCACTAATGTAGAAATTATTTGTTTTCACGAAACAAAAAGTGCATTTTTGAGTTTACCATATTGTTTTGTTTTGACTTATAGCAACTACTGATTTCGTCATGTAGTTTAATATGTTGTATTATATTCAGTATTTCATTACAATATTTTTCAACATTATAACAATGAGACATTTCTACTTTTCAAAAATAGTACATCAATATTTATCCATGAGGATTTTCAACATTTCTATTTTCTGAAAGTTTATTTTTAAAAGTTTCAAATTTTTACTCCAGTTCAACCTGCAAATATTATTTGAGCATGTTGACAGCACTCACAAAAGTTTGAATTTCTGTACACTTGTAGTTCCAACTCCATTTTAGGTATTTGCTGGTTGAAGCGGCCATAGATAAAGCCAACTACAGTCAAATTTGTGTATGTCAGGTCCTCATCCTCGTCTATGTCCAGTTGCAACCTGACCCAATGCCTTCTTTTGCCATGCAATATCCTCATGACTGACTCTGAATCTGCAACGTCAACCACAAGTTAAATTTTTATGAAAACTAGATGAATTCTACAAAAAAAATATGCTAAGTTAGCAAGATTACGTGTTATGCATTGACATGAATAATCAACAACAGCAAGCAAAGGAGAATCCAGCTGCTCCTCACACTGTACCGCTTGCTCGACCCAAAACCTGGTGGTTGAAGCACCAGAGTCATTAGAAATCCTTCTCTGGGATTCCACATTGTAGTGCATGGTAGTGAGCCACACATGGCCACGTTTTGTTTATGACAGATGGTTCTTCCCGAAAAACATGATGTGTGAGATTGTGCTGACTTGGACAGTTCTGCATAAACTGTGGGGGATTGACAGAGTGTAATACACTTTTTCTGTTTACTTAAAGTCTAGAAGAGAATGGGCCAAACCCAGAGAAGAACAGCCTGTTTCAAAGATATTACGGCTGGAAAATGTTGTTTCTCACAGAGATCATCTCTCTACAACAAGCTTCATAGTGATCCTGTATGGTGGGGGAAAAGCTATGCAGATTGGGAAAAGAGTCAATCACATGATTTTCATTTGTGTGTTATCGTGGAAATGTCTGTGAGAGGAAAAGGAAACTTCTGCTCATCTCCACAGCTCAGCATAAAGCCAGCCTAGCCGAAAACAAGCTACCTCATGGCCTAAAAACTGCTTGTGGGAGCCACGTGAAATCCAAACGCAAGAAGAGAACGTCAGTGACAAACAGGCCCTCTCAGAGAGGCTGAGTTGATGGACAATTTGCAGAAGTCACCTGGGAATTGGACCAAACAAAACGCACATGCAGCCTGGTTGAATGACAGCTTGGAAGAGCCGTGCTCAATTTCCCAGCAAGCTGGGGAGCTGTAGCTCACACATGGGATTTGCTCTACCTTTGTGTCATTTTTAAATTTTTTTTTTTCCTAAACTTTGTTGAATATTTGCTAAACGGAGAATGCATGCGTAATACGGGGTCAACCAAAACTCTTTTCCTAAAGCCTGAGGATTATAATTCATCATGAGATATTTGAGATATTCTTATGGCCCTCAATCAGTGTAGATTAGTGTAGGTCTGGTGAGGTTAATGTGGCTGAACTGATTTGTGCCAGCCGAAGATCAAGTTCTGTTTTAAATGTTTTACTGAAAAAGGAGAAACTAATTGTTTTGCCCCAGACTTTTCCAGATGCTCTGGCCTGGAACCTGCTACTGAAATGGGATCTCTCATCCTCTTTGGCTTTTCAGATTACATAGCAGACACAGACAGAGCACAGAAGGCATTTTGATTGCGGCTTCTATTTTTGTCACTTCCTCTGAACTGCGTAAACCTCCCATGACTAAAATGTTTTTCTTTGGCACAGGAGGATCACATCTATTGGGATGATATAACTAGAGTTGCATGGGAAGCATTTTGTCCTCAACTAAGAAACTGATATTAAAAAAAAAAAAAAAAAAAGCATATACCATTACATTCCAAATTGAGATCTTTGGAAAAGTCCATGGGAAATAGAAGAGATGTACTCTCAAAACAGCCAGTTACCTCACTCTTAGGTTAAAATGTGGAACTTCACAGAATTTCAAAGCCCTTGTTTTTAGGTTCTTGGGAGGAGTCTCCTTTTCTGTAGCTGTCACGTTGATTGGAAGCTCCTTTGAAGAAAAAATATCTAAACCATATGTGCTTCTCTGAACAACTTTTTTTTTTTTTCTATCAAACTATTATTTGTTGATGACAAAATGCTTTGTTCCAAGAATTTCTCTGATGATAAGTATTCGCTAAGTAAAGTTTGCCTAACCTTTTTGGAGCATGATCCTTTTCCCTCGTAAATTAGTATGATTCAGTTCTGCACAGGAAAACACATCCAAATTTCCTCGCTGGTCTCACTAGGTTTTCTCTCAGCCTGTGTAATCTCATGATTACATGGTGGTGTTGATGCAACATCGCATGGAGTTTCTAACAACTGTGTAGCAGTGAAGGGAAAAAAAACCCAGGAGCTTGCATGTTTAAACCAAAGCAGAAATAAGTAAAAGAAAGAAATCTGATAATCACTACTGAAGTCTGTTTGCAGATAACTGACAGCCTCTCCTGGAAGTTTCCTCCAGTGCCACTGTGCACAAAATGTTTGACAGTCTGTCAGTCCATTCAGCAGATTTCTGTATTTAGCAGCGTTTCAAGAGGATGCTTGACTGTTTGACAAAAGGTGCCCCCCCAGCATCAACCTTGTGTATGAGCACACAGACCAAGCCCTTAAACTGATTATGATATAGCCTTGGACATTTCTTCACCTGGGGCTCTGAGTCCTGTCGGCCTTTTCATGCACCTCTCAGAAGCGATTACCTTTTGATCGCGATGGTAGGAGTGGGTATGATGGTCTTGGAGAATGTGTCCCCCACTTGAAATTTCAGAGCTTTGTTAGAGATTTTACCCTTCATTCAAGAAAACACACATTTTTTCTCTTTCTTTGTGCAACACGCAATTCAGTCGGAACCCTATTAGGAGAACGAAAAACCATTCCAGGTTGCATCAGAATACCCCCCATCCCTGGCTTTTCTTAGAGAAAGGTTAAACCAGTATGAGGCCCAACAAAAGACCAGGGGAGATTTTGAATCTTGTACAACATTGTCGAACCACAGATGAACACCTCTGAACAAGAGCTGGTCACAGAGGGAGTGCTGAATCCAGAGTGTGAAATGTCAGCTGGTAACAATGCAGTGTGGTCTGCCAGGGAGCACTGAAAAAGAGGTAGAAAGCCACGGAGCTGGAGCAGCACAGATTCAGTTGTGCAAAATTAATCTGTAATAAGTACCTAAAAGCCTTAAACAGGCTTGATTCTAAACTTGTTTACGTATGATATAAAGCAGGGCTACACAAACTACAGGATTTTGATCCATATTGTGAGTACTTTTTTGGGAGTAGACCGTTCTCTCAAAAGCAGAGGTGATGCGGTACCTTGTCCTCACAGCATGAAGGTGCTAATGGAAGACTTGGCATGAACTGGCTTGCTCTTACACCTCCCAGAGCTGAAATGCTTCCTGATGAGTGGATGCTTCATTAATTGAAGACCCCTCATTGTAAAAGCCATTTGAGCGTCTCCAACTATGAAACCACAATGGTTACTCTTCACCTGTTTCCTAAAAGTGCTCCACTGCAAGCAGATGTAGCAAGACACTACTTGAGAGGCAGGGTTTAGCCCTTTTGTGCGTGAACTATCTTAAACATGGTCACCCAGGCTTATTTTTCTAAGGTCACTCAAATAAATCGCAATAAAATCTCGTCTTCGAATTTATCTAAACTCCTTAAAAAAGTCAGAAAGAATTAATCTATGAGAAAACCACATACTGATTTAGAACACTCAAAATGTAGCAGTCTGAGCTGTGATTTTTAAAAGTGCTAAATGTGTACGATTTTCATATGAAACTAAGAGGAACAGGAGGGTGTTGTTCAGCCACAGTTTCGCACCTTCATCTCTAGTGAATGCTCACTTTGCTCGTCTAGTCTACACTGGTCTCGAACGACAGCTGCTGCTCTCCAAAGGCTCCTTAGAGTAGAAAGTAATGGACGTTTTAGTCTTCACTTTGCACTGGCCAGAGGAACACGCTCAACTTCAATATGCAATGGTCCGAGAGCACACTGCAAGTGAGCTGTCCTGCCATAAGTGCCTGTGGCAGTGCCCTTTTGCTAAGACTTGAAATGTCTTTTCATATAATGTCACAGCCTCAGTGCATACACCTCGCCAGGTGAGACAAAGGTGATTCCCTACTTTTACAACATACATTCCTACCGAAGACATGGGCAGCCCTGTAGTTTCGCACTCCTTTTATAGCTCGTACATGTAGAAGCTTTAAGGCAGAACTCAACTGACCTGCTTTAGGTGCCTCCTGCAGAAAAGGTGAATCATAACCAAGAAGTGCTATTTTTTATTCTTTGAACACCTTTTTTGGGGGGGAGCCTGGAGAACTAGTTTAAATGTAGGCATCTATATTGTTAATGTCTAAAGTTATGCAGGACTAGTCCATCCCAATGATACCATGAGTCTGAGCCCACACTGCCCTTGGCCACACGATTGCTAGATAAAAATAACAACATTCAAGCGCAGTGGTCAAAGGCAAAGCAGACAAACAGACTCAGCTTCAGCCCAGCTATTCACAGAGCTGCACAACCTGTGGGACCAGCTGACAGATCAATACACAGCCAGGAATCCTGAAGGTTTCATTCTCAAATTAGCGAAAGCTTTGACACCTCAAGATGCTCCTGTGAAGGGCTTTGTTGGCCACCAGACTGCTAATCCACAAAATCTGGTGAATAACTGGCTTAACGTGCTATTAGTAAGTTTTATAAACTTGTCACAGATCACTATTAGTTTAGCAATGACAAATAGAGGTGGATAAACCTGCTGTAGTTAAATTTAGAAATTGTTCTACAGCTTCTGCAATGTCCACGTCTTAGCAATGTCTTAAGAAGACTGTGACAATCAGTGTCCCTGTTTGTGTAAGAAGTGTGGGTTTTCTTTTCCAAGAAAGTTAGTGATATTCACCTTAGATTAACTCAGAGACAAGTAGGACACCTTAATACCTACATGAATAGTGACCACTTGTGTACTGTGGATGCTGTTACATACACAAATCTGGTAGGAAAGATTAAAAAAGACTGAGAAAGCATCCAGTTGTCAAGAAGACATTCCTAAGGATGAAGAACCACAGCCATAGATGAGCTCTAGGTCTGTTACAAGTTTTCTTTTTCTCTTTATTTTCCCTGAGCTGTCATATGACATAGATTCACCTTTATTTCTATACAAATGTCTTTTTGTCTCTTCAGGTACGAATTGTTATTTTCTGTTTCATCAGATGTCACCACCTCCAAACGTACCTCTGAAGAAAAGTTTTTGCTAATAACAAAAGAGAGCGATAGAAGGAGAAAGTAAGCAGATTTTCGAAAAGATATAAAGATATTAGTGATATGACTGTAAAGTCTTGAACCCAAAAGGAGAATACAACATCCACTCAATAATGTGATGTTTCTTTGCTGTTGAAATGCCTTTTCACCAGTGTAATAATTTCAGCTGTTTTCAACCAAAGACTGGGGAAATTTGTGCTCTAGTTACCCCAGAAGGTCTTTTTCCTAGAGTCGTTTGATAAGGACTACGGTACATTAAACCTCAGCTGTGCCTTACTTGAACACTCATCCTCCTGCATGCTGTGTAGTTGGTGGTGAGAAACCTGTTCTGGAAGGGTGGAAGCTTTTCAGTTCTCTCTCCTGTCGCTTATAATGGATCTGAAATAAGATGTTTTCAGGTAAATGCCTGCAGATCCCCAGGGAAAGAAGATCACGGCACTCAGACCGTTCCTGAGCGGGATGGCTTTCACGAGCAGCCCCACAACCAAAATGTGGTTTGGTTCAGAGAAGTGTGGACTTTCAGGGCAGGAACTTGTTTGTATCTGAGGGCCACCCAGTCACATAGACCACAGCTAAGCTTGAGACATCTAACTTATTTTAAATGCATCTGAAATTCCAGTTAAATGAGGAGACTGCACTAGGGCCTTAGTTGTGGTCTTGACTCTCCTGGTTCAGGTGGTCATTTTCTGTGTGTGCTCAAGGGCAAAACACTCCCTTGGGTTTTCCTTTGTGTTCCAGTTGCAGAGGGAGACCATTCGTTTGAAATCATGGTGAAGTGACGGAAATTCCCATCAACTCAGCTTTTCCCTAAAATCCGTGGAAACAAATTGTTGGGGAGAAAATAACTGACGTTCCAGTGAGGAGCAGCCATTTGAAACTCGCTCTTTTCCCACATCTTGAGCGTCAGCTTCATGGAAAAACAGATCCCAGATCAGTTTTAACCAAACCACACTCTTGAGTGCTGTCTTTTTGGATGCAACTCATAAATACGGCAGTTGAAATCAGAGACTTGTCACTTGAGACATCTTCATTCGATGGGTGTTTGGCCTATTGGAGACAGCAGAGCTAATGATCTTGTTAGGAGCTTGATTAACAACCAGCTTTAACGCACGGCCAAGCTGCCATGTAGCATGGCAATCACTCCATGCCTCTGTACTTACTACGTGACCCTAGCAATTAAAACACTGCTAACTGCCTAGAGCAGCTAAGAAAGAAATAACCTTGAACTGGGGTAGTTGGTACAGTAGCATGGAAATTTACCACCACTTTGCTGATCAGTCTGCCCTGAACTGGTCGCCATCAGCAGGTTTGAAACCTCCTCTGACTCAGAAGCTGAATTGTGGCAAGGCTTAAAACTCATGATGGGGTTGGAAAATCAGTGAAAATTAAGGTTTAGGTTGCTTAGATTAATTATTATTTATTATTATTATTATTTTTTATTATTTTTTTTTTTTTACCCAGGACCCTTGACTGTCCACAGTGAAAATAAGTTACTCTGCTCCCAGGAGACTGGTTTGAGGCAAACCAAGAATAAATACTTGTAAGGAGCATGGGGTGGTGTGTGATAAGTTCTGCACTTTCCAGTCCTATGGACAGTATGTGTCATGGAGCCAAGACTCACTCCTGAGGAAGGTAACAAAGCTTGGTAAAAACACATAAAATCTTTTTCCTCCTGCCATGCACCTTTCGTGTACCATCAGATCAGTGTTTCTTGTCCTGGCTTCAGTGCTCTGCCTTGTATTGGGAACCATGATAACCTGCAAACTCTCAATTCAGTTCATATAAAACACGTGCTGACCAAGGGTGTACTTTCTGCAGATACCTGTAAACTCCTCCAAAAATGCAAAAGATGTCCAGGAAAGAGACCTTATAGCAGATTTCCAGTACCTGAAGGGGACCTACAAGGAACCTGCATTGACTTTTTACAAAGGCATGTAATGATAGGACAAGAGGTAATGGCTTTAAAACGAAAAAGGGTAGATTTAAATGAGATATAAGGAAGAAATGCTTCACCCTGAGGGTGGTGAGGCCCTAGAACAGGCTGCCCAGAGAAGCTGTGGATGTCCCATCCCTGGAAGTGTTCAAGGTCAGGCTGGATGGGGCTTTGGGCAACCTTGTCAAAATGAAAGGTGACCCTGGGCCAGGACACGGTGCTTGGAAGTGGATGATCTTTAATGTCCCTTCCAGCCCAAACCTTTCTACAATCCTGTAAAACCTCTAATCACTCTGACAACTCAGCAATCTGGGCTTTCTGCTCTTCTGAGACGTGGCGTCTCCAGCAGCATGTGTATGGGCACTGGTTCAATACTGAGTCAGATGGAAAAGGTCCAGCAACTGAATCACCAGTGCCAGCATCTGCCATCTACCTACTCACAAAGTTTTTCTAGGCTTGGGAGGTCTGCTGGATACCTCCCCCAACACGGCAGAGCTGCCAGAGCACTCCTAGAGTTCATCCCTGCCCCTCAAGAAAAGTAACCTACAAGATTAAGATACTGGGATAGGGGTTAAACCGCTCGATGTGCTCCAGAAACAGTAGTTTCCTTTTCAATTCTGATTCACTGCTAAAAATCAAGCCCTTTAAGCTTTCATTTTTTTTTGTTGAACAGAGGACGGATTACTATATTCTTCTCTGGAGACATTTTCACTTAGAGTTACAGGTTGTGGAGAGATACTGTACTACAAACCAACGGTGAAAGCTTATTGTCCCTATCTCCAGCAATAAATGGATTCCATAAATTACAATTAATAATGCAATTGGGGAATGTAGTTAAATGATTGGCAGTTGTCCAAGCAGGTAGACTTTTACTCTAGGAAAGGGCAGAGGTGTTCTATATTTTGGCAGTGGTGTTACGCCTTCTTGTGCCAAGAAATGTCCGCTGAAGCTGGAGAAACATTACCTACAACAAAGCTATAATGGTTTGGCTTAACAAACTACCATATATTTTGTAAGAGTGCTGCTCAGTATCCATTAAATCGGGCCCAAGAAACAGAGTACTGTTAGTCAGCAACAGCTAACACAGACCTAAATTGAGCCTGTACTGGGTGCAAATTTAAATTTCAACTTCTGCTGCTAGTTTGTTATATACTGCTTATCTTTGCAGGGTACAAAGTTGGGTTGGTGTAGGAAATAAGGGCAATTCTCTGTTCCATAGTTCAGAACGAGTTTGTTGTGAGAAAGGGAGTCTAAGGACAGGCTGCCTTTCATTACTTATTTTATGCTACCTGATGCAGCTCATGTTGTCCTGATAATGTGACAGTGAAAGCCTCATATACCTGCCCAAATGCTTATTGAATTTGCAGTGGCTCATTCCTGTAGCTCTCCTGGTCCACAAAAAAAACCTCTCAAAATGTCAAAGAGATGCCACCAGTTCAACCAAGTCTGCCTGAGTTTGCTGAAAGTTTGAAACTGTAGCTCTACACTGGACTTTTAGGCATTAATTTCAACAAATTCCATCATATTTGCATTGAAAAGTCGAAAGTTGATGAAGAGAGGAGGGATACATCGCATAAGAACATCTAGAAACTATGCAGAGTTTACTTGTTTATAATGGTAATATCAAGAGGTAGCAGTTTCAGAACCCAGTCAGAAAAATCTGGCAATAAAAGTCTGTGAAATCTCATGCGAAGAATAAAATCATAGAATCATTTTGGTTGGGAAAGACCCTTAAGATCATCAAGTCCAACCATTTTCCGGCACTGCCAAGCACACCGCTATGCCG
>VWYH01006819.1:41152-93175 GCA_013399365.1 Pampusana beccarii | reverse complement strand
TTTTTCAGTTCAGGTGTTTTTTTTTTTTTTAAGCTGTTTTGACTGGTGCTCAATTAGGCAGAAATGTCAGCCTGGATTTTGAAAATACCTCACCTGCTCAAGCTTATAATCCTTTGTATATCATGTACCAGTTTTGTAACTGAATTGGCTCCTGAGGGGATGTGGGCCATGTTGATCTGGTGGGGCTGCGCGTTTGCTGCAGGTGAGGACCTGACTCCTTCCAACAGCTGCTGCCATTATATACTCAAATAACATCTCAGCATTTACATTCTTTTTTTTTTTTTTTCACATTTTTTGGTATTAAACTATTCAAACCCCCACCATGTTTGTCTTTTTTTTTTTTTTTAATGTTTCTTTTCCTCCAGTTTTTTCCTTAAACTATTTGCCACCTCTTTTTTATTTCCCATGCATCTACCCTTTTGTTTCACTTAGGTGCACAGCCATTTCTGCTTTCTCTTGACATTTTTTCCTTTCTTTCCTCTCCTGCTGCTTTTTGTGTCCTTTCCTCCTCTCCCTCCTCGTTTCTACTGACCACCTTGTGGGCGTCACCAGGACTATCACTACAAAAATGTGTAGGGTGTTCCCTGGATATAAACATAGAGGATTACAGGAGCAGAAACTGGTCTTGGGGAATACGGCTTTCAGACAAATATCCAACTGCCAGCTGAACCACGGACCATGAACTTATTGTTAAAAAGTCAGGCTGTTAAAAAATAACAGCCTAGACAAAAGGAAGAATTTTTTTTACAATGAGGGTGGTGAGAGCCTGGCCCAGGTTCCCAGAGAGGTGGTGGATGAACCATCCCTGGAGACATCCCAGGCCAGGCTGGATGGGGCTCTGAGCATGAAGATGTCCCTGCTCATGGCAGGGGTGGCACTGGATGAGCTTTAAAGATCCTTCCAACCCAAAACTGTTCTGCGATTCTAGAGTAATTCCCACCTACAGACTCCTCCTATAGGAGGATGCTTATTGCTGGTTGACTTGTAACATGGGTGTACGGTGTTTGCTGTATGGCAAAGCTCCCCAAAAAGTCTGTGGTCCCATCAACAGGTGCATGTGGCCCACCCAAGGATTGCTTCATTAATGTCAGGTTGTCATGGGAGGAATTAGGTGTTAACCACAGCTGGAGCTATAATGCAAGGGTCCATGGAGAGGTTCTGATTTGGGGTAAAAAAGGCATCAGGGAAGATGAGCAAAGTGGTGGGGAGAATGGTAAGCTGAGGCTCCAGCACAGCACTTCTGTTTCTTTGTTTTGTAATATGCCTGGTCACAGTTAAATAAGGAGCTTAGGAGAAGCATGCTTCAGACGTGGGCTGTGCAAGGGCTGAGCTTGGGAGCTGGGATTTCTTTTATTTATTGGCACGCGTGTGTGTGTGTGCAGAGGCAGAACCATTGCCACAGGCTGGGTGGAGCCAGCTGATGGACAATATCCAGCTCAGGGTGAGACTGTAGTTTGTGTCTTCCTTTTGCAGCCCGCTTTCATTGATTGTTCCTGAACTGAAGTGTTTTCCAAGCGAAAACTGGCTGACAGGCCCCTAGCTGCCTACAAAACTTGGCAGCTGGGCTGAGGAGGAAAGTGGGGGGAAGAAACAGTTGCTTTTGATGTTTTCCTTGCAGTACCTCTTGAGCAGCTAAACTTCGACAGCTTGTCTTCTTGGACCACTGGCTGCTGTTACCAGTAGATATATGGAAGTCAGCAAGGTCTTTTTTGGGGTGACACTTCCCGTGGCACAAGATTTATGGAACAACACAGAGCACTGAGAGGAGATAAAGATGTCTTCTTGCAGAAAGCACAAGGGAGGGACTGGGTTGCCTGTTTTCTGATGTAAAAACCATCCGAATGGCTAATTGTTCTTTCTGATTCTATTTTCAGGTACCTGGGTAGGCTGAAAACCTAATTGAAAGTGGTACTTTTGAGACCTGTAGGTTTCCATTTATGTGTTTTGGTTATCTTAGAACTAAGTCACAAATGAATTCTATAGGAAAACATCAACTAGAGGTAGGAGACCTTTCTGAAGGTTCAGCAAAGTTCTTCACTACATGACGGTAGAAACACAGCTGCTTCCTCAAATTCAAGTGCAACCATACAGGTATCGTTAAAAAATAGAGGCTCTCACATGTTGAAAATATAAGTCTGCACTGTGGGTTAAAGTGGAATGGTACCTTGTATGGGAATAATGGGTTTGCTTGTTGTTTAAAATGTTCCTACCACTGCATTTTGTTTGACTGCATAAATCAACTGCTTAGGGGTTCACCAGCATTTTGGGCAAAGGTTGAGCTCACTGTCTGCTCTGCTGCTGCTGCTTAAATGAGCTAGTTTGAAAGGGGGAATATATTTACATGCACTGCAATTACAGCTCATTTGCAGTGCAGTCATGCAAAGAGTTTCCTGCATTGTTCAAGGTTGCTTCTTCTGAGATGCGCTAGTTACCGTGGTGTGAGCAGACATAAATCCACTGGGGTGTACCAACTTTGGGCATCACCAAAACGGCACATAACTGAGTCTGAATGGGCAGGTTCAAAAAATTCCTATTGTCCAATGTCAAGTCTCTCTACTGAGCAGTTAGGACAAGGATTCTTTAAGGACAAAATTTCAGCATAGGCTCAGGAAAATATTTTAGGAGAGAAGTGGGGTATTTACACCACAGAAAGAGGAAAGTACATGGCTAAGAGCACCTTGAAAAATTAACTCTCTCAAAAGGTGTATAATATTACAAGGTACTATAATATTTCCAAAATTTCAATATGAGAAATTTGAATTAGAGTTGGTGGAAAAGAAGCAATATTGATACTATTTTAGAGTTTGACTTTGCACATGCAGTGGCTTCCAGCATGACACAAAGGGCACAAAAACGTAAAAAATAAAATAAAGACTAGATGAGAAATCTATGGCTCAGATGATTAATGAGGGGTGAGAAAACCTTATTTCTTTCTAAAGACATATTAAGTTGACAGCAACCAAATCTTATTAGCTGAGATAACTAGGACAGGGGCTAGTGCTAGGGGAGACCTTTCTCCGCAGTGATGTACCTGCAGTGGCTGAGCAGAGGTTTTCAATAGCCAACACAATCACCCTGACACCTTTTCCATGCAATAAATATACCATAGATTCATAGGCCTGATTTATTGGGCTGGATGCAAGCATCACTGGGCAAAATGTACGGTCTGAATTGTGCAGCAGGTCAGATCTAAGCGGTCCTATTTGTCTCTTCCGTCCTTAAAACTCATGAATCATCTCGCAATGATGAATACTTCCAGCATAAAAAACACGGAGTCCAGAACCAGGAGAAAGGCAACTGTGGAGCAGGATGGGATCCAGGAGGCTGTATGGGAACTCACGTTGTCTCCCTTCAAAACTTTTTTTGCACGAAGAAGGCAGCACGCAGCAGGGTTGGTGCACACCAAACGGGCTGTAGCTACTTCTGCCTTCATGGAATGGAAAGGTCAGAGCCTGGGAAAAGGTGGAGGTGCTTCAGGTATGACTTTTAGGTTCTTAAACCCGAAATCATGATGGTGATTCAGCTGCTATTTAACCCCACAACCAGTTACATTTCAAGGGCACCTCAGGTTTTTATGCTTAATTTTTCCAGATGCCTGGAGTTTATTCTCACTCCCAATAAATTCCCAGAAATCAACAACGACTTTGGTTTTCTCCCTTGAGAAGTATGAGCCAATAGGTTTGCTCAGGTTACCTCCAAAGCTGCGTATTTTGACTTTTCCCATTTTCTAAAACACCAGAAGGTCAACTCTTTGTTCACACAACAGCACTCACACACAAAGGGCATATCCAGCCCCAAACCTTTCTCTCCACGAGGGTGTCAAATCCCTGTTTCTTGCCTCTTTGGAAACTCTTGTAACCGCTAACCTGGAAAGTGGTGTAGGAAGGAATTCGAGATTCATGGTCAGAAGCAGCAAGGTTGGGTCAGCTCACTTCCATCAGAGTGCAAGATGAGCTGAATCTGCTGTCAAGGATGGAAGAAATAGGAGTTTTACAAGAAAACCACTGAGAATGGCCGAGCAGAAGGGGAATATTTAGGCAGATATTGTGTTACTGTTCATACAAACAGTGTAGTCGCTTCTGGAAGGCAATAGGTTAGTGTTGGATCTCATCATTATTCAAATCACAGTAAATGGTCTTTTCTAAAACACATTTGCTCTTTCAAAACCATAGAAAAATACAGAAAGATGCCAAATCAAAGACCCTATTTAAAATAAGTATAATTAAAATGGAATATTTGCTGTTTAAGTTTGGCTGAGATAATAAGCTGGTATCTATCTTGTCTTCTGCAAATATAATGTTTTGTTTCCTGCTGAAGTCCAAAGACAGCCTTCTTTTTCAAACCATCCCTGAGGAACTCTCAAAATCCTGATTTTAAGAATGGTTGCTGTTTTCATAAATCTTTCCCCAGGTCTGATTAGACCCCAGAAACTCCCCCCACAGAGTCAATGGGAATTTTCCTATTTTTCCACTTTTTCACAGGTCTGGAGCCAAATGCCTCAGAAAAAAAAGAACTGCTGGATGAAATGAAGAATTAATAAGGTGCAGTTTCTTCTGGATTTGTGTCCTGATTTTTCTTTCACCCCATTGGGATGAGTTTAGACTTCTGAGCTGTTTCTGCCCCCCAGGTGCTGCTGAGGGGATGCAATCCTCATGTACATCCCCAATTTCTGTCCTCGTGGACATTCTCTGTTCATTCCTCTGAGTCTCAATTAGCAAAAAGCACTTGTGGCTCTTAGAAATGCGTATGTTGATTAGTGACCCATAGTCTCATGCGTAAAGGCCAGCTGGCAGCTAAAGCTGAACAGAAAAGCTACCAATTTTCATGAAAAACACTGGAATTTAATATCCTTGAGACCTCTACCCTTCTGTCAAAGTTGATCAGTGGGTTTGCAGGTTATTGAAAGAGACTGACAGATGGCTGGACAGGCACAAAACATGATCACACAAACCCTGTGTTCTCAGGCTAAAGGCCATCGTTGACTTTTGAAAAACAAGATTCGATGTACCTGGATTAAACTTATCTCTAGCAGTGATTTATAAGCGACTTACAGAATAACATGCAGCATGAGTTATGTGCTGGTGATGCAGATATAGAAACTTTTCCAGGATTAAAAACTTCTGAACTTCTGTTTTTGATAGCATCCTCCTCCACACACCAGCAAACTCAAGTCAGCCAAAGAGATAAGCAGCTTATCTATTTTTAAGTTTCTGTTCTTTCCTCTTTCCAGCAGCTACTTCATCAGTTAGAAATCTCATGGAAAAAGGGCATTCCTAGGAGAGATTCACTAAGCGAGAGAAGGAAAGAGCAAAATGCAAACAGAGCTGATTGTCAGTGCATTGAATCTTCCCCCAAATACTGTCACAAATAGATACACGTTCCTCTAGCTTTTCTTCTTGGGATTCTTCTTTCCCATGCATCATATGTTAATTATCATACCAGTAAGCCTGCAACATTTGATTTGCCATTTTTCCAGCTTCTTGCTTGTAAATTTACATCAGAGAAGGGTTAGGTTGAAATTATTAATGAAAATGTATCCACAGGTGTCTTTCCAGAGGAAGAGAGCAGAACTAGCATACAAAACAGATCTCACTTTCAGGTTTCGTTTTAGCACATTTACATTTAGCTCTGAACCCCACTAATTTGCATAGGTGAGAGGATAAAAGCAGTAACAAACATCTCAGCGGGTTCTGAATTTTCCCCACAGACAGAATAATGTATCTGCTGTTCCTTTCTGTGTGTGTTTCTCTCAGGGAGCAGACAGCATGGTGTTTTTATTGGCATCCTAAGTTATGACTGACAAAAAGAGGATTCCCCAGTGACCTGAGACACGGTACGTAGGATTTCTCTGAGTAAAAGTGTCTAGAGCTGTGCTACTGCAGAGAGAGAGAGAGAATCAGAAATAAAGGCCTAACGTGAGAGGAATTGTGGCCTTACATGAGTCACATCTAACACCAGCTTAGCTGATGTTTGCTCCAGTGAAGTTCCATTGTGACCACTGGATGCTAGAACAATGAGGAGGAAACAGAGAGGAGATATCAGCAATGTCACAAGCAGCTGAGAGGGATCGAAGGAGGAAGGATGAGCTTTTTTTTCCCTTTTGATGTGTATGTAGGTGCTTGTCTTATCCTGCATCTAGAGTAAATTAGTCTTAGTTGCTCAATAAATGGGAGGCATCACACAGCAGTAAATCTGGAAGATGGATGGATGTGAACAGAGGAGGATGCACAAGAAGATCAGCTCACAAGCTTTCGAGGAAAAAGTGCAATTTTTTTTTTTCAGCAGTCAGTTAGGATGTACCTTTTCACTGAGAAATGACAATGTGGAGGACATCAGCTAGGCTGATTTGCATGCTGAACTTCAGTAAATACAGCAACAAGGGTGGGCAAGTATTAGATGCTCATTGCTCTTCAGGTGATGGAATGTGGGCTCGCCAGTCTGCCTGCAGTGCTGTGCTTTTGAAGGCTGAGTATATGCATGCTCATCAAAGAAAAGAGAGTCAATTATTTTTTGGCCTGTCTGATATACAGACAAGCATTCATTGTCCAGTGCTCCATCAGGCATGCTTTCTCCAATTTCTCATGTGGACAGTTTTTATATACCTTCTGACCAAAAGATTCATTTCAGTTTTTATCTGCTACAATTGCTACTGATAACTATCCAAAACTTTTCCTCAAAAAAATATTTTTTCCCAACAATGAGAATTCACTGAACTGCCCCCTCAATCGAAGAATCAAGCAGATGAAAACACCTTGGATTGAGAAACTGAAAATGTCAACTGCAAATTGAGCTGCTTTTATTTTTTGCCATTCTTAGCTGAGTATTTCCACTTCTGAGCTTTTTTTCATTCCTTATTTTCATCTGTAGAATAGAGGAATCCTTGGCTTTTTTTTGTTGTTGCTGTTTTGTTTTAAAAATATTCAGACTGACTGATGCAACCAACCTATGGCTTCAAAACAACCCAGTTCTAATGTGATTTGCATGAGTCCCAAATCACCCAAATGCTCCTGACAATTCAATGAACTTTGTCCTGTATTTCACCAGAACACTTATGAATCATATTGGGCACAGCAGAGCTGTTAATGAAACTGGAACAGTATAATTACAACACGTTCATCCTTGAAGATGCAGACAGATGTGGGAAAGTGTACTCCATTTGTCTCATTGAAATACCATTGCAAATTACCTCTGTGCTAACTACATTTAAATAGGAAATAAAGGGGGAAAAAAATCTTCCTTGATAATGACAAGACAAGAATATCCATAAAAAAGAAATAGAGATGACATACTTCTTTGCCTGTGACATACATTTTTTACATGGCTTAGGGGCTTTGCTTCCTGAGAGTTTACATCGTCAACTGTCAGGGCTCTTCCATGCATGATTTATGTACGCATAATAAAGACATTGTGGTTGAGGAACAGATTTGTGATTTCCAACAGCTTTGAAACTAACAGTAATAAAATATACAGCATATGAATAATACAAGGTTTAGTTAAAAAACATCAAGATTTGAAAAATAGAAGGCTTATTTATTTTCTATGGCTTCATCTGCTTTCTTTTCCTAATGGCAAATCGAATGACAGCTGTTAAGGCATCCAGGCCAAGGATTTCCAGTCTCAAGAGTATCAAGAGGCCATTGGCAGAGATCACTGTGGACATACACCATGGAATGACGAGTTGTGTCGTGATGGCTCTCAAGCCAGTGAGTCTTGTTGAAATACATCTCACCCATCTCGTCAGCCCTCATGCATTCCTGCTTTGCACAGAGAACAGGGGTGGTTGATAGAGCTGCTTTTCCTGGTGCTGTTGCCAGCTGTTTGCAGTACAGGACAAAAGCACTTGAAGGGGCCACATCCCTCCTGAAAATCTCCCTAACTGATGTCTGGGTGAAAGAAACCTTTTTATTTTATGTGATAAAATCAAGATACAGAGTCTCAATGGTTTGGATAGACTCACGTAGGAATTCTTTGTTAACCAGACCCTAATTTTTGTCTTATTGTCTATCTCCATGAAATTATCCATTTTATATTGATAGAGCTTTCTCAAGTGTTTAGGGAAATTTTACTGGTGCTGTGTTGTTGCCATGTTTCAAAATCTGCCCCTGTTCAGGTTAATGAAGTGAAATGGAGCATTAGATCACGCTTAATGATGACAAGAACATAGCAAAGGTGCAAACCCCTTCAGGAGTTGTCTCCAAATCTACATTAAAGTTCTCATTTGGCTCTGTAAGTAGCGAAAGCGGACAGAGGTCTTTCATAGCCTCAGAACCTATTTTAATTATCCCCTCCCTGGATAATTATCAACAGAAGAGCAGAGAACTGCCTGAAAGTGTAAATGCTAATGGGTTCCCCCGAGAGCACGAGTCCAGAACATCAAGGAACATAGGATGGGCTAACGGCCTCTCCAACATGTTGCTGCTGGCTTGGAAGCGGGATGTCACAGTTGAGATGCCGATGACATTCCTCAATGACTTGAAGAATAAACCACTTGTCTTTATAAAAGTAAAGCTCTTCTTTCACTGAAATATTGAAAGGAAAAGGAAATCGTGTAGCTAAAACTTGGTCTTTTGACATAGTCAACGGCTGTCAAAGGGAATAAGGAAGGGCAGGCAGAAAGTGGCTTTGAAAAAGTCAGGTCCTGAGGTGTTATCTCAGGTCTAGCAAATCAGGTCATTGTTAGGCCATTAACTAAGGATATTATGTGAGATCACTCACCGTCCCGTTGGGTGTTCCGTGTGTCAGACTAAAAACACATTTGGATGGACTGTGATGAGCAGGCACTGAGTATTAAAAATTGTCCTTTTCTCCAGAGCCTCGAGACAAATCCTGCTGTACTTGGAGGCAATTTAGCACGTAAGTACCAGTGTAAAAGGTGGAATCAGAGGAAGTGGTTCTCTACTTTCTCAGGTGTTTTCCCCTGAGGTTCTCCTTCCAGCAGAAAACAGTCTGTGGGAAAGTCTTTGTATGGAGGTGACATCTGAATACAATAACATTATTTCATTAGTTGCCAATTTGCACTGAAAGTAACTGAAAATGGAATATCACATTTATCATTCCTCTCAAATTGTATGTGTTGAGCTCACAATACATGTTTTTTTCAACCTCTCCCAACTCTGAGGGCTGGCTAGAGCTCCTCCCTGCTCAAACCCAACTCTCCAGTCTTCTGGTGAAGAGTAGGTTGGTCATGCCATTCATCCCTTTTTCACTGTAGGATCTCCTGGAGGTCCCCATGAATCCAGCAGCAAAGCTCAAGGCAGTATTTGGGAACTGATTGCTCCTTGGCCACCGCACAAGAGTGTTGGGTCACTCAGAAGCACATGAGAACAGAGTGGTCAACACAGTTGACAGATGGGCACGTGACTGTTTAGAATTACCCTAGGCTGTTTTACAGACATGTTTATCACCATTTGTGTCATGTCTTCTGCTTTGCATTTTATACAGGGAGGATGGCTTGGGTTGTCCGCCATGACCAAGCCCTCGAGGGTATCTATAAAACACCATTATTTATGTAAAGGGAATAGAGAGAAGGCTTCCACAGGCTGCCTGGAGGAGGGCTGATGAGGCCGACTGCTCTTAGGGGCTTTGTGAACAAGACAAAACCTGATGCACTGTTTTCTGGAACGTGTCTATATATGGATCCTTTGGAGGTCAAGTACAGACAGTAACCAGACTACTCCAGAAACAGCAGCTGCATCTGAGCTAATTAGTGCCCTGGGGTTAACTTGTCTCCACTTTACACCATGTTGCCTCAATGGTTGGGCTCTCAGGGGCCAAAGCTGACGTCTTGATGTGGTGGAGATGTGACCCTGGCTGCACCAGCTCTGAAAGGTGGACAGGGCAAAAAACTGCGTCAAGGCAGCAGATAAGCCTGCATGCACAGGGATGCGTGAGGAAAGGGAGAGGGTGCCAGCACTGAGGGCTCGTGGTCAGAATTGGACCATGCCATCACGGACCCCCTCTCCAAATCACACAAGACTAATTCAGGCAATGCTGCCTCTCCCGGGCTGCTGTTCCCTGTAACAAAGACATAACGCTACAGCTTTCTCCCCCTCTGTCTTCTGCAGCTGTCACCACCTAATGCTAACAGTCCAACATTAGGAGTGTTTTGAGCTAAAAAGCCCTGCTTGGATTATCACGCTTATCTCAGCTGAAAGGCTTTCAAAGCCCAGCTTAGCCAAAATACGTATGATACACACCACAAGTCCAATCATCCCCCTTATAGCCACCTATGAAGAGTTGTTTAAAACCAAGCTTTTCCATTATTGTTTTCTTCCATTCTTGTTTCAGCTCACTAAACATTAACCACCATGGCCTACTGCATAAACCCAAACTCTATTAAACAGATTAGATTTATAGCCAAATCATAAAACTCTATTTAGGGAATAGCTACAATGCCTGGCTCTTTCTACAGTTCTGTGGGTTAGAGTTTTTTTTGGACAAAGTTAAACCTTTTTACTTGACTGAAACATTTTGTATGTGTTTAGCACCACACTGCCAAAGCAAAACACATAGACAGAACCAATCAATTTATTTAAAACAGTATTAAAAAATAAAACAAACATAAGCCCCAAACCTTCCTGGATTGTATATCCAAAACTTGTAAAAGGAACCGATGAATTTTTATGAACTAGTTTATATGTGTGCATATTCACGTTTTATTCTTGTGGATTGTATTTGTGTCAGAACATAGGAAATGGCCTCTACCTTTCAATTTCCATTGTGGTTCAACATAATCACATGCTTTCCCATGGACAAGAACCCGCTACTCCTAACAGAGCTGCCAGCAAGCTGGTGTAGAGAAGAACATTGCTGAATATTACATTTCTAGTTTTCTAAGGAAAGGCAAGGGAAGAAAAGGGGGAAAAAAAGCCACACAGGATGATATCAGCTGACAAAACGATAAATGACGGGTCTGGAAATTCAGATAAATCATCATCAACTCGGGGCATTCTGAGCAGTGTCTCCACGGAATCAGTCCTATGCTTGGGGCTACTAGATGTTTTCATCAGTAATCCAGAATTAGATATAAAGTCACTGCTGATAGAATTTGCAGCTGATGAAGATTGGTAAAAGTATAAATAACTGCGGGGGTGATGTACGCTAGATCACTGGTGAAACTTGTCTTATTCAGGCAAAAAGTGTTTTAATACAGCCAAATGCAAGGCAGTCCATGTGACAACACAGAGTGCATACTTTGTTCTTATCACATAGTTATGAAATTTCATACTTAGGAAAGAGACAACCTTCCTGCAGGCAAGGAATGTGAGGGATGTTTATACGGCTGAGGTCATGGTGGGTGAGTAACTCAAGCTGAGCTCCACGTGGTTCTGAGACACTCAGCATTTCTGGTTGTTCCAGAACATGTAGAGACCCCCAAAGGGGGAGATGTGGCTTGATGTGAACGGCAGGAGGGAGGTCACACCAGAGGTGGCCCACCTTGGTCTGAGGGACGGCTTTCAGCCCCCCACCATCAGGAGCAGCGCTGTGTTGTGTAAAGCCTGTTGTCCCCCGGACAAGAGCTGGAAAATGAGAATGAAGGAGCCCAAGCCAAAGAAGTTATGTCTTCAGAGCAATACATTTGGAAGTATTTTAATTAACATTTTGACTATATGATATAGTCAGTGAACAAGGAATGTGACATAAATGTGACACGATGAATTCCTCGATGGGTGAGTGTGAATGATGTGGCTTAGACGATACAAACGGTGCAATTTGCAAAGCACTAAAGTCTATGCTATAGGTAATACTAAAGAGCCCAGCCTGCTTGGAATTGAGTTTTATCTAAGTGCCTACCATCCAGACACCAAATTTTCAGCAAGGATCTTGGAGCAGACAGGAAACTCTGTCTGACAGTGAGTTCAGGGCAGGAGGTCTCCACTGAGAGCTGAACATATTAATTTATATCTAGATAAGGCAAGCAAATCTACCTACCTCGTTATCAGTGGTCACGCTTGTTGCACTCTCCCCACTTATGCAAGTCCCTGATTCATTTATTGTTTCTGACAGATGTTGCTTCTGACTTCTTTTCAAGTGTTTTTCCCTTTCTGGCGTTAGTCAGCTAAACCTACCTGGAGGCACAACCTGCAGTACTACAGAATAATTGCTTCTATGGCTGTTGATCTGCAGAGCCAAGATGCATCTAAATCTATCGGTATTTATCTGTATGTATATATTTCACATATGCTACTTCAGGCGCCTTTAATCTTAGAAGTCACAGCCCTTTCTTGTATGCATATTCCCACTTCAGCAGAATCTGATTAAAGCCCTGCACCTGCGTACAAAACCAGGGTGAGTGTAATGGTAATGTTTTCTTTNAAAAAAAAAAAAGAAACCTCAGAGCAGATTCAAGCCAAACAAGGGAAAGAGAAAATTCCCAAGAGTGAGAGATTTTTCAAACTCATTCTGCTTACATGGACAATGAGTGGATGGAGAGGTAGTTTGACCACTGGAGAAATATATGTGTGGAGAGAAGAACCTGCTCAGAAAAGGACTCTTTAATCAGACAGAGGAAGGCATGAGAGGGACCACTGTGATTTAGAGTGAGATTAACTTTTTGCTGAGGAGGATTACAAACCAGAACAAACTGCTAAGGAAAGCCATGGGTCCTCTGTTTCTTCCTCCTGCAAATCAAGGCAGCGTGTCTCTCTGGAAGATAATTTTCACTGAACACCAATTACTGGGATCAATCTTGTTGGCAGCTGGGTGAAACTTAATAACCTGTGACATAGGTGACCTAAGCAAGATGATCCTTTGGCCTCAATGTCCCTTCACCTCGGGGATGGTGAAGAGCAGAGCTCTATATAGAAACATAAACAGAGCGTAAACACTGGAGGGGCAGAGGAATTAGGTCCAAGCAGCTAGGATGAAGAATGCCGTATCATTCATTTTTACACCTAAAAGTCAGCTGGGTGTCCAGTGGGTGTTTTGGAAACACAAGGGTATCATAAAGCTTTTGTGCACAGGATAGATGCACATAAGTCTTACCACGTTACTCAGCTCCTTTTATGATCTCTCCTTTCCATACCTTGAGCTCTGGGGA
The DNA here is from genome assembly GCA_013399365.1 of Pampusana beccarii. Lineage (NCBI taxonomy): Eukaryota > Metazoa > Chordata > Aves > Columbiformes > Columbidae > Pampusana > Pampusana beccarii. Next base: position 80,136 of record VWYH01006819.1, on the reverse strand, counting down.
AGCAATGTGCTTTGCCCAAAGAGGAATTGCATTAAGCAAGGACAAGGTGACATGCAGGTACCTTGCAACACTGGTGATTCCTTTGTAGCTCAGTTTGTATCTTGCTGTGTTTTTGTCACGAGGACATGGTATTTCATTATTGGAAGAAGCTATTTTACTACGCCTTCTCTCAGCTCATGGTTTATTGCAAATATTGATGTTTTACGACTTGGATGTTTTATTGTTGAATTTTCTGCTGGGCTGTTACTGGATTTTGGTAATGAATTCCAGCCCGCTTATTTATTTATTTACTTATTTTAAGGAGAGCTAACAAGTTTCACAAGAATTATGTGTCATAGGGAGGTATCTTAGCTAATTCAAATAAATAAACTGAAAGAGTAGGAAGCCTCAGCATGTGAATTTAATTTTGTAAGAGAGTCACGAGGTGCAATATATTCTCATCATGGAGAGGTTCCCTACTGAGATAAAGAACTGCTGCACCAGGCAATGCCATGCGAGCCTCTTCCCATCTCATGGATACTGCAGCAGCTCAACTGGCTGGGCTGACAGCTGGAGCTTCAAGATATTAATAAACAGCTTTCACTGGCAAACAAAAAAAGTGGTTTGCAAGGAAGGTAAGCAATCCTGTTTTAGGAAATTGAGGCACACAGAAATGTTTGTTGCTGTTCATGAGGTCTCTTTGTAGGCCAGTAGCAGTTGTAAGCAAATGGGGCAGACTTCCTTGAGAGAAAAATAAAGTCCTGCACAATGCCTATAGCAGAAAAAGCCTATTTTGTCACAAATCAGGGAAATCCCTCCTTGTTTGCAGCTGGCTTGGTGGACTACACAACTTTGAAATTTATGGTGCAATCACTGAACACGTTACTTCACACTCACGTGTTCTTCCTCTTTAAAATATATGCAGAAGGCCTTTTTGATCCCAGATCTTGCTCTGAAAGCTATGTTTTGAGATGCGATCTACCAAAGTTGTCAGTAAGCAGGAGAAGGAGATCCCTTGTCAGTCTACTAGCTAAATTTTTAGAAAAATGTATCTTTTATTTGCTTTAATATTGATGATTCTTATTTTTCCTAATTTAGATTTCTGATCTGAAAGCGAGTTCTTCTTTATTACTCTCTATTGCTTATTTCTTACCAGGACAATTTTCCTACCTCCTTGGCTATGTTTGGGTTAATGTGTAAACGAATGCTGGATGCATTGCACATGTAAAGTCTTTTACTAAATGTTAAATTATCTTCCTCACTTGAAACTTTTTTGAACTTCATAACTGAAAAGAGAGGAAAACAAACCAGAAAGGGCCACAGAAATCCCAAACTCTAGTGTTTTGTTGTTTTTTTTTTAATTCTTTGTTGCAAAGTACTAAAGTATTCCTGAACTAGAGCAATCTCTAGTGAGAGAAAACACTGCTGACATTTTCTGAGAATAACTGACCTTTTGCCTTGCAAGATGAAAGTCAAACAATGTGCAGCCCAACACTTTTTTCTCTGTCCATCACCAGACTTAGAGGTCCCAGGAACATCTCTGCTTCCAGAACAGACTTCTCAGAACTCAAATGTGGAGGCCAAACCCTGTTACAACTCCAACATTCCAGCCCTTCCTGGACACAGAGCTTCGTGCAACCCAAAACCTACAAACTCGGAGCACAATCTCCCTGTCAGCACTTTCTCATGCCGTAGAAAACCCTTGAATGACTGGCTATGACTTTCTCATGCAATAGAAAACCCTTGAATGACTGGCTATGACAGCACCGCCTCCTAAAACCTGTCATATTATCGTCTTTCTTGACTCCACACTGCCTGTTTCCCACTCATACAAGTGAGCATTCATACTGGTTTGCTAAAGCAGCAGCCTCCAGTATGATACTTCTGACATTGGCCGATGCTAGATATCCTCCAGATGGCGAAAAATAATCTTCACAGACCTTGGAGGCACTGATGTGGTACTGTACCAGCTGACACCAGCTGTTGACTACCTAAACCTTGTAATTTTTATTTTTGTTAATGTATACCAGCTGCAGAGCTCACTGTCACACGACATATACAATCGTCTAATCTCCACGTTTTTCTCCAAATCAGGATTTTTTTCTCAATAACAATCTATTATGCTACAAATTAATTACATAGGACATTAGGATACGTGCTCTGTTCCTTTAAAATGCATTCGCAGAGGCAATAAGAAGGCTACCTAAGGTGTAGATGAACAATTTCATTTAGAAGTATCGTTTCTGTTCACGTATTCTTGAGAGGTCTTTTATTTACTCAGGAAAAAATAATCATCTATTTTTATTTTCATCTTTAGATAGGTGTAATATATGCCAAATCAAACATGTAACTCATCCATCTTTAATAGCTTTCTTTGTGCCATATAACTGCACAGCAGCTGCTCTGTCAAATGACCAAGAAATTAGAGTTTGGCAAAACAGTGGTTTTCATCAGCATATGACCTTAAGATAACATTTACATTTCAGGAGATGCTGTTCCAGTCAGAACAGAACTGCAGGGCAAACTCACATCTCTGGGTACTCACAGAGGCATCTGACAGAAAAGCTAATAAACGCGCCAGATTAGTACAGTTTCGTTTTCCATAAATCTAGGACATGTTCAGCAATGTCAAACTTGTTCCCGTGCCTTTAAATGAATAAATAAACTCAAGCTTGCTCCGAAGCTCAGAAGTGAGGTGGAATTCATTTTGCTCGTTACCATTTAAATGACAGATGGACAGGGAAAGCTCTTTTCTTTTGAGGCAGGGGACGGGCAATGTGGAGACGAGAGCAGTGGTATTACAGAGATGTGGGCTCCCTGGCTTAGATGATTTGATTCAGATGTTTCCAAGGAAATTATTTGCTCTGAAAGGGCTCTTTGGTTACTAACAGATATAGCAATCATATTTAAAAATGTTTTTACTCACAGTCAGGCTCCTATAGCTTCAGTCACATAGGATTTACTGGAGGGTTTATCCTTGGGCTGCTCTGTTGAGTGCAGAGAATTCAGGTGGGTGTTTTCAGAGACTCAGGCTGCCAAGACATACAAAATAAAAATCAACATGTTTAGAGGAGAAATGTCTTGCTTTTGTCATTTTAGCTATAATTTATTCCCCACTTTCGCAGTAGGTCATTATTTTCTGTCCTAACTTGCAGGGAAATTCAAAGGGGAGAGAATCAACAGGTAGGCTTTTTGTTTGTTCATTTAGTGCATGAGAAAAGGAGATACCTGTGTAGCTAAGAACAAGAAGGTAAGATCTTTGCACCTAGCCTGGGATGAGCGAGAAAGACATATTTTAATATTTCATAAATTAATTTGGTTATCCGTCAGCCAAGTTCCCTTGAGGAATAAAATGATAATTTATTTGTATTTTTTCTTATTTAAAAGAGAAAAAAAACCCAAAACAGAGGAGAGAATAGTAGATTTCAGGTGTGACACATTTGCTTCAAAGTCATGAATGACCTGCTGGATTTCTGGCTTTCTCTTAACCTTGATGGCCAAGGTAAACTCACCAAAAGGTTCCTGAGCACCCACAGGTCTTTTCTCACCAGTTGCAGGGAGTGAACAGTGAATCACTGGCTTGAGTAAGAGATACGGATAACTGGCATGTATACAGGCCTGTGACAATATTTTGATCCAAGTTATTAGACATAAGGTGTCATGAGGACCAGGATGGAGGTAGTTATTGGAACAGGTCACGCGTAACTCTTGATTTTTCTTTGAAACAAAAGAGCTCTTTAAGCAGTTGTCACACATGGGTGTTTTCTCAATCCGACCGGTGTTAGTGGCCTCCTGAGTGGTGACAAACTCTCTGCATCGTCCCAGCCAGACCTAGGACAAGCTTTTCCTTATTTTTCATGTCTGATACCTTTCCTACCTTCCAGATTTCTCGTTCTGCAGCAACTGGGAAGAATGAGAATAAGTAGTCTTTATTTTATTTTATTNTTTTATTTTATTTTTTATTTTTTTTTCCTTCAGAAACAACTCTTGCATGACCACAATACAATGAAAAAATGCACCCGAAACCACCCATCATAGCATGCTGTATTTTCGGATGTGCATGTAGTTCTGCCTCAAAACATGCAGAATCCAAACCGATAAACTACGCTCTGCTCACATGTTCAGCTTAGAACCTACTTAGAGCTATCAACTAAACCAATCATTTGCACAAAGAGGGAGACTACAGACTGGAAAAGCAGTAATGTGACTATCATTGCTACTGGTGTAGCTCTTGCAAAGTGACTGGCGATGCTGGGTGCCTCAGTTCTGGTACTACCAACATGCCAGGCCTGCAAGATACTCGGTTTGCAAAATGCAGGGCACCTAATATTTTCAGTACTTGGGTTTTCCGAAAGAGCTTGAGAAGAAGCACCTGAAAATCAATGGAGCAGAAGTTAGTACTACTATTTATTTATTCTTTTTGTGTTGGTTTTGGGAGTGTCTCTCTTACTGTGTGTGAGAATATGAGAAATGTTACGAAAAGACAGAGAGGTAGAAGTGTGATGGAGGACAGTGAAAACAACAGGATGATTCTTCATTTCTTTCCTTTGGTGAAACAAATAGTGATAGCATGAGCAGTAAGGAGAAATTCAAATGGAAAGGAGTGAACAACTTGTCATCCTCGATACTGGAGGGTGTTATGTGAGCAGATGATAGTACTAGTGGATCTGCAGAACTGACGACGGGGAATTACATACAAATAGAGTACTAAAGCAGATTCACTAGGGGTGATTCAGTATAATAGAATCACAGATTCATAGAATAGTTTGGGTTGGAAGAGACTGTCAAAGCTCACCCAGTGCCACCCCCGCCATGAGCAGGGACATTTTCACCAGCTCAGGTTGCTCAGAGCCCCGTCCAGCCTGGCCTGGGATGTTTTTAGGGATGGGGACATCTACCATTTCAGGTAGATTGGGTGTTTGGGCAGGCTGGCTTGGGAGAACATTGGGAGAACCTGTCCCAGGAAGAGGACCAGAGCAGTAGGAGCTGCGGAGTAGGTTGTTGTTTCTTGTCTGGATGGTCTTGCAGGGACAAACCTGGTAAAGAATTGCAAAGAGAGGGAGAGACTTTTTCTCTTAAATGATTTGAATAACTAAATTATCTCAGGTGACTTTTTGCTATCTCAGAGGTGGACCCTGTGCCAGACTCCCGTGCTGCACCAGAGTATAACTCAAGTTTCTCTAGACTGAGTCCGTCTTGATATTAAAGGAGATCCAAGAGAGGCTTTTTCCCAGAAGGGCTTTTTTTTTTTTTTCAATTTTTAATTTTTTTTTTTTTTGTTTCCTCTTTCTTAGCCTAGAACAATCTAAATTTATTAACACAAGCAGAATACAGTGCAAACTGCATTGCTTTTGGGAAAGTCTTAAGCGGGTGAGCCTGGGATTTCCATTAAAGATGGGAGTTTTCTGAGAGGAGTTTGTGAGCAAGTATGTAAGAGACTTCAGTATTTCTGGACTAATATGCTGGCATTTCCTCTTTCTTCTCCCCCAATTTAAGAGTCTACAGCAGACCTCCTTTATTACACACAGATAAAATGAGATGAAAGAAACTATTAAAAATGTAGCTGAAGATTGGAGGAGGCAGAAAGACAAGGGAGGGCAGAAGTTTTTGCTTCTACAACACCAAAGAACGAAAACATCTGTGTCCAGTTGACTCACTTTCATAGAGATGCACTAGTCCTTAATCAAACCCATCCGGTGGATCTCGCCTGAGCTGTGGGGTTCATATCAACATTATGCAGCTGGATCATGAGCAGCCATTCACTGGCCGGGTAGCTAACAGAGCTGGGAGATTTGCTTGTGTGTGACATTTTTTTAAAAAATTTTATTTTAAAGAGCTAGGATGCAACTGAAAACCACAAATTACATTTATCTACTGTCAACAACTGCAGTCGTTCTCACGGATGCTCCATTGCTCTGTGTTTAAACCTCAGCTATGGTGTTGTTGCCTCTGTGCCCACCTTTGAATTGCTATTGATCCACCATCCGTCCGCTCGGTGCCCTGGCAAAGCAGCCTGGAGTTAGGCGGGCACGCTGCACCTCGCCTACCGCAAACGTTTTTATTTTTGTTGGCCTGGGAAAAACTGTTGGTGTCAATTTCTTCTAAAATGTTTCTCTTTTTTTTTTTTTCTTTTCTCTGCTGAGCCGTAGGGCCTTAAGGGTCCATTCATTGCTAAGCTTAGCTTCTTCACGTCAGCTGCCAACAGCTACCAACACTGTGTCTTCTAGCATCTGGTGTTGGAGGGTGATTTGGTAAAGCCTTCCATCAAGCACCTCCCTGTAAGCCCATGAGTTGTCCTCTTGATTTCAGTAAGACTATCCAAATCATTTATGTGCCTCAGGTATAAATGGAGGTGGCAAATGGAATCAAAATGAAATACAGAAGACTTTTCTTTTTTACATGTTGCCTACAGGAGTGAATGACTTTGTTGATGCTGACAGGTCCTTCAGACACAATGTCTAGTTTCTTAACACGTATTCATTAAAAAATGTCACTTGTTTAATTTCCAAGGAGTAAACAAATGGGTTTCCAGATGTCTTAAATTTAAAGCTTGTTCCCTCCTATTTACCAGGGACCACAATCAGACCATGATTACTCTAAGCAGCACATGGAAAGTGTGATTGAATAGGGTATTACAAGCTGAGGTCTGGCAGTGTTATTCAAGTTAACGTGAGCAGAGAGCAGATGTTTTTGTGGTCAACAGACCAGCTTCCCATCGCCTCTTCTTGAACCCAGCACATAGCCACAGGTGGATCAAATGGAGACTACCTATAGAAAAAATTCAAAATTTCACCCAGGGCACAAAGTAAAATGCCTAAACTGTTTTTCTGCCTCATCTAGGGTGTTCTCTGTGTAAACCTATACTTAACCTCTGAACGTGGTGTGGGATCTCAATAGTTGGAAAGACCTTCACACAGCAGCGTAGTTTTGAGGGCAGCCACCAATTCCCAAACATTGTAGATAGTGCACTGGTGGGGTTGGACATAATTGGGACAGCCCTAAATTATTCTCTGGTTCTCAGAAACATCCGTATTGCCCAGAGTGGCAAACTGTTTTGGCAGCTTAGGTGCTTGTGAGTAAAATTTGGCAGGACAAGGGCAAACAAATGAGTGAACCCAGTGTACTCCAGTTATCCTCTGGAGAGCACTGTACACATATTCTCGTGCCAGTCCAGGGGCAGGTTATCTCACATTTTCCTCAGGACCTGATATGCACAGACAGAGTTACCACAGAGCAGATGACATGCCGAAAGTGCTCACTGTTGTTTAGTTCATGATGGTGTGTCCATCAGTCCTCATCTACAGCAATTTGGGGGCTCTGACAAATAGAAGCAATGCTAACATTACAGGGAATTTGTCTTCCTTTCTGTAAAAACAAATGCCATGTAGTGCATGGCTCTGGAAACTCTCCTGATACGCACATCTTTTTTCGTATGAATGATATGGATTTTGTATCCCAGATTGCAGGAGGGAGAAGCATCCCTTGGCTTCCTCATTCTGGTAAGAGTTTGTGAGTGGTGGAAGAAGGGGAGAAAGGTCTTGTGAAAGAACAAGATCTGATCTGGAAATGACTGTGACCTGTTAAGCACAAAGCCTTGCAAAGCCATTTTTAGATCTCTGCTTTATAAATATAGTTCTTGCCACCAGCACCTGTTCTACCAATAGAGTGTCATCTGCGACATGTCACTCACTGACATTGAGTGTCATATACAGAAATAGGCCAAGCATTTGCCGAGCTAAGTGTGTTCTCCAGAGAGAGGAATATAGCTAAAGATTATATGACCTGGATAACATTTGACAGGATTGTGCCTCCATACATGTTTGCTCAGCACCTTATACATTGAAGCTCCCCTAGTCGGGAGCCACAGGACATTACTGTAACCCAAGTATTATTTATGTTGGCAACTGAGAGGCAGATCATGGGTGAGGAAAGAGAAAATGAAGCATTGCTAGTGAATGAATTTGGGTAGTATGTCCTTTATAGCATCAAACATTTTAATGTTAATAGAGACTGTACTAACACAAAAACATAGCAGATGAGCACATGGAGAATGTGATGACTCTTAGTGAAATCACTGTCAGGCACTGCCATGTCATGTCATAGAGTAGAGTAGAATAGAATAGGATAGTTTGAGTTTTAAGGGACCTTCAAAGCTTCCCAGTGCCCCCCCTGCCATGACAGGGACATCTTCACCAGCTCAGGTTGCTCAGAGCCCCGTCCAGCCTGGCCTGGGATGTCTCCAGGGATGGTTCATCCACCACCTCTCTGGGAACCTGGGCCAGGCTCTCACCACCCTCAGGGACAACAATTTCTTCCTCATGTCCAGCCTGAATCTCCCTCCTTTAGTTTAAAACCATCACCCCCTGTCCTATCACAACAGGCCTTGCTCAAAAGTCTGTCTCAATCTTTCTTACAGGCCCTTTTTATGTAGTGAAAGGCCTCACTGTAATTTGTGTCACCACCGCTCACCTCAGTCAGCCACTTGCCAGTCACAGGGATATAAAGGGCACCGCTTTCCACTCCCAGCTTTCATGAGGTGTATTTGTGGCTGTCACTGTTTTTTCAAAGCATCTCAGCTTAGCTACCGAACTGTAGCCACACGGCGTCCTCTCTCCTTCCTTTTGCTGTCCCCCATCTCCTTTCCAAACACCTGAAGTGGCTTTCAGCATACATTCGTTCTATCTGTCTTGCTGCGTATATGTTTAAATTGTGATTTCCCAGCAGATGTGTGGCAAGAAAGTATTGAATTCCCACCCTTCCCACCCCTTTCTCAGAGCACCGACTCTGCTCTCACAGAAGCACCAGTTTTATTACAACAGAGCTCAGCATTTAATCTCCGTTCTCAGATTCATCTGTCCTAAAACAGAAGATGTTAAAAATATTGGCGATGGCGAAGCGGCGAGTGTAACCTCCAAATCTCCCCTGTTCGGATCTGATGTAGCCTTCCTGCTGCAATCATTCCTCTCTCCCTCCCCTCCCTTCTCTCTCTTTTTGGGTATATGTTTCTCTCTGACTGTGATTCTGCAGTGGCAGAAAGGGGTCAATCTATCTGTAAAAGATGGACTCAGCCAAGCTTTTCTAGCTCTTTCCTGCTGATGGCAATTATCCGGAGGTTGGCAGCGGTCCCAGAAACCTGCAGTTCCTGCAGTCCTGCTGCTGCGGGCCTGCTCCACAAAGCCAGCATCCTAAGAGGATCACTTGGTGTGATGCCCAGGAAATGACAAACAGAAAAGGTCACACGTACTCCAAAAAAGATATACTGCTCGGCAAATTTAATTGACATTGTGCAGCTTTTCAAAATGTCCCTGCAGACATTCCAGCATTTAACAGATGCAGGCGAAGAACAGCAAAATAACAGGGCTTTAGAGAAAGCATAGGAAAAATACATTCTGTCCCCCAAAAAGAATTTTTTCATACACCGGTAATATCCTTTCACATGATCCATCGGATCAGGGTAGATTTTTCTTACCCTTGGTCTGGTAAGTGAAATATGCCATCCCATTCCCCAGCCTCCCTTCCTTCCCTCACGCACATACTGCTGCTTTTTAAATCACTGAGCTTTCATTACGCGGGGTAATGTCCTTGTCGTTTTCCTTGTGTGTTTGTCTGCTAAAATACCGTGCGAGGAACCAGCTCCCTGCCAAGCCCAGTGCTCTCTGGAGGTTCACCATTGTGTCCTGGGTTATCTAGCCAGAGGGAAAAATGCTGTCTGCATCAATGGGTGCTTTCTGTAAAGAAAATAAATAGGAGATCCGTGGAAATTTAAGAAGGTGTCTGGTATCTAACACTATTAGCAAGAGGTGGTGGGAAAGCAGGAATGGCCAGAGTGAATCTGGGATGAAGGCAGGTGGTCCTGGTTCAGCAGGGACTGTGCTGAGCAAGGACTCAGCTCTTCATTTCTTTTTAATTTCAGCCTGCCTTTTCTAAGAACAAATTTAAAATCAATTTGATTTTGAGGTTTCGTTTTTAATATCCCCCAATTAAATGGAAAACAGTGTCAAAAAAACCAAACCAAACCAAACCCAAACCGAAATAAACACCAAAACCAAACAAAATCGGTATGAGTACTAAAGATGAAGCAGACGTGATGCGATAGATCTAAATGCTTGGTCCGTTTACATCCATGCAATTTAGGATGAAAGGCATCATCTTCCCTATATAGCTGTGAACATGCAGTCAGCATGATTTAGTTGTCTGAGATAGCAGAGAAGCAAGGTTTGAGTCCAAGGGGAGCCCTGAATCCTCACATCACCAGCCCCATTCAGTGTGTCAGCTGGACCACTGCAGAGAGGAGGCTTTGATATTTCCCAAGCTTTCACAGGCTATCGCCTGCTATAGCATAGATATAAAGGGCAAAAACTGTCCACTTGCATAGATATTGTAAAGTACCCGGTGCGTTAAGCTAAACACCTCAGGACTGTACAAAGCAAACACAAAGATCCATGCGGGGATTTTTCTGGTCTCTGTAGTTAAGAAGAATTAACTACCATATCTAGCTTGTGAGTGTACACATGGATAGCATCTGCGAAACCTGGTCGCTTATTTGCCTGAATGCGGCTAGATTTTAGTCAAGCCATCCTACAACTGTATTTTCAGTGAGATAAATCTTTTTTATTTAGCCAGAGAGCAGTATGATCAGAGATTTTACGGGGCATAACAACAACACAACAGAAGCCTGTAGAAAACAGGGAAGATGAACAACTGAAAGTGATTTTGCTCTGAAAAATTGCTTTTGAATAACAAAACATACAGCTGGAAGTGTCAAAGTATTACCTGAAAAATACTTGACTCTACCAGCCATAAAAGGTGCAGAAACATGATTTCACCTTTTTTTTTTTGGTAGCAAGCAAAACATCATTTTTTGTGGTTACTGTTCGGATGAGAACCCAGGATTCCTTGTCCACCTCAATGCTTAAAGCACACGTCATACTCAAATAGAGGGGATTGGATAATGACAGATCAATTTCAAGGCAACTTTGGCAATTCAGGTATTTGTCTGCTTCAACCAAAGATCCTGTTGGGAAGAAAACATGATGTTTGACTTCCACAGCATAGAGGTGGCACCATCCACCTTCTGAAGGAAAGCTGAACCTTGTAGTTTAAGGAGAGGTGGCACCCTCTGGCTAAAACAGACTAGGGGCAATTTTTCAGAACTTTATTCTGGCTGATTCTAAAGAGGATTTGTCAATGCTTCAGCTCTTCACCATGGCAAAAGCTTAAAGCCCACAGGTGTAAACTCCATGTCAGTGCCGACACCATCAAACCAAGCAGAGTGGGAAAACACTAGCCCTTTCTTTGAAACGTCCTTTGAAACTAGTGCAGTCCCATAAAGGTTTTCAGGTCTGACAAAGTTACTTTTGGTTCAAAATGTTCTGACTGTCAATAAATGTGTGAACAAACACACTTAAATATACATGGTGTTATAGCAGGATTTTGACTTCCTCACGGACAAGACAACTCTAGTTTAAGAATGTGTTATCAGAAATAGTTAGCTCTGCAACCGAAAGTGTTTCCAATAAAGGCTGTTTGATCTTGACAAAGTCAGTGTATCATGACTCATTACTGTGTAATATTGATCTCTGGTTTCATTATACACTCTCCTGTTAAACTGGGCCACACAAAAGCACCAAAGTAAAATTCAGAAGTTGGTCTCCTCTGTACTGCAGACTCATGTTGACACAATTGTATTGGTCAGGAGAGGCAAGAGGTGAGATCTCTGGCCAAAGAGCAGCATCAAGAAAAACCTGACTGTAAAAGAAGTCACAAAAGCTAAGACTGAGCTTTTACTGTATCACTGCTTTCACTTCAGGATAGATGGGGCAGAGGAGGAAAGCTACGCTCTTTCCTCCAAATAGCCTAACCTTTTTGGGGAAAGAAGTCTAAAGCATCTTGAGATTTTAAACACAAAATGTTTTCTGAATTAAAGCTTGATTTAGCTGTTCTGTCTCAAAAAACAAAAGCTCTAATCATTTAGACCACAGAAAACTTGCCAGCTGTGGAAATATGAAGGCTTTTACTTTATGCAAGTGAGTTCTTCTGTCTCCATCTGCTAAAATGGTAAATTTTCACATACGCTTGTTTTGACTGATACCCAATCCTGAGTACTTTGTAAGGCAGTTACACATGCAGGCGTGGTAAAAAATATTCAGCTCTTGCCAACTCAGGATGATGATCAATTCATTAAAGGAAAGTGATAGGATGGGTCTTCATGACTTCGATGTAGAAAGAAGAAGTTTGTAAACCACTGCCTTGTTTTGGCAGTAAAAATGTTATTAAAAACAAGAAGATACTGTATCTTTTCTGGTCATCAGGGGAAAACAGGTGAAATTGCTGAAGGAAGGAATATACATCCTGATTAAATTATTTTGATTTATGGACTGCTAATACTTGGACGTCGATGTTGGGTTTGTTCATTTTACAAATCTTTCAATTAGGCTTCCCTGTTTTCATCTCTTGTGGCTAATAAATGCTTGGAAATCTTAGTAGATTAAAACTTTAGGAAACATAGAAATCTCACTTTGAAGCCACTGCTTTCTTCTCATGGAGCATTTAGAACTAGAATAAAAATATTTCTAAGAGTAAATCCCTGTGGTGTAGTAGTATGAAATATTGTCAATGGTAACTCAAAGATTGTGTAGTCTCAGGAGAAAAGAGAGAATGCAATTTAATTAAAGCTTCTTATTTTAATTAAAAAAATGTATCATTTACTTCAATCTTTGCTAAGAAAAAAAAAAAAGCATAAACTGAATTATGGCCAAGTATGATGGATGTTTCTTGCTATTACACAAGTTTCTAGGAGGGAATTGTGGAATCTTGCAGTAATTTTGTGGAAGGGACCTCTGAAGGTCACCTAATCCAACCCTCCCTTCAGAGCAGGAAGGACCATATAATCTTATTTCTAATCAAAACTGTGGGGAAATCAAGGCAGGAAGGAGGTCATGATCTGACTTCCAGACAGCTTGCCTGCCTATGAATTTTATCTTCCCAGTTTTCAACACAGGATCTGAACAGCTTTCATGGAGAACTAGCAACATCAGTGAAGTCTGTAGCAGATTTCATAGGGTCTCCAGATTTTCTGTTTCTATGAGATAATAGTCCTGGGAGAACCTAGAGAATTGTCCTTATTTGTTTGTTTGTTTGTAACTTTTAAATTGTATTTTGTAACTTTTAAATGTATTTTTGAAAGTTCCTATCAACATCCTCTTGTTACTGGGAGCACCGATATAGGTCTGGATGCCAGCATTATACACCTAAAGATGGGATTTGCTTTTTAGATGAAAGTCTTATACTGCATCCTTAGGAGAGGGAAAACCTCGATCTACTCACTGTTTTTAGTGTGTATCTTGCTGCCCTTGATCAAGAAGTTCTTTGCCCTCAGTCCTCACATGCTCAGCTCAGTTATTTAAAATATGGTTGTAGGCTCATTAAACACAAGAAGGGTCAGGATTTTGGTGTTATGTTTTGCTTGAAAGATTTGGACATTCCAGACTGTACAGAGCTTTCCAAAATCATTCTGGGATTTCTGTCAGTTTTGATTTATTGCAACACGTGTCAGATTTAATTACACCATCACTCTATCCATCCATCACTGATGTTGCTCTCTGCAATGCTCTTCAACAAATCTCCAAGGGACGCAGTGACATGAAGTTGTTCCAGCAGTGAACAACAGGATTAGATGTCTCCATGCCATAAAGTTTCGCAGATTAGTGACCCCACCAAAATGGAGTATGGTCAGAGAGTCAAAGGTGCACGAAGCAGAGGTGCTGAGGATGCCCTTGACCTGGGCTCCTCCATAACCAGCATTGCTGTTAACAACCCTGCTGAGAGGACCTGAAACAGATCAGCACTGTGGATAAATTCTCAATATGTGAATCTAAAACATGCTTAAAATCTGTGAGTGTAACTACACCCACTTTACTGTGCGCTGGCGCTAAGATCTTTGAACCATGCTACATTATCTGGTGTAGAATATTCCTGGTATTCTCCACTTGGTGTTGTGCAAAAAAAAAATACCTCAAACATTTTTTCCTCCCTTAATTATCAGAAAGGAGGTTTTAATCAGTGCCAGAACACAGTTTTCTGATCAAAAGTAGATGAGATATTGGTATAATTATAGAACCACTCTCTTTCTTCAGATCAGCACTTGCTGGAGTAACCAAACTTGTCAAATCTGAGCTCTTTCTTCTGATGCTTTAAATTCATAGTCAGAACACAACTTTGATGTTTAATTTTGCTTTACTTAGTTTGGTTTGATCTCTCCTCAGCTTTAAATTTCCTTACAGTCATAAATCCAAATAACTGTCAGGCTATCGCAGCAGCAAGTTCATCACTGAGAAGAGACTGAAGATCAAATACAGAATTTAATTAGCATTGGACAATGTTTGTGAGAGGGCAAAATCTTCCTAAAATCAATTTTTATTTTTCCCCTGAAACATTTAATTTTCTTGAGAGGAAGTTTAATTTTGAAGCTGAAGGCTCAAAGATGTTTAATTGTAAATAGCATTTTGGACCTTGAACAATTTTCAGGTAGCTTAATCCCAGGCAGTAATCGTGCAGTATCACAAGTTTATAGAGTAGTTCACATTGGAAGAGGACCTCTGAAGATAATCTGGTCCAACCTCCTGCTCAGAGCAAATTTGGTTTCAAAATTAGGTCTAGTTGCTCTGGACCTTTTTCAGGTGAGTTCTGAAAATCTCTGAGGAAGGAGATTTGCACAACCTGATTCCGTGTATAACCTGTCTCCAAGTGAATAAGGTTTCCCTACATCCAGAAGATATTTCACTTGCTGTACCCAGTGATCACCTCTGAGAAGAGCCTGAGCCTGTCATCCCTACAAATCCTCCGTGGAAGTCAAAGACTCCAGTTAGATCCCACCCTACTCTTTCCCAGGTGAAGACTTCTGTTTGCATCTTTGCATGCAAACTACAAAGTCCTCAGAAACAAGAGGAGAAAGTTAGGTTCTTTAGGTAAGCCTTTTCATTTTGGTTTCGGTTTTGGTTTTGTTTATTTCCCCCCTTAGTATTAAAATGTCTTTAATCTCTTCTTCTAAGTTGTCATTCTTTAATGCAAAGTGAAACAGGTGGGTTTGGGATGACTGTGCATGGGAACTGTGTCCACCTTTAGAGATATGACACAGTCTACTTAAAAAAGTAAAATCCTTGTTTCTTGTACAAAGAAGGAGCTGAATTCCTGCTTTCACATGCTGGTTGTCAGAAATAGGTGAAACACAGTTTGCAAGAACAACTGTCAACTGCACAAGCAGACGAGTAACTGTTGACCTTATGACTTTGTAGAAGACTGGAAATATTTAGTCCATCTCATGGAATCTTTCATTATCAAAGAGGTTCTGTGTCTAGTTCTGAGGCAGAACATAAAAATATGAAAACCAAGAATAAGTCATGGACTACACACGTTTATGCAAAAAAACCCAGAAACAGAAAAACCTGGATAAATGGAAAAGTGAGAAACACAAAACCAAGGGAGGGCTGAAATTCTGGCACCAGGCTACAGAACTTGTCACCACAATATGCCATTGGGGCCAAGAAACTAGTAATATTTGCACCAATAACAGGAATATCCAGAACAATCATAGATAATGTTAACAAAACCTCTGTGAAAGGGGTGTTAGACTTCATGTTTTAGGGTTTAGACCAATCTGTAACTGTTATGATTTAGGATGAAACATTCACTGAGAACAGATTACCCAACATCTGCCTTTTGCAGGCTTAGTACACATTCCTTGGAGGCATCTGGCCCAAATTGCTGCTGGAGGCTGGATGCGTACTAGCTAGTCCATGTGTCTGATCCAGTCTGGCACTTCATACTTCATTCTGAAAAGAAAGTTGCTTTTCCTGCAGTGTTCCCCTGAACACCTGATTTTATGTACAGAATGGTAGAGAGAAACAGAAAATAGAACTATCCTGCACTATGATGCCTCTGGAGCTAAAATCCTCCACGACAAGCACCCATTGCCATTTTCCTCCTTTGAATCATCCATTCTGCTCACTCTGTAGCCATGTAGTCCAAAATCCTACATTTATCACAGTTCTCAGAGCACCCCTGTGCAGTCTACCCTATCTGTGCTTGCCCAACTGCCTTGATTTCCCTAACTGCAATGAAAAGGTCAACTCATGGGTTTCAACCCTCCAGTGGCAGATGCCCAGTTGGAGAGAAACACATGAGCACCCATAACATTCCTTTATATTCTTCATGACCCAGCACTCCCTTACTTTGTCTTTGGTTCTGGTAGGCTGCACAAAGCTCTGGGATAGATCACAGCTACTTCATGTGAGCACATTATTCTCACTCAACCTTCAGTACTACATTAATTTTAGTACTCCCTACTCTGGAATTAAATCACTGGAACAACTTCACTTGCCATGTAACTTGAACTAAGTCTGATAGAAAGTAGAATAGATTAATTGAGTATACTATTTTTACATCTTAAAGATCATTGTTCTTTTAAATATCACATGAGTTCTAAATATGTAACTGAAGATGATTGATATGTCTATTTTCCATACAGTACAACACAACTTAATGGAGTCATAAGATTTCTGCCAACACATTATAGGATTTGGAATCCAAGTAACTCTTATATTACTGGCATTCATGTCTCCTACCGCAAGTGATCACATACTGTGGTGGCAGCTGTGATATATATCACAAGAGCATGTCTCTCTGTCATTGCTACAACTAGATTCCAGGGAAAGGAAAAACAAGTCTATCTACAAGCAGGTGAAACCCACAGTGCAACGGTTTGATTACAATGGCAATTTTACACCGCATAATGGTTTGCTCTCAACTGAAAAAGTACTTATGTTTTGCTTTTGAAGACATCCTGCAGTACTAGCTCTATTCACACCCATCTCTGGCTGGTAGAGGTTAACTCCACAGCGGAACTATACAACTGAGTTGACTCTTCGCCATCAGCTCTGCTAGGCAGTGATTACATTCAGGAGCACGCTGCGTCTAAAGTTGGAGACTTTCAGGTAACCTGAGATTTTAGACAACCTTATTGCTTTGGATACTTTTGGTGCTACAGTAGGATAGCACTTCCACCAGTAGGTGGGTGTAGCCCAAGTCAAAGGATTTCTCAAAAGAGAAGTGAATAATTTCTACTGATTCAGGCAAGGTTTATTCAGGTTTCAGCAGCAGCATTGAAGGTGGCTGTTGCTCATGGTTGCTGCTAAACTTCCTTTTTATGAAATGATGACTATCCACCTTAAATGAAGGAACTGGTCTTACGTAGAAACAATACATGGTGAAAAACTACAGGATATTCCCTTAAATAGCAATGGCATCACCTCTTGGTTCTACTATACAAATGTTGATATAGAATCACAAGCTGAACATCTACAAATTTCAGTCCAAGTTAAGGGCTCAAATCCAGCAGCACCGGTGAAATAGCCCTACTTTTGATGCTCTTCAGGGTTGACACCACAAGACATTCTGATGCATGGAGAAGTACAGATCAAACCTTCAAAGAAGAGCTATCAGTAATGCTTTGTTTTACTCTCACCACAGCAACATGTCTTCTGCACGCTTCTCTGCTCTGCGAAGAGTGTTCCTGAGGACAGACCACATCCCTGGCCACAACCCTGTGAACAAGAGCACTACAGGGGCCCCTTAACCAAAGAGCTTTAAATTCTCGCCGAATTGCCAAGAAACCCTGTAGGAGAAGAGGAGTCACTCCAAAGAACACAAAGGCTATTTGGAAAGGATTCAGATGTTGATTTTGACTGAAGAGCTTGTCTCTGACTCACCTTAAATTGCAGATGGTAATTTTAAGAATGGTTTAGATACACTGTGCAGTATATTCTGCTGGGAACGAAGCACTCTGCTCATTGTGATCTTGATGCCATCTGAGTCATTAGAAATCACTTCCATGGCTTAATAAATTTCAGATTTAACAAATTAATCATTTGCAATAACTAAAACCTGTGACTGGCTGGGGATCTTAATTATTTCTACACTGACTCTATGTATTTGTGATTTGAACTTTGAAATAATAACTATTATCTGTTGACAAGAGTTATCCTTCCTGTGTTATTCATAATCTCATTAACCACCAGTTTTTCATGGATACATTTACAGCCAGCACCTTCTGCCTGCAAGATGCAGGTTTTCACAGAGGAGAGAAAGCCTAACACAACAATTCTCCAATTTTTTTTTTTTTTTTTCTTTTTTGGATTGGGACAAAGCCCCCCAGTGTATTTCTTTAGAAGGAAACCTCAGACTTCACGAGCTATTTCAGAGCTTTGGGTCATGAATGGCTTATTTCCACTAAAAGTAATGGTGTTATTCCTGGCAATGTGAGCATGTGTGATTTTACTCACAAGTAGAGATCTCACTATACGTATAAATCAGCCCCTCAGTTTCAGGAGAATGGAAGAAGAGGAGACAAAGCTCATCACTAACTTCTAAGCTACACCGACAATTTACTTTTGCGCTCTCCACCGCTGAGATTTCCATTGTTGTTTTAGTTCTATTGAACTCAAGATTAAACTGAAGGAAGCAATTTTGAAACCTGGCCTTGGGGGCCTCGAAGGCAAGGTTGTGGGGAGAACAGCTCATGAATAGACTGCAGGCTGAAGTCTGCTGGGAAACGCACACCTGCCGCCGAAAAAACGTGATTAGCGCTGGCTCAATAAGCCTCATTTGCAACATGTCTGGGAATCCCTCTTGCTAATAGGGGCTTAACTTGTGAAGAGGTGAAGGCAGCCTCCGCTCAGTGCATCCCACACTGTTTTCACTTTTAAATTTAAGGAGCTCCAACTACACACCCTCCTAGTCTCCAAGTCTGATAGAATCCATCCTTACACAAAGAATGGATCTAACCTCCTGTCTTCACCAAGGCTTGAAAGCCCAGGGCAGGGAAGAAAGTGTAACATTTGGCTTTTTGCCCAGAAAATAAGACCCTCTGAAAGGCCATGAGTACACACATACACTCGTGGGAAAAGGCAATGGAGAAAATATGTTGTTTTCTGCAAGGTTAATTGACTATAAGGTGCACCTTGTCTGAGGACAGCCCCTTGTACTGAATGCCCCGATTTGTGGTTTGTTTGGGGTGAAATAGATTATTGACTCAACCATAGAGCAGGAATAAGTGCAACGTGTAGGAAAGCTGGGTTTTTTACTATCTGGCCCTAACAAAACACAGGCAGGACTCAGTATGCACTGCAGCTTTCCTTCTCATGAGCGCTGGACACATCACACCCTCAGCTGATGTCAGCAAGGGCTGTTAGTGATGGGCACCCTTTGAAACGAGAATCCACATGTGGGTGGTGAAATATGGAACTGGGGCCTTCAATTCAAGGCTCTAAGATAGTCCAAGGTATGTAGAAATCCAACTCCCACTGATTTTCAATTAAAACAGGGGTACCCTTGAAGAACCTAACCCTCAACTTTAATGGAGGGAAAATTATGATGATGTGATTATATCACCACATTAAATCAGCTATGGGCCCTTTGCAAATTTTAGGAGAGGCAGTTGACGTGTACATTTTAGTTTATAGTTTAAAGACCCTGAGAGGAACTCTGAAATCTTATCTTTCCCTAATGTCTTTATGGCAGAGTTCAGTATCATTTTTAGTTTGAAACGTGTCACATCCCAGCACTTATTTCATTTAGATGGCCATTTTCTTTCCCTGTGTCTCTTTTTCCTGACAGAGGAATGGAGAATGGTGGGAAGAGGGGTGGATTGTTGTGTGCAGGATGAGCACTTCTTCAGGAGGCTCCTGCAGATCCTGCCACTTCAGCCATCTAGCTCTGATATTAATATTTTCCCAAACCATTTACTGCTGAGGTGCCTTGCCCGGCTGTATTGATACCATGAGCAAAAAGGAAGAATTGCATGGAAGGTTTCAGCACAGCAAGTGACCTCCCAGAATATGAGTCAGATTTGGGTCCAAAACCTACTTGTGTTCTGAATGAAGAGCTGTTCCCAGGGTAATATAGACCTCCTAGGATAGGATCTTGGCCCAATGTTACACTCGCCAAAATGCGGGATTTCAAGGTCTCACTCACACAGCCTGGGAAAAGCAAGGCTGAGTACAAATCTTTACAGATGTATGCAGAAGCTGTTGACAATGGGTCAATGCTGCTGACAATGAGTCAACAGTTGACTGCTTAAGTCTTTTGACCCCAGAGAAAATTAACATCACAAAGATGTGGTTGCAAAAATCCAGGCTCTAAGACAAAGCCCTAAAAAGTCATGTTCAGCTTTAGAGAACAATGATTGATTGTTATTTATAATACAGAAGTACCTGGAGATCCTAGTTGGACTCACGGCCTTCTTTTGCTGGCTCCTCTCCACATGTCCTCTCCTGCTTCTCACAAAATACACCTTCAGCTAGTATCAAGGCACTCTGAGAATACATTGTTTTATGGCCAAAGCCTAATCCTTCAGGAAACTGATCCTGGCCACTGCCTTATCAGCCAAGTATCCTTTACCTTGACTTCAAGTTTCATCCTATCTGCAGATGGATTAACAAGTTGCAAGGTCCAGTAATTATAACACAGAAAATGTCTAACAAACCTCTTTGTTTATAAAGAGTGGAGGAAGAAGAAAAGAAATGGAAAAAGCATCAGCTCAATATATGTCCTCTAAGGACCACATTAAAATTTATAGATTTAAAAAAATATATCATGGATCAAAATGAAGTCGATTCAGCAGTTTTGGCCTTGCTTCCCTAAGCAGAAGGGCTTTGCTATCTGACTTCTCCTTGGCTGCCTTTCTAGGCCTGCAATTCACATCTGCATTGAAGAGGAGCAGGTCCAACAATGCCATTTGTTTTCCACTTAAAAAAAAAAAAGAGAAAAAAGAGTAAGAGGGACATATAAATGGATCACAGAAGAACGGGGCCATTAGCAGACATTTAGTCTGACCATGACTAGAAGTACAGATGGTTCAGAGGAACACAGCCAACTTGGCGTTTATATAAGCTATCTTGTATCTCCCGCTTTTTTCCCTGCACTGGCACTCAGATTGATTAAGAGGTCAAATAAAGGCTGCTTCATTGTGAGAGTGTGCATGATATATGACAAAAAATTCTGTCTCACAGTAAAGGCTTTCTAAACAGCATAAAAGACAAATCAATGTATAAACTAGTTCTCTGACTGTTTAAGTATGTTCTTCCTGAAAACTGTATGGACTTCTATTTCTTTTCCCCTTTAATTTTTTTTTCTTTTTCAAATAACCTAATGACAAATATTTGGAGAAGTGAAGAAAAACAGGTAGAGCCATGGAATGTGAACACAAGGAGATAGAATAGGAAGGGCATTTTTAACAAAGCAGGTGAAAAATACCATAAACATATTTGATGCATCCAATAGACACAATGAATGTTCTTTGACAAACGCCTTGTCTGTAAGGAAGAAAAGCAAAAGCCAAAGTTTGAAGTTCTTAAGTGACTGCTTCCCATGCGGCAACCTACCTGTCCAGCCTTTTGTCTTCTTCACAAAGAGAAAATTTAGGCTCTGTGAAAGACAGTGGCAATTTCATGGAGGAGAAGGCTCCTACAATAAGAAAACTGTGATCTTTATATGAATTTAGGTACTTGGGACTTTGATCCACTATGGTGTTAAGACATCTGTCTTTCAGTTGCTTTAGAGTTACAGGACTCAACACCTAACTGGTGCCTAAATCATTGACTTCTAACAAAGAAACCATCTGAAGACCCAGTGGTGACCTGCTTGACTCTTCAAAACTTTCTGGATGAAGATCTTCTCCACTGAACTTCAGACAACTTAAAGTAGTTCATCATCTGAAAATCAGGCAAAGCTAGGAGCTTTATTAAAGGCAGAATCCCACCCCCAAGTACATCTAAAGGCTTGGGTCTGAACCAAAGCTCCGGTTGCAATAGCTCAAGCAGGCTGACTGAACTCCTGCCTGCACTTTAATGCTTAATTATCCCAGGTGCCACAGGGATGGATACATCGAAAACAGATGGAGAGGTATTCCTGAGCATCTGAAGATAAGCAGATCAGTTAGATCAGGTTCTGTAGATCTTGTTTGAATAGTTAATCACAGGAAAACAGAAATGAAGAGAACCACATGGGTCATGGAGCCCAGGTCTGTGATATTTTCTCATAGTGATTTACAACCTGGATAGTATCAAAAGCATGCCAGGTGCTTCATATAGTCAAACAGTCCAACAAGCTGGTATTTATTTTGGAGCCAAAGGAGGCTGGTCTGTTTTATGAATCAAGGTGGGGGGAGAGGGGTTGTTATTTTATTTGTTTTGTTCTGGTTTGGTTTGGTTTGGTTTGGTTTTCAAGGCTGAGAGGCTGCTAATCGTCCTATTTACACTGTACTTTGTGGGTTTATATTTTTGCTCACCTCCATAACTGTTGACTGTGCATCAGTACTTTAATTTAAGAACCATGATTGTTAAAGCTTTCTTCATAATTTTACTCAGTTATCCTTGCTTTAGGCTATTTAGACACAGTTATACCCACATATATAACAGTCAAAGTTTTCAACAAGTGAGTATGTGTATTACATGTGTTTGAGCCCACACATGTATGTTCCCCAAATTTGTACATGATATATGTGTATGTATATAGCATAAAAACTCGTTAAAAATCCCACTGATATCAAGAATTGTCCTATTACTTGAAGCAACTAATTGCTACTTTTCTAGACACAAAACCAGAAGACAACAGATACACTATTTATAGCTCGAATTACTGATGCGGTTTAGTCACTTTGAATGTGCATGAAAGAATTAATGGCAGCCTGATGTTAAAATGGGCAATCAAAATTCTAATTTACTGAATATGAGTTTACATTATAAAATCACATTTTTATGTCTGCTTTAAGGAAAAGTCTGTCACAGAGTTTGACATCCTGGTATAAGTTTCTCTAGAAATATCCCAGAGGAAGCAAGTGTAGATAATTTCAGAATCATTTATTGGAATGTAGAAAGCAAACATTATTTAATAGGTCAATATTTTTTGAAAGGTGCTCGTAAACCACTGCTGAAAGATTCAGAAATGATCAGTAGATATTTTAAGCTTGCTACTGACAGAAGTGACATCTAATAAAGGTGGGGATGAACATATAAAAAAAAGATGTTATCTACACTATACCAGATATTTATTTGTTTGAGTTGGTAACGATCAGATTATTGACTTTTAATAATTTTGTAGCCCTTGGTAAGTTATTGATGATCACACTCTTAATAAAAAGTTTTTTTCCCTTGATTTGCGTATAAAAAGTTCCCTCTGATACATAAAGTGCCTGAAATATTTATCGCTTTTATACCAATGAAATATCTTTGAAATCTGGCCAAGAGTAACAAATCTAAACCAGTGAAAACCACCTGGTAGGCACCAATATTAAAAGATCATCTAGACTTCTGAAAATGGGCTCAGAATGGGGAAAAAAAAAAAAGCCTGGTAGGATATTTCTTACAGCAGAAATGTTTTGAGGAGTACTTACAGATACTCAGTGTAAGAAGGTGTAACAGGAAGCATTTAAAGGTAATTTGATTCAGTTACTAAACATTTCCACAGCTGAATGTCACTAGAAAAGTCGAACATAAAATGTAAAGCCATCTGAGAAAACCCTTAAAAATAATCCTCAAACATACAGCTGAAAACACAAGTTCAGACACGTAAGCAGAAATGAATTTGCCAGAAAATAAATTACTATAATGTACCAAAGTACGACAGTAGATAGGCATGGCAGACATCTGTAACACATAAATACTCAAGTGAGCTGGACACCAGCTATTGTGCGAAGACTTTCAGTGTGTGAGGACACTTTATGACAAGAAATAGAATCCAAAAGACATATAGAAAGCTCAAGAGATTCCTGTTAACCCTCCCTCCAAGACCGGTAAAGATCTGTTATGGTGGGACACGCTGCTTAATGGATTATTACCGAGCTTTTTAGCAATATAGAAGTATTCCATGCATTAAGGCATGATGTACTACCAGCTTGTAGATGACAGATTGTTCATTACAGGACTTCAGAGAAGTTAATAATCATGATAATGGACCGCAAGTCACAAGTGTCTCTTTTCTACCACTTTTTCACTTTTATAGACAAGCACAAACTCATCACACACTTGTAACACACAGTCAAGAGGGAGAATCAATTAAGCTGTTTGAAAAGGTTCTGAGTGAAAACTGAAGGAAAAGTTTACCCAGCACACTGCCCTGTCTTCATCAGCCATTCAGAGAGATGGTGGAGGAAGAGTAGCATCTTCACCCCCGACATCTAACAAGCTTTTTGAGGTAAAGGCAATTAACTTTGAAGCAGCTGTGTAACCCTTTTGTAATAAGATATATCAATCTATTACACTAAGATAATTACAACATACAGAATGTTGTGGAAAAACTCCAGAAAAAAAAAAAGCAGAGTTCTTTCGGGAACTGACCCTAGACAACCTAGGGATTACTTATATGGAGTAACGAAATACTTGTTTTCTAAGGACAATCAGGGTGACGCCTATCCATTGCCACATCTTCATTCTTCCTTTCTCCCACTACAGTAGATCAAAACCCAATCCCCACTCTTAATCACCCACAATTATTCTAATTTTTCCTCAAGAGTCATCAGGGAAATGTAAAGAACACCATAGGCTGCACCACCAAAAAAAATTACTAAGACTTTCAGCAGGTCTCCTTATAGACGCCACAAAAGTTCCTCTGGGATTCGACCGTATAGACACCACAGACGTTCTTTATGGATGCAAACAGTATGATGGGCAATGTGAAGATGTCCAGCCCTACTGTAAAAGCAGCAAGAGTGAGCGACTCTGCCACTTTCCCTAGTGATCACTTCCAGTATCCAACTTCAATTTCTAGGTCTTGGCACATACATATCCACAAGACTGGAAGGCTTCTCACAGCATGTATCTTTTCCATGTGCCATTGACTATAAATTTATCAAAGAATCTTCTCACTGTGAAGAGGAGCAGGCAGTTTCTAAATCTCTGCAGTGCACTGTCTTGATGCACACATCTGTATTGATAACTTACGGTTATCTCGGACAGCCTATTTAAAACACAGGTGGGCAAAGTAATGACAGGGATGTTTTAGAGAGACAGTCTGGGGACTCCCATTTAACTTAACATACTACTTTTAGTAGTATGGTATGCCAGCCTACTTTTTACTTCATCCTTCTTAAAGGAAAATAGGTTAAAATATGATTAAATGCACTATTTTGAAGCCATACAGGTCTGAAGGTAAGAAAATGGTCTATGCATTAGATGGATGGTGAGGTTTTTACATTAAAGAAACACTCTTTCACTTCTTTTTTTGTGCTATAATTTCTGGATACAAGAAGAAAGCGCAAATGCTTAATACTTTTGTAAAACTTATCTTCCTAGGAAACTCTGAAGTGCCCAAAGTTACCTGACATGATTTTAAATGTTTATGTGATTCTAGTTCTTCAAGCTTCAGGTTTTGGTTCTAGACTGGATAAAGCGTGTTGAGTGCATTTAGCAAGCAATGCATTTCAGCTAAGCTGACCTTTTCACCTGCTTCTTGATGATGTGAACACATGTGGTGGGACAGGCAAGTGGAACACAGTCAGAGTAGAGCATACACGCTGTTGTGGTTCATATGGTAAGTATTGTCCTTTACAGGTATACGAATGAGTCAAGGTTTTTCCACCAACACTAGAATGGAAACTAGACATTTTGTTAAAACTGAAAAAATGCAACATTTTGTAGAACAAAAACCATCCTAGCCTAGAAAATAAAATAGCTTTCCACATTAAATTTAGACTGTTCAGACTACTTTGATGAATTAAAAGCTAGAACTTATTTCATTTTTTAAAAATTACTGTTATTTATACAATCCTGCTACAACTTGATTGTAGACTCCTGAATGTGGAGGAAAATAAAATATATTTATTAATAGATCTATTTAGCAAAAATGAATATCAAAATTTTCAGTTTGGTCTTCTGGACCCAATGGCATACAGTAAATGAAGTAGTTAACCATGAAAGATGACTACCTTGGCTTCCTAACACCCCTGATGCTGCTTAGGCACTCTTGGGCCAGCTTCAGGCTTGCTCTCTTTAAATAATTTAACCAGTGTTAATGTTTTAGATTCTTCCAGATATATAGAAGGGCAGCTGGTATTGCCAATCTGCTTTTTTATCCTCCTGCTGTTAAATTCATTATATTCTAATGAATTCAGTTTAAGCTGGAGTTGTTCAATAGCTCCACTATAGTTGCTGTTGTTGCTTACATTGCACCTGAAGACTCCAATGTATAATTTACTTTCTACCAGTGGTGACTTTATGAGTAGGCTGAGGCTGTCAAGTGGCCAATAACAGTCTGACTCCCCTTTTCTTACATCCAAGAGGAAGAACTAAATGGTAAAGAAAATCCACCAAGTAACGCAAGCAATTACATCTATTTTTCTGAAGGTGATTAATCTATGATAACAATACAGGAAGGCTACCATGCCTGCTTGTGAACACAGACTGAGGTTATTTTCTAAAACAATAAAGCCACCCATTGCTGTTGTCCATCATTTATTACTTGCCTAATAAATACTTCAATTACATTTAATAAATAATATATTCACGGTCAATGAAGTGATAATTCTTTAAATTAATTGTTAAATTCATGCAATAGTTTTTATTGCAAGTACTGCTAAAGGAAATTTCTGCCTTTAATCTAAAGTGATTCTTCATTATGTGCAGTAAAGACTCTTGTTGCATATTATTAGCAAGTAACCCTTAGCCTTCCTGGCAACAACAGAAATGCATCTTAACATTGCTGTGCATGAGCTTTCTTGGTTAGCCTTCCAAAACTAAAGTGATGATAAACAATATGTAATAAAGTCTTTGTTTATGGCCTTCTACCAGCTGTTTTTTGATATTCTGAACAATGACAAAATGTCCAGTAAATGTGTTACAGCAAATTGTTAAAAGGCTCTGCCTGCAGATGGTTAGTTGATGGGAAACAGTAAAAGTGGAACCGATTAATGCCCTGGAGGGCTGAGCAGTAAATTAATCTCAAAGAGATTTTTTAAAACCCCTCTCTTTGATGGCCTCCCATGCACTGAGCTGCCCCGTACTTACTGCTTTCCTTGCCTGGTACAATGCAGAGCCTCTGGGGCTCAGACACGCTCTTCAGCAGGGCTCAGCTCCCCAAACGGCAGATTTTGTTTCTGTCTCAAGTAGCTCTCAGAACTAACATAAAGTGTTTCCAACACCGTCCTCACGTACCTGCTCTAACCTCTGTGACAAGGTAAGGGGGAACTTGTTAGGGAGGAAAGTCCCACTGACTTTCAATGGGACAAACCAGAGCAGCTTGTCTTTCTGTCTTTCTTTTTCCCTCTGACTTTCTCTCTTTTTTTTTCTCTCTCCTCTTCACAGTACTCCTAAAAGCAGGAATGATCCAGACTAGTGAGTCCAGAGGATCTTGTTTGGTTCTGTGAAGGTTATCAACTTAGGAATTGAAAGACCTATCCCATGAGGAAGTCCATCTCCTGCAATATGGTATCGTTCTGGAGCTGAGCTGGCAATCTGGTGCTAGCTGAGCAATAATTAGAACCGATTCACAATGCTGACTGAAATCTATCTTGAAATGTCAAGCCTAAGTAGCTTCTATGAGTGCACATGGGTAAGAGATGACGGCACTGGCTGGATTCTCCAGGTCTTTGTCCGTCAGCCCTTCGTCCGTGGAGCCTCCTAAGGCCTGACTGCTGGGACCTTGGATTAGTGTGAACTTTGGGACTGACCCATTTTGCAGGGTAAGCCTGACCTGATACCCCAGAGTTGTTTTCTTTGCAAAAATGCTGCTTCATAGTGCAGTGCCATGACCAAGGCTTAGATCTCAGCCAGACACGTAATCAGTGCATGTAACACCATCCAAGTGTGGGGCGAGTAACGAGGGATGAAGGCAGGAGCACAGACTGCAATCCATCCCTGGGACATGCAGAGGCATTTGAATATGTACCTGAAGCTGTAGTGCTTCATTAAATGGTCTGCTGCTGTGGATGACAGAAATCTAGGCTAGATATAGATACTCAGAAAGCTTTAACTTGAGTCCTGGGAGAGCAAATGATCCAAAAAAAGAGAATAATTAAACTTATTAAATTATGAGCGTATTTCCCCTCCTACAAGTCTGTAGTCTCAAGCATAGTGATGTTTCTAATGGATGTTCTCAACACAGCGCTTTGCTTTGACCCCCTGCTTTTAAGCTGTTTCAAAAAAACCCCAAAACTTCAGAAATACAGGACTGAAACAAAATATTAAACTGACCATAAGTTCCTTTTACCAATATGCCAGATGAAGACCCATTATTTTCTTGGTAGTGTGTCCCTTGTCCTTTCTTTTCCTAGCTATCAGTACAGGCCAAGTATAGATTCTTTCACCTGACAGGTGTTTGGAAGAAAGATTTCTGAAAAATAAAGAAAATTAAGTCTCCAAATGCATTCTAATTAAAAACACATCCTTTTAAAGATGTTATCCTGCATTTAGTAAATCCCTGCAAGGAAAGCTTGTACTGTTTCCCATAGGTTAAATTAGAGGTCAGATGGCATTTTTCCCACCAAATGTCAAGTGTATACATTTTGTTGTCTGTTTGTCTGTGGTCAGGAAAGGAAAGAACCTCCAAAAGGCAATGCAGTGTATCCTGAACTGTATAAATGGGACAAGCAGGATAGTTTTACCGTTACGTTGGTCAAGCTCTGTTAGAAGGTCCCCAGCACTGGAGGGTCCGAGATGATGGAAGTTAACCAGGATGAGTCCTGCCTGGTTGTTAAAATCCAAGGAAAAGAAGTACAATTTCTAGCTTATCGTGCTTCAGTAGATCAAAGCAGATAATAGGAAAGCATTAAGATAATTATTAACCTGCTAATGCCTGGGACGCGAAAACAGCTCGTCCTACATTAACATTTACCTTGTGTTATTTTTCATGAGTTAGTTAAGATGCAGCTCCCCTTCTCTTCTTGTGAAGCTTAACCCATTTTACTCTTTAGCCTGATTTTTGTGCCAGATTTGGAGGCTGCAGAACAAAGCTGCAGGACTGTGTTATCTCCCTTTCCAAATTAAAGGCATCTTCTTTGACAAGTTATTCATGAAACAGTACAAAAATGCAATATACGTAATATATGCAATATATATAATATATATGCAATATATAATATATAATATACATATAATCTTTATAGGCGCTGCTTTGAGACAAGAATGAAATCAACATTTTACGGAGCCAGGCTCCCTTCCCCCATCCTGCTCATATTCACGTCTCTAACACGGAGACCTCTGGTTCACCTTTGAATCACTTATGTTCTCTTCACCGCAGCAATCAGCTCAGTCCTACANTGTTATCCTGCATTTAGTAAATCCCTGCAAGGAAAGCTTGTACTGTTTCCCATAGGTTAAATTAGAGGTCAGATGGCATTTTTCCCACCAAATGTCAAGTGTATACATTTTGTTGTCTGTTTGTCTGTGGTCAGGAAAGGAAAGAACCTCCAAAAGGCAATGCAGTGTATCCTGAACTGTATAAATGGGACAAGCAGGATAGTTTTACCGTTACGTTGGTCAAGCTCTGTTAGAAGGTCCCCAGCACTGGAGGGTCCGAGATGATGGAAGTTAACCAGGATGAGTCCTGCCTGGTTGTTAAAATCCAAGGAAAAGAAGTACAATTTCTAGCTTATCGTGCTTCAGTAGATCAAAGCAGATAATAGGAAAGCATTAAGATAATTATTAACCTGCTAATGCCTGGGACGCGAAAACAGCTCGTCCTACATTAACATTTACCTTGTGTTATTTTTCATGAGTTAGTTAAGATGCAGCTCCCCTTCTCTTCTTGTGAAGCTTAACCCATTTTACTCTTTAGCCTGATTTTTGTGCCAGATTTGGAGGCTGCAGAACAAAGCTGCAGGACTGTGTTATCTCCCTTTCCAAATTAAAGGCATCTTCTTTGACAAGTTATTCATGAAACAGTACAAAAATGCAATATACGTAATATATGCAATATATATAATATATATGCAATATATAATATATAATATACATATAATCTTTATAGGCGCTGCTTTGAGACAAGAATGAAATCAACATTTTACGGAGCCAGGCTCCCTTCCCCCATCCTGCTCATATTCACGTCTCTAACACGGAGACCTCTGGTTCACCTTTGAATCACTTATGTTCTCTTCACCGCAGCAATCAGCTCAGTCCTACATAAAGTGTAAAGTGCTGACATTTTCAAGCAGCCTAATGTTTCTTGCAGTCATCTAGCAGCCTTTCAAATGCAGAATCCTAGATGCCCTTGCTGTCCTTAATCAGCTAGCAGTGTAAAAGAAAAATGGAATGAAAAGACCTCATATATCCTCTTGTCCCTGTCCATCCCCCTGCAATTTGTTGTCCATCCAAACAAGTACCCCTATATCTCTCTCCTTACACAGGCGCTGTGAGATCTCTGAACAAAAATATTGTAAACCTCAGCATAACTCCACTGGTTCACACTAAGAGGAATAAATTTAATTCACTCAGCTTCTCATCATCTTAGAGCTCCTTTAGGGCTAATCATCTGT
Source organism: Pampusana beccarii (assembly GCA_013399365.1). Lineage (NCBI taxonomy): Eukaryota > Metazoa > Chordata > Aves > Columbiformes > Columbidae > Pampusana > Pampusana beccarii. The sequence goes on along the minus strand of VWYH01006819.1, from coordinate 49,640 downwards.
GTTAACTTTCTCTGGAGTCTTTCTAATGTCTAAGTGACGCCGACTATTTTGTAGTCAAAATACATGTGGCAAGAGAACAAATTGCCTCACAGTGGATTTCTTCTCTACAGCAGTGGTTTTGCTATTAAAGAGAAAAGAATCAGGTTTGGAGTGCTGTTGGTTTAGGACTTGGATGGCAGGTTATATAGCTGACTATAACAGCTTCATACAGCAATTTGTAGTCAATTTTTCTTTCTTGAAAAAAAGTTTACGGTATTACACATCCAGAAAAACTTTTATGTCCGTTCAAGAGCCACACTGATCCTTTTGGCTTTAAGAAGAATCAGCCTTTTCTCAGCGTCCCAGTTTATTGAATTACCAAATTTTAATAGCTAACCTGCTTGTTTTTCCCAATCTGTAATAAATATAGTTTTTAGTAGCATGCCTTAAAAGCTGATAAAAGGATACTCCTGATGCCTGACTTCGAGCCTCACTGAAACGTGTTTTTTAGAGATGCTACACAATATAGATGCACTTTTGTTCAGGACTGTGGATTCAAAATCTGGTTCTTCCACAGATTTACCATGCACTTCTGAGTAAGGACTTTCTATCTTTAAAATAGTGCTGACCATATTTTTTTTCTTTACTGTCTGCTTAACATTCTCTGTGGTGCAGGGGTTGTTAGCATGTGTTTACATCAGGCTGTGAATTGCACACTGCAGAAATCAACAGAATTTATTTTCCTGCTTGTTGCCTCTTCATACCCACTTCGGCTTTCTTTCCCTTGACCTCTCTTATTACCCTTTTTGATCTTGAGGGCCTCAATTACTGCAGAGAGTTGAACTCCCAGGATTAATCCTCATCCTCTGGCCTTTTCAACCCTGTTCATTCCTTGGCGGCAAGTGTCACTTAGACCTTTCTCTGTCGTATGCCACCACCAGTACTAAATCTGTATGGCAAAACCAGAACTTGACACCTACCCACTTAGCTTCTTCCCTCCTTGCTTTTCCTCCTGATTTCTAGACCCTAAGGGAAATGGACGCCTAATGGACATCTGTCTGGTCTGATTGTAGATTTCTGCTCTGAATCAACTTCAGAGAAAACTTCTCACTTTTTCCTCTGAGGTAACTTAGAAATTGGGGAGATGAACCTCCCACTTTGGGCTAAATTCAGATGTGGTGGGTAACACCTTGTGGGATAACATTAGTTTTCAAAAAGACCACGCTGAAAAAAGGTTATTTCCTTCACTAGAAATCTGGAATTTCCCATTTGTTTTCACACAGTGATTTCCCAATTTTTTTAAGGAAGACAAATCTAAAAGCTATACTGGGACCACTGCAGAAGACGTTCTCACCTGCAGTAAATGCGAATATAGCTCTGCTTTGCAGGGTGAAGAGGGCTTTCCAGTTCCATGCAAAGGTAGGAACTGGGTGGTATCATCACTGTCCTCTCAAACTCTTATCCACAGCAACCTCCTTTCTGGAAATGGAACAACAAAGACTAGGAAGACCCACATCAAGTTCAGCTACTTTTCAGAGGGATATAACTGGAGAAGCACAGTGTTCATCCTCAGTTCTCCATCACTCTCTAGTTGCCCGCCCCTCTCTCCCTCCTCTTTTTTTTTCTTCACTTTCGGTTCAATACTTATTTTGTGGACCAAAAATAGACTCAAGATATTGAAGTGGAGGCTTCTTCCAGTTGATCACCTAGTTCCTATTCAGTGGTCATAGTCATGTTTTTCCTTTCACAGCAGAAAATCCATTTGGCAGCTGAAGCGATTTTGAAAGCCGAAAAGCCTCAATGTTAAGAAGTAGTATTTTTCTTTGGAAGTCACAAGATTCCCAACCAGTTCTCAATATTGAGCCAGGTTGCCAGGGCCAGCAGGCTCTAAGCCTCACACTCTGAGGATGGTTCCCACTGTTAGTTCATTCTCTCTAGAAGAAGACCTACAAAAACAGATCAAGGGTTTGGTTTTTCAAACAGCAAACTCCAAAAGTTGTGGCTACTGGCATCTTGAAAGTGTTTCATATTTCAGTCAGCAATCATTGTGCTCATATCTTCAGTTAGGAAGATAAAGAGTTCAATGAAAATAAAGAGTTTGATAAAAATCATGACTAAGAAGATGGGTGGGAAAAGTGAGCATCAGCTGTTTGTCTGAGACACAGAAAGGTTGTCCACATTGTGAAGGGCACGTGCTAGCGAAGTTAGAGTTTGTTTTCCTCCTCTCAGTGGAGCTCTATAGCTTTATCCTTTTGTTTCTGAAATATCCAGATTATTCAAGTGCTGGTTGAGATGCTATTTCAGCTTTTTATAACTTCAGACGCACAGATTACCTACTCAACATTCCTGTATGGCTGAGCTTGTAAAAAAAAAAAAAAGGTACTTTCTACTCACTACATTCAATCTATTTCAGTCGAAGGGTTGGGTGGATAAAGAAAGGCAACAACAATGCATGGTACTCTTCGTATGCTTAGGGTGGAGGATTATATTTTGCTAAGCCTTCTAGGAAAATACACGTTATATAAACTAGGATTCTTTATAGAGGTATAAGGCTCTTTTGTCACTAATCGGTGATATTTTGGCTTGCTTTGATTTCTTCATTGCCTGTCTTCATCTTCAGCTGGATGTATCACTCTGAGTAGTCTTGCTTTTCTTGGCCTTTTTACTACTGATTTAACAAAATTAATAGTACATCCACTGGGATGTCTGACTTCCCCTGATATTTTTATTTGGTTTGCTATTAAATTTGTACCTTGTGTTTGATGGACCTCTTCTAGAGCGATGGAAGGGAAAGACAGGTGAAAACAAAAATGTGTGGGTCAAACTGATTTGGAGGAATTGTTGGGGTATGAAGAAGGACCAGAGAGAAGTCAGGAATTATATTTTTTGTTAGAAAATACTTCCAAGTGCATGCCACCACACTGCCCTCTCTGAAATTTCCTGGTTTTGAATAGCAGCTATTTGAAAATATTTAGCCAGAACACACTTTCCCAGTGGGAGAAGAGAGTGAGGCAACCCATCTAATTTCTGAATCATCAGCAGTGCTGGATTGCCTGTTCTGTCCCTGTCTCCCCTAACTAATAGGAGCCTATAGTGGTTACACTCCTAATTTCATCACTTTAGCTTAATAGTTAAGGCTGGCTGGAAGGCGTTCCAGATTGTGTTATCTTTTCCATCATTTGTACTTAAAAGAATGTAGATCCTGCAACTGTACAAGCAGGACCATGAGTGACTTAAATGTGCTGAAAATGAGGTGTAACGGGGACACACTAGAAGTCCTGTCGAGCATCATTATCATTAGGAATTCAAATATGTTAAACACGGCTAATTACACAACCCTGTCTTCAGCCTTCAAGCTGACTCAAAATTGGTATTGAGGGTGAGGATTTGCTTGGAGATATGAAAAAAAATTGGTACATACCAATTATCTTCCCTTACCTCATTCTTTATTCTTTCTAAGTAATTATCTGACTACCATGGAGGAGACTGGCTCCTGCACTGCTATTCCACAGCCCAAAATCTCATGTTCAGCCCCTTTGGCACAGATTTGTATATTTCTAGTGATTAGGATGTTTTGCTGCTGGGACCTTATGTCTGAGCTGATTTGTTTTACACCACTTGGTAAGGGAAGAGACCTGGGAAATATTCAATAACCTGGGGAGTTTTTGCCAGCCCAGGGCGGGCAGGACGTGAAACAGGAGGACAATCTGTATACTTAAACTGGTTTAATATTTTCCATAAGAAGGGTTCTCTACTGGAAGATGTTAATTCAAGATCATGAAATGTGCCTTGGGAACATTTTTACTTCACTGGACATCCGGACTTGTATCAGGTGGGACTGAAGGTAAAACACAGGCTCTGGGAAATTGCTAAGTCACTGAGCCAGCCAGAAACCAAGATCTGCGAGACCCAGGTGTAGAGAGTGAACATGGCTGTACAGCAAAAATGTTCCCTACACCCAACACGACTACATCTCTAGTGGCCTGTAAGAGAGTAAGAAACACTCTACTATCTCCAGATGCAACACTTAGAAAATCCTGCTGTTGGGATGAATCAATCAACTGCATTACAATTAGTAATATTAGCAACCATAACCTTTTTGATTTCTGGCATTTCTGGCACAGGTTCATTGCATGAATTTAAAGCAAAAGCTAGTGCAGAGATAGAGTGGTGGCTCAATTTCTGTTGGAGTGTTCTTTGTCTTGTAGCACAGATGGAGTTCATTTGGATAGCTAACATTGCTGCAAAATATGAGAGGTTATTATGAATAGGACACCAAATGATAGAAAATACTAGTTAGAATAATTACATTATCATATTTTTATATGGAAATTGTTTTCCTGGCAAACGTCGCCTGTTTGAAGAAGTCGAAAACAACTCTAAATACATCCTTCTGTATGTTACAGAACAAAACAATTTTAAAGTTTGAAATCCATTATTTTAGAAGAGCTATTTATTTCAGGTAGGTGGCAATTTTCTTCCCCTTCCCCAGCCCACAGATTTCGACAGCTATTCACCTCTCACAATTTTCATCTAGCCTGTTCTTTAGAAACCAATTGCAACCTTTAAAGTAGTCATCTATTTCCAATGGAAATCTTCACATCCTGCTCTTTAAGCTGCTTTTTCAAACTCTTAATAAATTGCCTCACATTGTGAAGTTAGTAATAACACTAAATAGTTGAGGGCTTTCATGAAATGTTCTGAACCTCAATTCTCTTCTCACCCTTTCTTTTGTCCACTGCTCTTTGCATTTTTGCAGAATTTCAACAATTGCTCATTCAGGAGGAACAGATGCCTTTATTCTCCCACAACAAAATTTGGGAAATTTGCCACGTAAACGGGGATGAGGAGGGATATATTTAAACAAGGTCAGCTGAAGTAGAGTTGGATCTTGAAAGAGCAGTAAATACTTCGTTCTTACAAAATACCTTTCTTGGAAAGAATAATTTCTTTGGGGAGAGAAAGAAGAAATCAGAAGGTGACTCTATGTTCCTGAATTTACCTCCAGCTGCTGCTGTACAATTGGTATCTGCAGTGAACTGGAATTTTTTGAAAGCTAGGTAGGGTATCACAACACTGCAGTGTGCTCTGTAGGTGCACTTCTTGTATTACAGAAGTGTTGGAGACGAGAGGTGGCCTCAAAGGACAGGAGATCAGGATTCATAAACTCTTGAGTCTGCCTGAGCGCCTGGCTGGGACACTGGAGCTGCTGGCTGAGAAGTGTTTTGAGGGGACGTAGCTTAGAGCATCACTGGTGGAGAGCCCAAAACGCAGACAAAGGGACGATTCCTCAGGCTGCATTTTATCACAAGTTTCTGCAACCCTAGTGCCCATGAGATGTTGTAAGATGGACACTCAGGAATTTAGTATCAGATGAGGGAAATTTGACCTAGGATGACTGTATCCTGGGTCATAAAGGTATGGGAACACCACAAAAGAAGCAGATGTCCTGAAAAAAAAGCGTTGTGGTCATGTAGGTACTGAAGTGCATATAGGCACCCAACCTTGTCACTAAGAGGGCAAACAGAATCCCGAACATCTGAGCAGAGCAGTTATCAAATACACCAGGGAAGAAATGTTTCTTGCTGTGTTATGAAACCATTACTGAAAAACAGGATCCTAGTGTTGGTTTCCACACTTCAAAAGAGGATGTAGGTAAATAAGAAAGCATTCAGAAAAAAAAACATGAGCGTGTTTTAGAGCAGAAAAAACCTGTCTCATCATGAGAGATTTGAGAAGTTCAGTCTGTTCACTTTACCCAGGAGCAGATAAAGAGGTGAATTGATCATAGTCTTCAAATATCTATGTTGGAAAGAGATTTTAGAAAGCAGAAAATTCTTTAATTGAGTAGAGCAAAGCTAATGAGATTTGGTATTTTGAAACAAAGCCACTGTGAACTCAGAGTGGGAATGTGGCATACATTTTTTGGCTATGAAGATAATTAACCATTGAAGCAGTTTAACTAGGTATATGGGAGACTCTCTGTCATTTGAAAACGAGCTAAAGATAAACTGTTATTTAAACTCAGTTAAGCGCTTCATGCAGACATAGCTAGCAAGGTTTTGTGGTCTAGTGTTGTGCACATCATATTAGATGGCTATGATGGTCTCTTCTAAATTATAATATAATTCTTCATTAATTATTTCTGTATCAAAGGGATACTTCTTTAGAAAGGGCAAGATTTACTCTGAAGACTGCAATTAAGAACACTACATTATCACATATTTAAATCTATTGGAACATAAATGAGCTATAAAATTTAAAAGGCTTTAAGAAATAAAACACTGCACTTTTCAGGGCTTGCTATTTCTACCCTGAATAGTCAACGTTCACAGATTCACCCTCCTAGGTTTTAGCCATTGTCAGCCATCTCACCTTACTACAGAACTTCATCTTCTGGAACAATAGTATGGGAAACCATTGTTCTCTTCCTTTGCTATGCTCTAGGATCAAACCCCCATCCCTTCTGACCTGAGGGGACAAAAGGAGTGTTGGAAAGCAAGGCAAGAAAATTAGGGTATGCTCTGGTTTTGTTCCTCTGTTTTCTAGTTTGAAAGCAGCCTTTTAAAGAACCTCATGAGTAACACAGAGAAATAACAAAATTGCCCCCTTCCATACCAACATGTCCATAAGGATGCTAGTCACCCAACTGACAAAATCCATTGATAAAAACCTCACTTAGTTGTAGAGAGAGATCAAAAACTTGAAGTGCATGCTGTTGCCAGATCATTAGTGCTATGAGGAAGAAACTGAGATTTTGTGTATGAGCTCTGTATCACTGTACAGAGCTGAGGAAAATCAAATCACAAGATTACAAACAAATGCACATCCGTTGGTGATAGAGAAGCTCATCCTTGATCAGGATCCTGCAAGGCACAACGAACCACTGAGATCAGCTGAAGTAGGCAGATGCAGGGACTTGTAGTTCTGAAATGTAAACCTGTACTCGTTAAAGAAATTATTCACACCATCAACAGCTTGAGAACTCTACTGTTATTCAAGAGCTATTGGAGTGAGGCATGAAAGAGGTTGTGGGATTATTGTTTTCTACACCAAAGAATACCAGATCTGTGGTAACTTCATAGAACATACATTTTTCCATGCAAGGTAATGGATTCTAAGGAAAATATGCACGTGCTTCTGTCACTCTCAGGCACTTCCCTGCAAATACTCCTTCCCCTAATATTGCCCAAAGAGAAGTGGAGTGCAAAAAATGTATCAAGCTTTAAGAAAACCTTGCAAACAATTCTTGTAATAGCATGAGAGTATATCTCACTGCAGTACCAAAAAAACCTGAATGTTCTTTATGAAAACACAACAAGCTGTTTTCGGACCTACCAAAATTCTTTGGACCTATCAAAAAATATTGAATTAAAGTGAAATAGTGTGTTTTAACAAAATGAGGGAGTCCATATACACAAATGTACAGACTTTCAAAAATTTATAGAGCTTTAAAAAATAGATTCCCTGTACCCAAACTGAAGCTATTAGGATAATTAATATTTAAAAATCAACCTATATTCTCCAATTGTGACTAGTTAAAATGCGAGATGAGAAACAGACAAATGAAAAAAATAGTTATGAAAGGAAGGTTGATATGCTCAATGTGTTGTGTTGTTTTTTTTTTTTTTTCTTTAGAAGGTGAAATACAGCTATAAAGTTTGTTTTTCCTAAAGACAGGGCTTAAGGAGAACCTCCTCCTATAGCACAGCGGAATAAATCTGGAGCCATCAACCTCATGGAGTTTATAATTTCCCCTTGGATTAGGATATTTACTGTAAGTTGATCTCTAAGACCTCCTTTTTTTTTTTTTTTTCCTAAGCAGCTTTGCAAACCTTTGTCTCTGAGCTGTTGATATTTGTTGCGGTTTTGACCCTTTGTAGTGGGTTGAACTTCTGTCTGGAACAGACAGAGTCAATGTGCCACAAAACTAACAGGCAAAACCATTTGGGGCTTGTGTGGCTAAATGACTCAGTACCCAGAAACCTATTTTTCACTGTGCTTGGGGCAAAGGCAACTTTTTTCCCCCTGAGTATACGAAAACGAATTCCCATGAGGCGTTACAAAAAGCTGTGGTATGTTCTTGATCCCCATCAGGCAATTGAGAGAAAATAAACCACGCTTGGTTTTCCTAAGACAGTTAACTATCACAAATTAAGTAATTTATAGTCACAAAACTACAGCTGAACAGAGCCATTGGGTGACCCTTGGAACCTGGATGTATCCTCTGGCTTTGAGACACGGTGAGTCCTCTTCTGTGTCCTTTGTAAGGTTAGTAGGATAGAGATGTGTAAATCTAAACCATCCTCAAATGAGAACGGATCTCCTTATCCAGGAGTGAAATAAACAAACAGCTTGAAGCTGCTGGGTAACACTGTTATTTGTCTCCTTAATTTCAACCCTTCTCACATTCTTCTGGTACAGCTCCTCTGAGAAAGTCTTTCATTTGCAAGATAATGTAAAAAAAAGATATATTTTCCTTCCCTCCACCCCCAGCCCCTCAAACCCT
>VWYH01006819.1:0-40921 GCA_013399365.1 Pampusana beccarii | reverse complement strand
GAAATAAGTTTTTTTTACAAAAAGGAGTTTAATAAAGCCCCTTGTATTAGTATATTTACTGTAAGTTGATCTCTAAGACCTCCTTTTTTTTTTTTTTTTCCTAAGCAGCTTTGCAAACCTTTGTCTCTGAGCTGTTGATATTTGTTGCGGTTTTGACCCTTTGTAGTGGGTTGAACTTCTGTCTGGAACAGACAGAGTCAATGTGCCACAAAACTAACAGGCAAAACCATTTGGGGCTTGTGTGGCTAAATGACTCAGTACCCAGAAACCTATTTTTCACTGTGCTTGGGGCAAAGGCAACTTTTTTCCCCCTGAGTATACGAAAACGAATTCCCATGAGGCGTTACAAAAAGCTGTGGTATGTTCTTGATCCCCATCAGGCAATTGAGAGAAAATAAACCACGCTTGGTTTTCCTAAGACAGTTAACTATCACAAATTAAGTAATTTATAGTCACAAAACTACAGCTGAACAGAGCCATTGGGTGACCCTTGGAACCTGGATGTATCCTCTGGCTTTGAGACACGGTGAGTCCTCTTCTGTGTCCTTTGTAAGGTTAGTAGGATAGAGATGTGTAAATCTAAACCATCCTCAAATGAGAACGGATCTCCTTATCCAGGAGTGAAATAAACAAACAGCTTGAAGCTGCTGGGTAACACTGTTATTTGTCTCCTTAATTTCAACCCTTCTCACATTCTTCTGGTACAGCTCCTCTGAGAAAGTCTTTCATTTGCAAGATAATGTAAAAAAAAGATATATTTTCCTTCCCTCCACCCCCAGCCCCTCAAACCCTCAAGGAAATGAGTCTTCCAGTCTACATGATTCAGCCTTGATAAATCAGTGTTTCCAATGGAAAATAAATTGGTTACTTGACAAGCTCCCAATTGGTTCTAACAAGAACCGGCAAAGGTCACAATATGATGAAAACTTGTTTTCTGTTAATAGCATTTCCCCTTACACTGAGATATCTCTGGATGCCTGCTCTTGGCTTTCAGTTGTTCTTCCACCTGCTGACATCAAAACCTCCCCGAAGGAAACACATGCCTGAACTGGGAGAGGTGGTGGGAACTTTCTCATGGTGCTACAGCAAAGTTTGAAACAGGGAAGAAGATCTGAGGTATTTTCACGGGGTATTGGACTTTCTCTTCCTCCCCCTGCCTTGCTCTGGGACCAAGGTCTTGTGAGACAAAGCCCCAGGCTCAAGTTAGACTTTTTGCGACTCATCTGCAGCTGTCAACGGTAAAAACTCAATGGCCAGCATCACCCAAGAGGCATCTATAAGGAATGCAAGGAAATTAACAAAGCAGTCAGTCATAGTGGACACATCTGTCAGCCTGTTATCTTCCATAAGGACCACTACAAAATCAGCTCATTCATGATCTATGCAGTGTAGGATGAGACAGGTTGTTCCAAAAGAATAGTTAATGATGGTCGAGAAAAACATGTGGGACCCCAGAAATTTTTACGAAGTTTCTCAAAGGCATGAAGGATAGTGAAGTGACAAATTTCCATTGAAACTGAAATTAATGGAAGCCAGACACTGATTTTTATGCATCTTTTTGAAATTTCCCCTGGTTATAGAGACACCTGTGGACACGATAATGCTTTCCTATTTATGAGGGGAAACAAGGAAGCTGATTCATTGATGAGGCTAGGAATATGGGGAAACTGAAGTAATTAAGGAGATGAAAGAGATCATTTAGGCTATGGCCTATATGTGTCTATGCATAGATGTGTTGTATATTGTGGGAAATACTACAATAGCAAATGACATTGTCAGATACTAAAATGAAACATAAGGAAAACTCTTTTTTTTTTTTGTGGATCTTGTAGCCATGGGGTATAGTCAATGTTGGAATATAAAGTAGCCTAACCACTCATGCTCTTAGCTAGTCTTACAGCTTCTTTCATTACAGAAGCACAGCTTGGACTCAAGAACTGGTTTGGTTTCAGTATCATAATACAGTGCTTTATGGGGAAACAGAAAGAGGGTATTTTTCTACCTCAATTAATCTAATGATCGATGGTTTTGAGATATAACTGAGAACTAAATCATGCTGCTTGAATTATAGACCTTTAAAGAGAGGTCTGCTCGTTTTCTGTTTGCCCACCTCTGTACTAGACTGATGGAGTGACAAGATCTGCCAACATGATGCATCCATATATAGTAAAAACAGCAAGTATTTGCAGTACTGATTTCTCTATGGCTTTGAAACTGACCTGCAAGGCTCTCACATCTGCTACTGCTCAGCAGAATAGCAGCAATATATCAGTTATCTTCCCATCAACCGTCCTTTGACCTTGTTGATGACTTCCCAGATGGACATTTTGTCAGTTCAGACTCTGGTACATACTCTTCCAGGGGGTTTTGCTTCCAGCCTTTTTCTTTTTACTGGAAAGAATGTCCTACATCTAACACAAGGAAAATTCCAATATTTTACATAGATACTTTGATAATTTTGGCAGAAGAACTAACGATTCTTTTACACTCTTAAACTGAAAATACGCAGAACGTGACCTCCTGTAAAGCCAGTTTTCCATCAGGGGGCTGATCTCTGAAGATAAAGCCACCAACATCCTTCTTTGCTCTCCATCTCTCCCCAGCCCTGTTTTTTCCTATCTCTTCTACATGTAGGTGATTCCTTCTGTTTCTATAGTGCTCTTACTTGATCATGAAAAGGTCAAGTTCTCTAGTTTTTGCTGGTGAAATTCTCTGGAGGTCAGTGACATGACACAAGATTTACACTGACATAACCAGTATCACGAGGTTACCATAATTTTCTTTCCCAAGCTCAACATAAGCTCACATCAGAGCTGTGCTTTCTTATTCACTGTCTCACTTCTCTTCCATGTGGCATCTTTCCATCTGAAAATAGGTCCTAAGTGAGCTTTCATGAGAGTAGATGGAGAAATAGTCTTGTGAGTCTAGTAATAAACTAGAGAATGGCTGTGTCTTACAAGGGATCATTTAATAAAGTGTATAGATCCAACTATTAACTCAGACTGAAAAGTAATGTTTTTTTCTAAAAAATGTATTTTCATTTAATTTGTAAATATAAATAGAAATTCATAGGTATTTATAAATCTCACTATAAATCAAAATTCTAGAAAATAGAGCATAGGGTGAATTACTTCAGTGCAGAAAAATAACTTCAAATAAATACTTTTCGTTCCTAAATCTCAGTTTGCTTCCTTGATGTAAAACTTTTCCTTCAAATCTGGCCACACATTTCAATATGATGGAGTCTTGTGAGGTGTTCTACTTATTAGCAGTTTTAGCTTTTCTTCCAATCATAACATCTATTCGAATCAGATTCTTAAGAGAAAGTGCCAGAAACTGCCAAAGGACTATCTTTCATATGGTTTCTTTAGAGTTTAGTTGCCAATGCAAACAACAAGTTTTCAAGAAGTATGCGATGATGTGTTGCATGGATGGTAGAACAACCCAGAAAAAGGTGGCATTGTAAAAATCTAGTAATTTTTAAATATGGCTAAGAACTATAGTACAAATTTTCCTGGAAAAAAGACAGTGATCTTCCCATTTACAGAAGAAAACAAATATAATTTCATCTCTATTTGCATTCCAGTGGTCAGCACTTTTATTAATCTTCACAATGGCAACAGAAGAAAACCTTGAAAATTCTGGGACTTTTTAAACTCAAAAGTTCTGCACAACTGTCTGAAGGCTGCTGACTTCTTGGTAACCCTACAGGCTGACGATGGGTCTTGACAGGTAGGTGATGTACAAGCTCTGAAAATCACGTTTCTACAGGCTGACCTACAGAGTCCAACCTTGGTGCATGACGATTACGAAGTTTCAAACCCTTTTGTGAAAGTACCATAGAACAACTTGTACTTAACATCCATCAACCAGTCAGAAAAACAGTTTAATTCTGTAGTAAGGCCAAGTGTCTTGTCACAGTCTGAAAATAATCTCAATGATATCAGCAAAGTGTTGAGTCATCTGAGTCTAAAAAATATGCATCAGCCAATCTCCTTCTGGAAAGAATTGGCTTTCCATGCTTAGACTAGGGCCTGGTTATGGTGGTATAGGAATTTCATGTGTGCATTTTATCTGATAATAAAAGAAAACCATGCAGCTGCCCAATGTCATGACATTTCTTCTATTTGTACTGGGAGTAGAAAGTGGATTTCTTTCATGTCCAGATGGTACTCATCAATATATAAAATACCATCAGAATTAGCCTAATTGGTATTCCCATCAAAAAGGACACAGTTGAATGGGAGACAAAATTGCTTCTCATGATTTGCCTTGCCATCGGTACACAAAAAACATACTTTCCTTATGCCTTTCTGAGATGTACTTGACCAGAGCGGATAGGTAGGAATTCTGTTGCCAATTAAAATTGTTAATGTCATTTCCTAACATTTAAAGAAAAAAAATACATCTTTAATGAAAATTTTGCATGACTTACTGGTTGTGGAATTGCGATGACTATTACACACGTAACTAGACAGGCAGAGAGGAAGAACTGCATCCTTCTGTCATTCCCAAATGATATAGCCCAAAGTTTCATATGAACATTTTCTAACTGAATGACTTAAAACTGTAGTTTTCAGTTTTCCACATGTCAGAAACCCGCTTTCCCAGCTGAGTCTCCTGTTTAAGCCACAGAAGCCTTACAGTCCTCTTGGGCATAGTTTCTGAAGAAGCAAGGTACATCAGCAATGGCTGCTGCACCAGGAACACTCCATCAAACCTGATGCATGCATTCAACAGGTAAAGAACTTAACTCCAGTGTACCTCCTACAAACGACTGCATGTTTGAACAGCTCCTTTGTCTGTTGTTACAACCAAAGAATGGTGAAAAGACAAAGAAAACTAAGATGCTGCCACAGGTGACTCATCTCTTCTACCAGTAGATAAGAAAGGTATAACAAACCAAAGGTGTCTGATGACCCAGGTGGATTAATCTTCAACCTTGAGCATTATATACATTAATCGTATCATTATCACTACTGTACACTCAATAACAGTAGGAGCTGAGAAATCAGCATCCTTATGAAATCGAGTAATTAGATGGCACAAGTGTGAGCCAGTGATCTGTGAACCCTTCAGAAAAACTTTCCACAGTAAAGTGCTTGATCTGTTTCAGGCACAAAGGAAGTCTAAAGGGCTAGAAAAAAAAATGGCTTTTTCTTTCCCCACCGCATATAGATTTGCTTAATAAACAGAATCTGTATTGGATGATATTAGCTGTTATTCGTTCTTCCTCCAAATCTGATTACTAATAAAGACAATTCTCAGTATTGCAACAGAACCAATGCATGAAGGATGAAGGTACCACAACAGAGTTGTGTTTATGTGTCTAATTCCCCTAAAGTCTGTGCAGATCATAAACAGCAAATATAGCAAGGATTCATGTAGACTATAGAAGACAAATAAAAATGCTTCAAAAGATCCATGCATTTGCAAGTAAAATCCAGTCTCTTTATTTAGCCAGTGGCTTGTGAGTAGTGCTGGAGAGGAAGGCACTCTTCAGGAGGAAATCACAAAGTCAGCATTTAGTGTTCACAGATTATATCCAGAAACCTAACTCTCAGGAGACGTAAAATATATAGAGACGCCTATGTGGTAAATCTGTGAGATTAAATCATCTAATCTGACTTTTTGTGTAATGAGAGGCAGAAAATGCCACCTCATTATGCCTAGATTAAGACAAATAACTTGTGCTTGACCAAAGCATTTCCAGCAAATCACTTGATCTTGGTTTGAAGACATCCAACAAAAGTTCACCTGACTTCATATTGCTGTCTGCAACGTGTATGTCTACATCTCAGATGTTCTCTCTTGAAAGTTACGGCTAAAATCAGGTATTTATGGGGAAAAGTGTATCTCGTCCTATAGCAAACGTTTAAAACAGGTAAGAGAAATGGCCCCTATTTTCTAACAGTGCTCATTTCAACTCAACAGTAGTCTTTCTAACAAGTTCAGCAAATTTTGATTCGGGTGTGGTTGTTATGAGAACCTATAGTACGATAAACCATCGCTAAAAAAAAAAACAAACCAACAAGTGGAGACAAGACCATACACTGTTTCAACTAATCCTGCCTATTAGAGATACAAAGAAAGAACATTATCGGTATTTGGTTACTCTGTTGTTCTTATTGTGTAAATTCACTTACAAAGCTCTTTTTTTATTTGGGCATTTGAATCCATGTGGTTGAAAAAAAAAAAACAAAACTGTAGTAACATTAGACATTAGGGCTATGGAAGCTTTCTGAAAATTCTTATACCCACAGCCTAAGATCTTATTCCTTCTGGAACAAAAATAGTAATATTCCTACTCATACCCATGAGGTGAAATCTACCTATGATGCAACCGTTGTATAAAAATTTCTGGAGTAGTTTACACAGATTACTAATCCCTCACACGTGCTAACCTTATCCTCTGAAACTATAAATTAAAAACCTAGTTAAATGCTTGTATTTTCTTGAAAATGTAGGTGCACAGGGAGGAGCTTAAATGTATAAGAATGCCTTTCAACTGGTCTATTGAAAGACCAGGTGTGCAGCCTGCAGATTTCCCCTAAAAATATAACTAAAAATGGGAGTGAAGAATAAAATCGTGGCTCTGGCTTTAGAAGTTCCTTTAAAAAAAATAAAAAAAGAAAGAAAAAAGTAAGCTTTATTTCCCACGAATGATTTGGTAGTTAAAATTCACATTTCGTTTATAGCTCAATAATATGTTATATGCACATACAGACACAGCCTGTCATTTTACATATGGGTTTTGTGAGGTTACAATGGCAATAAAAAAAACAACCCACGGTTTTCCTGAAAAGGGAGCAGTGCTTCTTGCAAAGTTTCCTCTCACTGAGCACTGCAGTCATGAAGAATGGTGCTCGGATTATGTCATATCGATGGTTAATTTCAAATCTAGAAGTTGATTAACTTTGACTCATAGCATGAAAGGCCACGACCAATTATTATTCAGAAAAAAATCCCGCTGTTCAGCCAAAGACCGTACCGAGCAATCCTGTACTTGATGTGCTTGTGATAAACGTTCACATGACAAGGTTATTTGGTGTACAGCAGCTGGAGGGGTTGTCATAGCAACCCGCGCGCGATGCCCATAAATCTGATGTATAGTTATCCTTGCTGTGCATGCAAAAAAACAGAAAGCCAACTCAAGCAGTTTAATTTACGGCATTGACTGTCTCAAAGGGAAAAAAAAAAAAAAAGGAATAATGAATTCTAAGGTAATAGACTTCTTCGGATTATATTCCTTCACAAGGAGAGTACTCCAAGAGCTGAGACAACCTCTTCAAAGCCAAAAAGACTTTTAAGATAATCATTATGGTAGGAAGTGCAGGTCATCATTAATACCGAGAAAGAAAAAAAAACGAGCTCTCTCTTGAAAATCACTACTCGAGTATATTGATTGCTTTCTTTTACTCACACAAACAGCTGACCGTAAGTGAAAAAAACCCAAACCTCCTCTCTTTTATTTTGCTTTTGTTTTCCAGAAATGATGAGGTGAAACCTTGAATAACCTGTCATGTAAGCCGTGACAAAATGCCCTCCTTTCCATAAAAAGTCACCTGGATAAGAAGAATCTCTCTTTCTCTACAGTTTAGTGTTATTCAAATACAGGATAAAAAACGAAGAGAAAGATAAAAAGACCACTCATTTCTGATGGGTAAAAAGGTTGGTCTGAAGGTGATAAAGACAGTAGATGGAGAAGCAGGAGAAAAGGGCTTTTAGGAATGAAGTCATCAAAACCCTTGTTTTTTTAGGCCAAGTTGTTTAAATTATGTGACTCAGTCTCTTTATCTGTATAGCAGGGATGCCTTATTTCCACTCTCAAGAATAATTTAATGTCTGGAAGAACAGACATTTTAGAGTAAACCACTTGCAAAGAGTAAGTGAAGAAGTCTGAACCATCTCCACCAGGACTGGGAAAAGGGCTGGTGGAAATCCTCCTGCCCCTTTAACCCAAACAAAACTGTGCTGGCATGAAATACATAGGCACCAGGTAGCAACAGCAACAACTCTGCCTTGTAGCTACACCTACACTGCTGCAAACCACATACATCCATAATGGGGTGTGACGAGTGCCAAAAGCATCCAAAGCATTTGAGACTTTCCTCTGGAGAATACAGATATTTATAATTACTGCCAGATGCACAAATGTTAATGAGTCCAGAGTCCTGGGCACAACCAAATCAAGAAGATCACAGGTGCAGAACAAGCGGGCATCACTTTCCTGATCTAATAGCCAGGCATTTTGCAAAGAGCTGCTGCAATAAAGACAGAAGATGCTTCTAAGTGTGGAAAAGATTTCCCTGAAGTTTTCTAGTGTGTATGATTGACATGATATAACATAACATTTATCTCCCAGGGATGACTGAAGTTATTTTCATCTAGAACTGCTGCTCTATGACTTCAAGTCATGGAGATAAACATCTAGATATATACATAAATGCAAAAGTGTAGTGTAAATTACAAAAAAGAGAAAATAAAGGCACAGCCTTACTGGCAAGAAGTGGTGTCATCTGACATATACACTTCTGGAAAGTGATTCATCCCAGTCCCAGAGTAGAACTCAATACAGTCAGATGATCTGGAGAAACGTATTTCTCTCTGTTGGCACATGGGGATGCTGGGATGGCCACCTCAAATTTGGATGACAAAATATGTAAAGAGGCGTAATCTAAGCTAACCATATGTGTCTAGAGTGCCAGTGTCTACATGTTAGCTAGATATCTAGCGTCCCATTGCACTCAGGGAAGCTCAAGCAGGGCAGTTAATGGGCATTAGGGCAAGAATAATTCTACCCTTGAGTTGACTCTTAACTTTTGGTCAGATGAATCACTTCCTAATTTCCATTTGCTGCTTTGTCTAGATTTTTGTTGATAATAGAAGCCTAGATAACTAGTTCATGTGTTGACCTTTTCACGATGGAGCCCTAAAGTTAGATAAAATTGACCTTTCTTGAAAATCCTTTTTTCTCTCAACCAGCATTGAAGCCTCAGTGACATCTGTGCCTCTCATATTCCTTCCTCCAGGTAACTGTTTTCACAATCGTTCCTCCTTCCAAAAAACCAAGCCTTGCACAGTCCACTGACTATTATTGGTGTCCTGGGCTGTATCAACAGGAATGTGGCCAGCAAGCCAAGGGAAATGGTTCTGTCCCTCTGCTCCACTCTGGTGAGACCCCACCTGGAGTACTGCATTTAGCTCTGGGGCCTCCAACATAAGAGAGTCATCGACATTTTGAGCATTCTAAAGGAGGCCATGAAGATGATCAGAGGATGTAACAGCTCTGCTGGGAGGACAGGCAGAGATAGTTGGGAGTGTTCAGCCTGGAGCAGAGAAGGCTTTGGAGGGAACTTATTGCGGCCTTTCTGTACCTAAAGGGGACCTATAAGAAAGCTGGAGAGGGACATTTTACAAGGACATGTAGTGACAGGACAAGGGGTAATAGCTTTAAAATGAAAGAGGTTAGGTTTAGATCAGATGAAAGGAAGAAATTCTTCACTATGAGGGTTGTGAAACCCTTGCACAGGCTGCCCAGAGAAGCTGTGGATGCCCCATCCCTGGAAGTGTTCAAGGTTGGGTTGGACAGGGCTTTGAGCAACCTGATATAGTGGAAGGTGTCCCTGTGAATGGTGGGGTGCTTGGAAGCAGATGATCCTTAAGGTCCCTTCCAAACCAAACCATTCTGTCATTCTGTTGTTCTGCATATCCACTATGTAAATGGTAAAACTCAAGCTGGTCATGCTGGGATCCCTTTGTTGTCAATGGGAGGGGAAGGGCTGGTGGGTGGCTGGAAAAAGCACTTTTGGGGCACGATTCATCTGGCTGTTTTCAGATATGTTTCAGGATGAAATGAATCACACCCTGAAAGATCTCTACCGGGAGCCTGGAGTGACTAATGCAGAAGTAAACACCTACATGACAGACACAGTCAAGAGACAATGGCTTCAATGCACAACGTGCCACAGCAGCCACCTGGAAGATGAACACGAGTTTTGCCTGTCCTTACAGCCTAACGACACAGCAATCGAGTGAGCAATTGCTCACTTCCAGACAGATTTTGTGTGGAACACAGAGTCAGAGCACAGTGGTCAAACTCTTCTTTTTTTTTTTTTTAATTTTCTCTCCTGAGAAGCTGAAATGACACAGCGTGAATCAGTGCTTCCTGCACAGAGCCCATAGGACTTGGGCTACTGCATCTTTTGAAGGGTTTCTGCTGAAACGAGCAGTCGCTATTTTGTTATTCCGTCTTTTCCTGCCTCTTGGGGGAAAAATAAATGTGTGGTATGTGGCAGTGGGGACCCTCGAAGCAAGGGGAAGCAAGAAGAAAGCTCTGTGGTTTCTCACATCCTTTTTGCTCTGCATGGCAAAAGGGAGAAACAGCCCAGTGCTGAGACCGGAGGGAATTTGTTTTGAAAATATCTCCACTGCAGAACTGCCAGGCAGCTGAAAGGAGGCTTTTCAGGCCAGTGATCCCGCTTCATTTCACGGGGGCCGGGAGTGGAGCTGCTCTGTTCAGGCTTCACTTTCCACAACCAGTTTTAAATCCCGATGGCCAAGGATGCTGGTGTCTGGTGAATTTCTTCTCTCTGCGGGATCTGCAGAAATGAAAGGTGAGCTTACAGAGAAGCCCACAGGAGGCCACTGAGGGAAGATGTTAGCAAGAAACATCTTTCTTTCAGTTTCTAGCCGAAGACTATTGACTACATCGGTCCATATTTCATCATCAAAGGGTAGCTCAGAAAAAGCTACAGATGAAGGAAAGAAGCATGTTAAATTTAACATGAGAAATGCTAAAAAAACGAACAGATGAATAAGAGAAGCATCTTAAAACAATAAAATACAGGATGTCTGGGCCAACAGCACATACTGCTGGAGTTCTCCAAGTTCCTGATTGCTGATTTGAAAAGGTCAATGATTTATAGTTTAGATATTTTTTTTAATAAGACATTAAAGTTTATTACCTCACTTCACAATTATTCTCAATAATTTTAGAATAAAGCAAGCTAAGGAAAAACCCAGAGTCACTCTCTCCTAGTGAAAAGTCGGGGGAACTAAAAAAAGATTGAAGGCAACCAGCTTTTCATACTATTTTTCTTAAAGTAAATGAAAAAAATACAATCAGATGGCAGCTTCTCTCATTTATTTTATGGACCACTGATATATGCAGGGGAGAATGTAAATCTACCAGCCACTGCTAACATGACACAAATGTGAGACTGATGTTAGAACTAAAACTGAGAGAAAGCTCTGCTTTGGGCATCCACCAGTGTTTGTAATGATCAGATATCTCCAAGCAATCCTTTCCTCTAAGGAGGATCCCTATATCTTGGTTGATACCCAGGTGGCACCGAAGTCAAAGGAAGTGTAATTATTTTTGGTAGGACCAGTTGTTTTACCTCTTTATATTTGGACATATTCCTTATAATCTGAAAAGCCTTCAACTACAAGTTCTGCAAAGTCAACACAAACGGATGGATAAACCTCTTCAAAGTCAATCTGTCTTGACTTAAAAAAGCTGCAGACAGATGTCACAATGTCCAGAAGAGACTTGGCTCAGCACCAGGAGTGGCAAATTCACCCCCTGGATGAATCAAGCGCAATTTTCCCATGCTTTTTTTTTTTTTTTAACTATTAACACCCTGGCTGCTCGTTTCTCATGCTCCTGGACACACAGACACAGATTTCTGCCCAGCTGCCACCACTTGACATGCTCAAGTTTTATGCCTCGAGCTTTCCCTCTCTGCTCATGTGTCTATATCCTCAGGGGTTGCTTTGGCTGTGGATGAATTGCACCCTTTGCTGGGCTGGGTTAGAATATTGCACACAAACACTAAAAAAAAACCCCAAACAACAACAACAAAAAAACCAAACAGTGGAAAATACAGGGAAATGGGTTTTTTGTCTTGTCATTCATTGAATTGTCATGTGGATGGTGCAGAAAAGAGGCATTGCACAAAGTGCTGTGCACTGGTAAAAATCATAAATGGGAAAGATTTCTGAATGATGCCACTGTTGTCAAAACAACATTCATTACCAGTATCCTGTTGAACAGCAGCATCACAGTGAAAAAAATGCAAATATTGAATCATATTATTTTTTTTGCCAGCATTTTGAGGTTACAAATCCATATAATAACCAGGTCCAGTTTGTGAGTTAGTGATTACTATCTAAGTCCAAATGGCTACAGGCACAACAGGGAAAATCATGAAATGGAAAACAAACAAACAAGCAAACTAAAACTGAAAATCTATTAACTGATCAATGAGGTGCATGTATTCCTTCGGGGAAAAAAAAAAAAAAGGAGGATTTAAGTTCGTAAATATGACTGAAGCAAAATAAAAGCTTTAGAGGGCAGCTCATGGAACAGCAGCTGTGTTCACCCCAGCTGGTTCACCCCATCACACAAGATCCCAAAGTGTTCAACGTCCCTTCACTCTCACTAAAACTTGCATTTGCTTCTCTGGGACGTGTGCATTTTCGGCAGCTACTTCATGTGAGCAAATGAGTTCTTGCTTGAGGAAGCTCACACTAACTCCAGTCTTTGCACTGGGAGCTGTGCAGGATCATATCGCTTAGCACAGCGGGGGAAGAGGATCACCAGGGAAGCCCTCAACCAAAGCTCTGTCAAAGTGACAGTCAGACAAGACAGACGTGAATCTGACTGCCACCCTCACAGCGAGGGGACTTGTTTAGCCTGAATCTGACAGGATAAAATTGAACTGCACCCAGCTAATAAATCTTAAAGGAGCTTATAATTTTTTAAATTATTTTTTAAATAAGTGGTGCCTTAGGCAAGGATGAGTAGTCCAGAACGAATAAGTTTTATATATACATATATTTTTNCATTCAAGGGCATTAAAAAAAAAGAAAAAAAAATAATTGTTCTGAATCTGGATTTTGAAGGAATCATGATCTGCTTCTGGACATTCTAGCAAGGATTCATCTCACCCGATTTCAGTTCTCAATGAATGTGTGTCTCTAAACAGCAAAGTTAAATTTATTTACGGTAAATTATTCACTTGAGACTGGATTTTGCTATCCTACTGAATGCAAGTCTGAAAAGTTTGAATGATATTCCTGAATGAATGGAAATAGACAATTGAAAATGTATGATGGGTATCGGGGAAATTGCACAGGGGTAAGGAGTGCATCCTGGGGCATTTCTTACAGGCATAAAGTTGGATGAGATTTCTTAGTCTGTCTTCAAGCTAGGTTAGACAAAGCACCAGAGTATGCAGTGCAAGGAATAATACTTGACCAATCTGTAGACTGCTGGCCTTGAATGACTTTATGAGATTTTAGTATCTATGATTTTGAAAGTACCTCAACAATTCCTCTATTCCTGGTATTTCAGCCTGAAGTCACAGGATAATTAACTATAACAAGGGTAAAACTTGCCAAAAGATATTTACTTTGCTTTATTCCCGGACACTGAGAAAGAAAGAGTAGTTCAGAAACAGCTCTGAGTGGACTCTTCCAATAACACCATGTCATAGACAGAAAACCTTAGCTCCAAAAAGAGCTAAGATTGTTCCTTGGACAGATTTAATGACCCTGCTGGTTCTGACCCTCAGGAACATATGGTGACAAAAGATCTGTCAGATATATTGGGCCATAGTCACTGTATGCCTTAAAAATAAGCAGTAAAACCTTGAAATCAATAAAGAATTTTACAGCAGGTTGGTGTAAAGATTGTAAAAGAGGAGTGATGTGTTCACCTACATGGTGATGCTCTTTTAGAGATGTGCTTTACCATGTGCTGCCATTAATGTTAATGGGAGTCACACACCAGCAAATGTAGGAAGGGGTTAGGGAGGTGCCGAGGGACCCGAGAACTCAGATACCCTGAGTTAGATTTGGAATTCAGCTGCACAGGTGGAAATGGAGATGTGAAGTGACTTTTCTATATTTCTGCCTGTGTAAAGGCGATAAGTTTCTGTCTTGCTATTAAAAATGTTATAGTATATTAGATATGCATTTTCTACGTTTGTTCTAGACACACACTAGATAACAATTCTGTATAGTCTGTAAGAATTGTGTGATGCATGCCTTTATTTCTGTTTGTATCTGTATATACACATTTTAATATATATTATAAATATATTTTATAAATGTAACCTTTAATATCTATTGTTACAGTTCTTTATTTCCTATACAGGTATGTAGAGGCGTATAGGTACAGCTCTATTTTACTGATTGACTTGGCCATGTCTTTTTGCAGCTGCATCCTCATTAGACACACAGGCTCATACGATGATGCCCTCTGTTGGTGAGCGATTCCACTGGACCGTACTTTCAAGGGAAGGTTGAAAGTGCCCTCAGCTTTGTTAATCTTCCAAATATTCCTCTACAGACCCAAACTGGAGTAGCCTGTTCTGTTATTGCACCTGCAACATTTCTGTGAGCGGCTATGGGGTTTGCAAAGTTGCAGACCTCCTTGCTGCACCCAGAAGGTCACACTGTGGAGTCAATGGGCACAATTCCCTTCTTGCACTGGAGGTTAGAGCAAGGTCTTTGTCTGGCAGAATTAAGGGAGATTATTCACATTATACTAAGTAGTAAAAAAAAGCAGATCTATCCCAAAGGTATTTGCTCATCAGTATGAAGTTAGAATAAATCTACTTACATGAAATGAACACCATCATCATACACAAAAACTATGCGTCCTGGGTGAAAATTGCCTATACCTGGTCAAAAAATGCCTGTTCGAAATGTCAACATGTTGTCCCTATTAAATAAACTAATCAAACAACTGTGCTGCAATGAGCAATACTTGGATAGAGAACCCAAGGAAATTTGTCCTTCCATACTGAAGCAAAAATTTTGCAGTTCGCCTAATAAATCTGCAAGGGAAGAGCAACGCTGAATCTGATAATGCTGAATGCAGTGCACGGTGCTGTGTATCTCTGCTCCTGCACAAGACAGCCTTTTGAGAAAAATTGGTCTGTCCCCTCCTATGGATAAATGCTTTCCTCTGTGGCCTGTAAAGATGGCTTTTGCTGAAGAAAAGGCACCTCCACGTTTCAGAGTGCTTCTAAAAGGGGAGCCAGATAACTTGCAGTTCAAGGTAGTAATTAAAATACCTTTCATTCTGTAGTCCCTTTAGAAATTAGAAGGACTCCAGAACATTATAAAGAAGAGTCAGTCTTGTGAAAACAGAAAGCTCTTTGGGGAAGGGACTAAGTTATTTTGAACATGTGCTGCACTCGAGCAAAAAGATGCTCTGTGCTCACTGGAGGTATTTCAGTCCTATAACAAAGCCAGAGACTCCAACACTTAGACACCTGCAACTGTTGTTTTCTTGTTTTCTTTTCTGATACCCTCACTCATGACAAGGCTCTGTTCACATCACAGCCAGCAAAGAGCTGATTTGCAGAGGAAACTCCCCACACTGTGTTTGTTTCAGCTGATTTTATTCATTTATTTGTTTATTGCCTTTTGAATTCCCTTAAGGTCTTTCATGTCAGACACACACAGCCTTTTATAAAGATCAAAGAATTCAGCTTCATAGTAACTCCCTTTTGGACAGTGAGGATCTTCTAGATTTGCTTTACACATAACATCATGAGGCACAAAGAAAAGTCTTCCGTGAAGCTATGGGAGTTGTGGTGTTAGACTCCCAGATACCCTGACTCCTCTGATTTTGATATTTTACCCTTAGTCAGGAACAGAATCCAAGCTCCGGCTTTAAAACAATCCCACTGAAGAAAAGTTAATAGGTGTAGCTGGGCAAAGAGCTGTTCACCATCACGAAATGGCACTGGTTTAAACAGGTCAGGGATCTAAACTACTCATAGTACTGGAAGAAAACACATTTGCTTAAAGATTGTATATGGTTTACTTGGACCTCCCCAGTCTACAAGAGATACTTTTGTATGTTAATGGAATGGCCTGCATATCAAGAGCAGCACACGTGCCTGCACACAACTCTTGCTTCGTTCTGTTACTGGATAGGGCAAAAGATGATTTTATTCCGCGGAAATACGAGCAGTTTAACGGAAACTCTTCCCACTGAAGTATTTCTGGGCCTGGGATTACCATTCAGGGTTTTGCTCAGAAATCTAAATGGATTCTCCCTGGGAAACAGGAGGTTACAAAAGCAGATGTCTGCTGGACACAATTGCCTATTTCCCCTCAAGTGGCAAAGTCACTCGATTTGCTGAGTGAGGAAACCGCTACAGCACAATATATAATATCTGAAGGCATTCGTTTCAGGACACAGCATTCTTTCATTTTCCACTCACAGCCTTCAGCATTTCTTCAGACACACATTATTAAACCACAGCTAATTATTAAATATTTAACAAAGACTTTACAGTACATTGACTGCAGCTACCAAGGTAGTCAGAGCTACACAGATTGATTTCTCTGTGTCTGGAGCTCAGTCTGCATCAAACAGCATGGGTGCTTTGAAATTTCAAATCACAAGGACAAGTTTGGATGGTTGGTAGTGCTCAAAAGGAAGTGATTTCCTTATCCCACTAATATTTTTATAATATATTATTGGAAAAGAAAATCCAGAACAAAATCTTGGAATCTTAAAAAAGATCTTCAAAGTGAAAATATACACCTCTCTCTGATTCACTCAAGAAAATTATTTTACATAGATACAGAATATTTGGCCATCTTAATCTATTATTATAATATAATTCAACTTTTAAAAGGTAAGTTCCTTTCAAATGGAAATATTTTTACTTTTTTATTTTTAACGAAAAGTCCCTTGAAATTTTGAGGAAAAGAAGAACAATTTAGCTAGAGTCAGTCTCATTCAGTGGTAAGTTTTGCTAGTGTGACCTTTCAAACTTTGGAGTTGGCAGCGTGGTGTTTACATTTCAGCTTTAAAGACCTTTGTTTGAAATCTAATTTACTTGTCATGTAGAATAAATGTTGGGACTTTTATTTAATCCTTTCACAGATATTTCTGCACACAGATTAATGAATTTTAAAGCCATTATGACCATCTAGTCTGACCTCCTGAATAACACGAGTCATAAAATGTCACCCAGCAATTCTTGCATCAAGCTCAATCATCTGTGGTTGAACTAAAGCTGTCACACCATGTAACATGACTTTCAGCATCTCCAAAGGAGGAGCCGAAAAGGAGAAAGAATCACAGTTTAGCAAAGACAATTTTTGTGGCAGAGTATTGGCCGATTAGAGTTTCTAAGCTCCCATAGACCACAAAAAGTGCAAAATTAACTTTTCAATGTCTTCAACAAATGAGAAGGCTGCTGTGCATGTTTTTGGGGCAGTCCTTGTTCATTAAGGTCAGGGATCAGTGATCTCAGGCACTGTTAGCGCTATTGCAACAGGATTGAAACCTGGTCCTCAAAATTTTGATCCGTGTTCCAGAAATGTGGTCTAGCAAGGGGATTAGTATTAAATAGCATGGGCAAGACCCTCTGCTTTAGCACTTTTGGCACTTACTAAGGAATTGATGCTGCCAGTTGTGGCTTCTTGGAGCAGCAGCTCTGAAGAAGGCTGTCAGATGCTTAGGAAAACCTTTTTTATCTTTTCTACCTGTCATCATCATTTAGGGCAAAAAGGTCCCCAAGAGAGAATTTATTTCTGAAAAACAAAACAAGAAAAATAAGGTTTTCAGACAGGAGATGAGAGAGTCAAACAACTACTTCAGTGGATTTATCATTTACTTTCTCCTTCCGTTAGCATATTGTGTTTCTTTGGAAGATACTTATAAACAAATGTGGTCATTTTGGCCATTCTCTGACAGCCATAAAATTGATACATGTGAATATCCACCTTTCTACCTTTTGAAGAAGCTGAGCAAGTGTTGCAATAATTGACCTTGATAAATAGTATCTGTTGCTTTCATCCCAATTGCAGAACTACAGCGGTGAGATGGCAGGGAGAGAGTATTATCCAGGATTTCCCACCATCCAACAGCACATCGCAGCAACACAGCCATCTTACTTCTCCATCAAGAACACACTGAATGTGCAAATGGGTTGAACAGGAGACTCTGAGGATTTATTTTATGTTTTATTATTTTATTTTATTTTATTTATTTTTTTAAAATTTTATTTATTTATTTATTTTAGAGCAACCGTAGGGGTGGGACTAGACATCTGGGATATTGGCTCCTCCATCTGGTTTTTAGAAATAGAGGTGGTTGGGAGTGTCAGAGTAGCCATTCTGTGGAAAATAACGAACAAAACAATGGAATGTTCTTGCTCTGGTTAAACTTTTGTCAGGGAAGTGTTAGCAGGGCAAATACATTTTTATTTTTTTTTCTAGTCAAAGTGAGAGTTAGATGGTTTTGATTCAGATGAAACAGGGACTTGGATACTGCATAGGCTCTGCTACCCCAAGGTGTGGGTTTGTTGATGGAGATTGATGATAATTCACCCAGGTTTCTATGAGACTGCTATATTATTTTACAGAAATTGTGAACGAAAGCTCCCCCCACCCCTCCTCTAAATTTTATCTTGAAAAATGCTGCAGAACAGCAATTTCATTTCACACCTTGTTTTGAGTAGGATCCGTGGTCCTGTTCCTGCTTTCAGTCAACATTTCTCAGAACCATTGCAGACTGTGGGCTTCAGCCAAGCAATATCACCTTTCATCAATGAAATTCCAGCACTGTTTCCATTAAGACCAATTAGAAATGTGCCTATGTATTAAAGTGTTTGCTTCGAACTAATTTTCATCAACGGAAAGTCTACCACTGACCATAGTACGGCTAAATTGTGTCCTGTATATAATAGATACAGCGCAAGGACGTACAGTCTGCAGAATCTGTTTGCAACAAAGTCAATGGGACATTTGCATCAGTACAGCCCAGTATTGATTCACTGGATGGCAAAATCATCAGATCAAATGTCTCTGCTCCTCATAAATTATCCGCAACAGAGGAGAAAAAATGACCTCACTGGTAATTATGGGAAACTTACAACACATTTTCTTAAAATCGGGCTCCCTTGGGATAAGCTTTGAGGAAGACTACATGTGAGTTGCCCTTTGAATAAAGAGGAGGAGATATTTTCTGTGATGCTTGGCAAACAAATAAGAAAAAGAGAGACCAATAAAAGTGTTTATAATTAGCGTGTTTAACAGGGCTTCCTCGGGAAAGAAAAAAATAAGAACAAAACACCTCTTCCTTTTCCTTGCCTTCCTTGTTAATTGCATACTAAGCATTCCCTCTTTCTTTTTCCTTCTTATATTCTGAAAATAATTAGGAAGGCAAATTTGAAAATCAAAAGTCTTTTTATGGGCAAACTAATCCTAGAAGGAGACTAGGTGATTGAAATTTGTGAGGAAACTATATAAGTCACCAAGCATCCTTAATTCCTCCCAATAAGGCAGAGCCAAAAAAGAACTGTTCTGGATTCAGATCTTGTATTAAGTGATATTTTGGAAATATACTTAAAAAAAAAAAAAATCCCATTTTACAGCTTCTGATCTAACTGCTGCAGAGAGTTGGAAGAATTTCTGCCAACACTGACTGCCTGGTTTGGTTTGGGTGAGTCGCACCTATAACAAGTGTTTTGGGGCTTGTATGTAACCTGCTGGCTCTTGTTAAACTGCATTTCAGGCTTTGATGTATGTGAAACAATATTACCAGTCCCCCTTACCACACAAATCATAAGGCTGACTAATAAAAATACAGAGATTGTGTATATAATAATGAGCTCCCAAAGGGTGGAAAGAAGGCTCTTTCACACTGAGCTGCACACAGGCACGTATTAATGCAGTTTGATTTGATCACTGGAAAATTGTGTCCTGTAATTACTAAGCAAACACAAGATGGAATGGCAGGGAAATGCAATGAAATGGGGCTTTGAGGTGGAAGACAAATTTTCAGAAAGTGCAGTTGGGAAGGAACACACATGAATCCTGTGCAACTGCCTTGAAATACAAGGGACCCATTGATTTTTAAATTAATTACATGCTCACTTAGGTCTGCAGGGCCTGCATGGGGCAGTATAGACCAAGAATTATTGTGAAAGAATTGGATTTTGGGTGTCTGGGTTCTCATATAACAGGCACCACTTTTGGAAAACATCAAATTTTCTGAATGGCTCCACTTTGGCATCCAAAATTATGGGGGTTTTAATTATATTCTGTTTCAATTTTAATAATCTATTTGCTGGATAATAATAACGCTGTCTCCCTTTATTGGATGCTATGACAATTTACAAACTAAATTGATTTGAAGTCCTTCAGTATATTCACAAATAACGAGACCTAATCTCCTCCATAATGGTATCAATTGTAAGATATTAATTTTCAACATTACGATTCATTAGTATTAGCAAATAAGGAAATGTATTTGCAATGTGGAGAGATGCTTGCTTAAAATCATTCCACATGCTAGACGTCGAACTCTACTAGAACTTGACTTCCCTGTGTCCCAGACCAGGACTCTTGCATCTACGATGTTCCACCCATGCGCAATACGTATACTTTCCTTAGGAAACTACTCAAATTTGGATTATTCTGTAGACTTCCTTGGTGGTGGTTAAAAAACTCCAGGCAACCTTGTAGATGGTGTGTGCTGTGAAGAAGAAATGGAAGGAAGTATTCTAACACCAGTAAATCTTATATTCTCTGCCTTCCCTGGCAGGTGTGCTGAGGGTTGTAAGGACAGCCTGACAAAGCTGGTGGTTTCAGTCTTGTTTGCTGCATCTGAATGCTTTAATACGGCAATAGACACAGTTTGGCAGTACTATTAAGAAGAGTTTTATGCAAAGCCGGTGTATTGGCAACACATGTACTGATTATAAAGTGAGAACTGGTCACCTTATGGATTCAAACACCGCTCTGAAGGCCAAATCTATCCGCTTGCAAGTAGATTCTCGGAGTTAGCATTAAAATGGAGACTGGTGTGTTCCTAGCAGTGCTTGTGAATTCAGCGTGGGTATTACTAATGGATTAGTGTCCTGACTCAGCTCCTCCACAGTCCTCTTTAATGTACAGTAATTGCTTATGTTCAGAGCATTTGAGTGGTAGCCTGGCACAAGCTGCAAAGTCTCAGGAAGCGACAGAGTTGCAGGAAAGCTTCTTGAGAAGAGAAACAAGCAATTAATTTGCAGCAAACAACAAAAATAGAAGAAAAATTAAAGATGTAGGGATGCTAATAACGAGGATGTGGACTGGTGGTGCCTTTATTAGTCTCCTTTGTGTTCTCCCTTGAAACATCTATCATTGCTGAACTAGCTGATTATTCTCTTTTAATTACTTCATATGGAATAATTAAATAAAATGACAACAATAATCTTTTATAGATGGTTATGAGGAGGAACATTTTTTTCTCAGGGAACTGAATATAGATTTCTTTCCCCTCCTCTTTAACTCCCAATACTGTAGAAATCTAATGCATTCAGTGCTACAGCATAAAGAGAGCTCCTGAATTCTCTGAATTATTTATTTTTAATAGTTAACCATCATTTAAAAGCCTCACCTGGGTGACCTATGGTTGAAGGTCAAGCCTCACTGAGCACAGTGTTTTGTTCTGATGACTTGTTTCCAGACAATGTCCTGTGTGTCATACGAGAAGCTGAAAACGCTGCAAACTGCTTATATTTAAAAGGACCACAGCACCGTGCTGAGATTTCCCAGGCACCTGGAGCTGTTGGTGTGTCCCTCTCTGCACAAGGCTGCATGCTGCAATATGTTGAGGGCATAGGACAAGAATATAGTGATGCTGTTTTAGGGTTACCCTTGTTAAGACAGCACTTCCCGTTACAGCAGCACTTCTTAATTTGCTGCTTTTTCTGTGGCCACAGCTCAGACCCCAAATCTGCATCAAAATACGGATCAGAGAGACAAAGACCAAGGCACTGGATGAGAATGCTCAAGAGCTGCGTATGGAGAAGCAGAAGCGTGAAACTGGCTGCCAGTTGGGCTTTCCCTCACCAGTATGAGGTGAAGACCAGCTTAGGCTGTATCTTCTTGCTTTGTCCCAGTTGAGTTCCCTTGCACAGCCAGAGATCTGCCAGGTTAGGAAGAAATAGATGGATGTGACCTATGAGCAGATTAGGTATGGATGCATTCATGCTTCATATCCTTAGGGGAAAATTAAATGGAATGAGTTGCACTCAAGTTGAGTCTCTAAAACAATGACAAGTCCACATTGCAAGCTGAATGATGTGGCAACTTTTAGGTCAGAGAGAAGGAAGAGAATAGTTAGGATGGAACTCATGCCTCTACCTTGTAGATACTTGAGCATGTTTCTACCTATAATAAATGAAGAAAACTTAGTGTTTCAAAGGAAGGGGGACACATTTCACTACCTGACAAAGGACACTTGAATCATCCTCATGTGCTCATGAGCTGGTACAGCTCAGCCCACGTCCTGCAAATGTCCTTGCAAGAGGCGGTGGTGAGTTTGTCAGCAAGAAGATGGGTTGAGAATGGTAACCTATATTTCACACTACACAGATCTGAACAGCCACTAACATTTTGCCATTTTACTGAATTATTTTGCAAAAAACTCTGCAAGTGCCCTGTTGAGGGGAACAGAACTGCATCCCTGGAAGATGCTTGTTCCTACAGGCAATAGGAAGAGCCTGCAATGAACTGTTTTTTCTCAACCTTTTAGCAGCCTTTTCTCTTATGTAATCACAATCCCAAATGCAATCTTGACATTAACTGAACTTGAAAAAGTAAGTTATAAACGGGATTTTTTTGAGAGGAAAGACAATCCTCTGGGTAAGGTGCTTTTGACTTACTGGTATTCCTAAGAGCAAGAGAGTTTCTGAATCTGGAAAAGCAATCATTATTAACAACACAGTTCTTATAATACTTTCCTTTTCAAGATTTGTTTACCCATCACCATTGTTTGATCATAAATATACCTATTTTAGAGCTTAATGGAAAGAACTCTTTTATGCTCTCTTACGGCTTTAACTGAACAGACCTAGGGAATGTATGTGGTGTTTTGTTTTTTTATATATATATATATATATTATTTTTTTTTTCAGAGGGGCCTGTGCTATTGATGTCTAATCTGGGCTGTGTCAACCTGCACGTTTGAACACACAGGCACTCAAGATCACACTCAGTGTTGTTGTTGTTTCTTAAATTAGTTGATGGCCACACGGAAACATTTAACCCACCAACGTTTCCCTCCGGCCACCTGCTCCAGTTCCAGGACAACATTGTTACCCTGTGGTCTGAGTCCTGGCTCATTCTCAGTTCAGCTGAACAGCAAACTCTCTTAGAAAATTTGATTCTCACAGGGCTTCCAGCGTCATAACCTACTGCAGGAAAAGACCATCATTTTGACTGTGCTTTACAGATGTCAAATCCTTCACTGGAGTCAGTTTAAACTTTAGGCTCAGTGTCAAAAATAATACAAAAAACTGGATGCAATTACGTCCTGGNAAAAATTACACCCTATATTTTAAAGGAATTTTGACTTTCTGCCTAGATATATGTTTTTTCACTCCTTGCTTGGAAACTTAAAGAAGGGAACAATTAAAGAAAATCAATGGCCAGAAAAGACATGGTTTTCAGAGCATGTCTGTTTTCGTATCTTGAAGTAGCCTGCTGTTTCTTAACATAGTTTTAATTTGTAAGAAAACCCTAAGACAGATTAGAAATGTAGATCAGATAAGGAAAGATATAAAACTATTTTTATCTTGAGCCCATATTATTGACTACCCTCCTGTGTGCCTCATTTTCTTTCCTGTTGGCTGCTGTAATAGTTTAGTGTTTTTATACTATGCATTATTACAATTAAAGAGGTGTATATTTTTATGGATGAAATACCCTTCTTGCAGCCATTGCCAGAGGCTGTTAGTAAAATGCAAATTAAATGCTGGCTTCTGGAATGGTGAAATATTTTGGTTTGTTTCCTTCCTCCAGCATCCTATAATTTTTACTTTTGCACCTTTTTCCTTCTCAGTTGCAATGGGAAACGAAGGGAATGTGATGCCTCGAGGAGATTTTGTGGGATTTAGGACCTTACCAGGAGTTGAAATCATGAGCCTAGATGTCTTGCTTAAATTTTCAAACAGGAAAAAAACTGTTTGGGAAAAATATCACTATATTTGGGTGTTTATCCAACAAAAAACCTGAACCTCCAGGCTGTAAGAAGGTAGAGCTCTCAATCCACTCCTGAGACTGGACATCTGTGCAATGAGGGAGACTCGACTGTACAATGCACTCAACCAACACTGAGCTGTTTCTTAAATTGCCTGTTTCCAAAGGTAATCTTATCTATTCAGCCCTTAATTTGTGCTTCTCCATCCTTTTTTACCATCCCGGGTACACCACGGGAGTTGAGAGGACTCTGTTGCTCTAATATTTTCCATGGGAGCAGGATCGAACTGGGCTTTCATGTCCATCTTCATAAGCAAACCTGGAGCTCTGTGTTCTGCGAATAGACCCCTTTACCCTTCGTAAATTGCATTCCCCTGTATGATGGACTTTGCCCCTTCTCTGATGCCTGAGTGGATATGCTACATGGGTTTGGACTCCTCTTGACTTCCTCACTTCCTGGAGTTTGGCTTG
The DNA here is from genome assembly GCA_013399365.1 of Pampusana beccarii. Classification (NCBI taxonomy): domain Eukaryota; kingdom Metazoa; phylum Chordata; class Aves; order Columbiformes; family Columbidae; genus Pampusana; species Pampusana beccarii. The sequence continues at coordinate 16,438 of VWYH01006819.1, read as the reverse complement.
ATCTTGGACCATAAGTCTTGTCCAGTTGTTAAGTTTGATCCGATCTTTGGTCTTTCTGGGTTTTGCTGCCTGGTTTTAAGTACAGTACATAACTTATCTGGTGTCTCAGTCTAAAATCAATCTAACTTCTGTAAAACTACTCTGCATTTGTGTTGTGTATGTAAATACCAACACACCAACACCAAAGCAGTTTGTATGACCTTTCCTTTCAACAAAAAAATGAGAGTAGCTTCAAGCGAGAGTATGTGTCACGTCATTCAGTCCCTGTTTTGGGATTATCATTTGACACTCAAGATAGAAACTCTTCAGACTAAATCTGTAATTAGTTATTCCATCTTTATCCCTAGAAAAAGAAAGTGCTAGTCTCTAAGTCAAGGCCCTCGGATTCCCTACTAAAAACACCCGTGGTTTTCAAGTTCAATCTATATAAGAAACATGAAGTGCGGTGTGCAAAATACATCAAATTTTGCCAATTTTTTTTTCACTTGTCAGTGTGAAAAAGTAACTCTGTGTGTGAGAACTAATTGCTGCCAGAAACTCACTTTATGGAAGTGATCGAAATGAGTAATCCTTTGAGTCTAATGGATTTGCTTCAAGAGGGAAGCAAAATGAGCCAAGAAAGAAGTATATAGAGAGTTTTCCAAGGATTTAAGGTTAAATAAGACACCATCTTTCAGAACTCTAATGAATGACAAGTAGCAAATCAAGAGTTTCAGACACAGGAAAAAATCACACTTATACTCTAAATGAGGATGCTTAAAAGAGAGTAACAGGATGGAAGTGAACCAATATTTTTTTTAATGTACATAACAGAGTCATCTTATTACTCCAATACAGAGAAACCCGTGTAAAGTCAGCACAACTATTGGTGAAATGAAGAGGATAATGTAATGATGGTTTTGTTTCGGTGGTTTTTTTGTTTGTTTGTTTGTTTTTCACATCTTTTCCCACGTTGACCTTGTACTTTAAAATGATCCTTAGATGTTTTATAAATGGTGAATTGAATGGTGGTGTATTTTACAGTGCTGGTTGTTGGTGGGTGGTTGCAGAGCCAGTTATATTTAATCACACCACCCCATGAACTCCTGTTCCTCATTCATTATGTTGACAACCCCAGCCAGCCCAGGGACTTGTCTCCTATAGACTATTAGCTTGTGCACTAAAGGGGATGCAGAGTATCTGCCTTTCCTGTCATCCTAAAGCATGACCTGAGATGAGAAGAGAGTTCAAGTTTTGTGTGACCAAAAAAAGAGACGAGAAGAAGGAGGGGAACAAAGGGGTAAAAATGCATATTTTCCTGTTCCTGGAACATTGGTCATGAGATTTAGGTGAAGATGAGTGGTTTTGCCCACCTGCTGCTTGTCCACAGTGGGAGTTGAGCTTATCACTTCCACCTCTTTCTTCCACATTCCCTGTTCAGATTGGTCGTTGTTCAGGACAGACAGTATCTAACCATGTATATGGTCACAGCCTAATACAGCATGCAATCGGTCTTGACAGGAACATCCAGGCAGTAGTACAGCCAATACTTTTTTTGGATGCTGAGTATAATCAGCCAGCTGTGCTACAGAAGCAAAGCAACACAGTGGCCTTTCCAAATTCAGTGTTTTGTGATGTTCTCATAACAAGTGACTTGCTGATTTCAGGTAGTCAGCTACAGTCACCTGAGGAGAAAGGATTATAAATTAGCTCCATCATTAAAGAGGGAAAATCGTGTCTGAGTCAGAAGGAATTAGAAATGATACTGTGTCTCTGAAAACACAAATGTAGTGAATCAGAAGATAGAAAGCCATTCAGAAACAAAGTCTTTGAGACAGAAGAGAGGGAATCCAGCATGTTCAGGACAAAGAAATAGTCTCCATGTACAGCCCAGCTGTCCAATTACTGGAAGGTATACCAGGCAGTTAGTCCAGCATCTTCTGCTATGAAACATACAGAACTTTTCATGACTCTGTCTTCATCAAAATTTTATGTCTCCTGTAACCCCACTAAATCCAATGAACTTATATCATAGTAAAAATGTATCTGTAGTAAATTCTGCTCAGTCTAATAACTCTGTCACTAAGCTTGCAAACCCTTAATTTATGGATTTCCCTTTCTTGACCAGTGCAGATGTGCAGCTTAACTAACCCCAAAGTGCTGCAAAAACTCACTATCAGACATTTGGTCATTCCTACAGTCTAGTAACAAATGTTTGTGGCTAAAGACAGGCAATTCAAATAAAAATAGTAACACTTAGGAACATGTGTTTAAAAACTATCTCACCAAGATACACAGTAAAAGGCAAAGGCACAGCTTTTACATCTCCAATGATCACCTGTCCTTTTTGTCTTTTGAATCTGCAGAATCTGAACAACATGTAGCAAGAAACTCCAGCCTACCAGCATGGAGAGATATGCTTATTTCCATTTCTAAAAAATGTATAATATTCAGGGTCTTTACAAGGATGCATTTAGAGGAGACAGGTCAAAAGGTCTGAACCTCCTTCTGCAACACTGCCTTATGTGTCCCACACATTTCTACACCACCAGATGTGACTGTGCATTACTTTGCAGCACCTCCTAGCCAAGCCATCAGTGTCACAGAGGTATCTGCTTCTGTGTCGTTTTCATTTTTTAAAGGCTGTATGTCTAGAAATAGCCTTTTATCAATTTCCTCTACTGGATCACCTTCAAGAGTCACTTGAACGTGTTCTACCAAATGAATTATTCACTTTTGCAGTTGTGGATGTTAATGATGCTTTAGTCTTGAGATCTTTGCTTCTCACACACAGTAATTTTGTCTCTTGATGGCTGAAATGCTTTTTGTCTAGCTGAACTTAACAGGATCAGCCCAGAAATACAGAGGAGAAATGTAATGGTTGGAGATACATAGAAGGGAAGACCAAGTGACCAAATAATCCTGTTTGGACATAAGGTCTACAAAACCAATGGAACAAAACAGATAATTTCATTTCTATCAGTTAGAAAAGTTGTGTCTGTTCATCTGTGAGAATCTGTTCTTGCCTGATAGAGCAATACTTTTTAAAATACGGTTTGAATTTTGTTGGCACTAATCAAGCCTTCATACGAACTATTTGAAAGTTAATAAAGCTTAAAGATACTATAATGTCTTATTTCAGGATAGATCTCTACGATTAGGAGAATAAATTATCTCAAGCATCCCTACATGGTGCAAGTTTATCATGCCTGTTTAACATGTCTTAAGAGATTTCACAGTGTAGATATTTTGCAGCTTCTCTTTTCATCTCAAAGAGAAACAATTACAGTATGCTCATGTTCCTGCCATCCAAATACTTCTGTTTCACTTTGCCCCCTTGATTTGCTGATAATAGGGGCTGGAGAAGATCTAAGTGAAACATTGGGAGCTGATTTTTCACCCAGCAGTTAGGATTTTGGTGGCAATGACCAGAGTTTTCCTGAACTAACACAGAGCAAACAAAAACCCGAGCATGAGTCTCACTGGGGACAAGAAAGCAAAACGTGAAATAGCTGATTAAATCACCAATTCATTAGCACTCACACGCAAAAGTGCAGACTATCCCTGCCAGAGGTGAAGAAATCAGACCATCCTCTTCGGTGCTTGGTTTTTGGGAGGTGTTTCATTGGTTTTGATAGACGTCGCTCTATTGGAGAAGTGCAATAGTGAGAGTAGACCTAGTAGGGGTCTTTTCCCTCCCATACTCATGTCCTCTCACAGCAACAAGGCACATTTCCACTGCAGCCCCACAGATGAGCACGTGCATCTTTTGGAAGTCCAGCCACAGTCACAGAGGAGGGCTATGGACCAAGAGTTATTTGAACATTCCCCTCGTCAGCTCAGGAAAGGGAGCTCACAGGCTGCAGGTGGATCAGCTACTGTGCGACCACCTGCCCCATTAGGCTGCGGAGACCAAATAATGAGAGCTATTGCTCCCTGACTATTTGTATGACCTGTGTACTGGGATGACCTGACAGGGAGAGCTGTCTTGGACCTGAGCCATGCATCTTTAGCCAGTGCTGCACAACTCTCTGAAAGTAACTAATGCAACACCTTAACCCTTGGCTTGGAACAGGGCTACTGAAGACAACATGTGTGTGTCTGTAAACACACGATTTTGATATTGTCTTGAAAATGTTAAATTTTCTCACCTGGTTTCAGATCCATCTTCAAGTCTAATGCTCCACAGCAAGGAATTCCACAGGCAGACTGCACTGTAAGGTATTTTCTTTATTTGTTTTAAATTTACCTACCGTTTATTTTAACATATGTGCCCCAGTTCTCATATTACTGCTGAGTGTAAAGAGAAGGAATGATCAGCTTTTCTTATACCATTCATCATCTTAAATAGGCCAATTAGGCCTGTGTAATTATCCTTCTTTCCAAGTTAAATAATCCAAGTCTTTGCAGCTTCTCATATGGAAAGTCCATCATACCCCTAAACCATCGAAAATTATGTGGTGCTAATTTAAAACATGGCCACTTGTAACACATGTATCTATGTCTATTTCTACTGACACCACAATTGTCAGCTAATTAAACATGTGTGACACAGAAAACACAACTCCAGCATTTTTTTCCCACGTCCACTGAGGATGGGGCAGTGAGTTCTGGGATGTAGCTGCAATTTATGTGTCCTGAATATGGTCCGGCACCTTCCAGAGCACTAGGAGCTGAGGAAGCTTACAAAATTGTTGAATGTGTTTTACTCCCTGACCTCCAGACACAGGGAGCTCTTTGGCTATGTCCACACTATCCTATCCCCTAGTCGGAGTTTCCCATCACACTGATTCAGTCCCAGATAGTGGAATCTTCAGTTATTATTGAAATCCAAATAAAGTCTGCAGACCCCAGCTGAGATCAAGGCTCCATTGTGCTCACAAGGGCATAAACACGTATTTACAGACAGTCCCTGCCCCAAAGGGCTTATAGTCTAAATAGAAGAGACAGATAAACTGTGGGAGAGAAAATAAATGTGGAGTGACTTGCACAGATGCTGGGACAGCTGCTCTCGGAGGGAGCCGGGAACAGGACCCAGTTTGGAGGGGCTCAGGCTGTCACGTTAGCTACTGGGCTGTCCTGCTTCGTGTTTTCTTGTGGAAAATAACATTTTATCTGCTGCATCTTGAAAGCACCTGGTCAGAGAGAGCTTAGGGGAAAGAAAATTGAAAATACAAGGAGTTAGTTGGCAGCTCAGTACCCTCGTGTTGCGTCTGCTGCTGTTCTGGATAGAGCTAGCACAATAGGGCCACAGAAATGATCCGAGGCTGGAACAGCTCTGCTGGGAGGACAGGCTGAGAGAGCTGGGGTGTTCAGCTGGAGAAGAGAAGCTTCGGGGAGACCTTATGGCACCTTTGCGGCCTTAAAAGGGGCCTGTGAGAAAGATGGGGACAGACTTTTGAGCAGGGCCTGTTGCGATAGGACGAGGGGTGATGGTTTGAAACTAAAGGAGGGAGATTCAGGCTGGACATGAGGAAGAAATTGTTGGCCCTGAGGGTGGTGAGAGCCTGTCCCAGGTTGTCCAGAGAGGTGGTGGCTGAACCATCCCTGGAGACATCCCAGGCCAGGCTGGACGGGGCTCTGAGCAACCTGAGCTGGTGAAGATGTCCCTGCCATGGCAGGGGGGGCACTGGAGGAGCTGGGAAGGTCCCTTCCAATCCAAATTATGTTTCTATGATTCTATGAATAGTTTTAGAGAAGTTCTGCAGTGAGAAAGGCCACACTGAAAGACGTGTGATACCTCCTGTGTTTGCAGGTCGTAGATTTATGTTAAACACTCAAGAATTCAGGTCACATGAAAGATTTGGCAAACTTCTAAGCAAATGAACACTGGTGACTCATTTAATACCAAAGTAGAAAAGGTCTTTGACTTAAAAATCTTAAAGACTTTTAAATTTGTAACCAGGTTTTAGTGCGGGAGCTCTGTGGTCCTGTGTGTCGAATTGTCTGTCACAGCACCTCACAGTTCACATGCAATGTTGGCTAATAAATGAAAGGAAGTAGAAGCCAGCCTGTGAGAGAGGAGCAGGAGGTCCCTGCTGCCAGGGACCTATACAACTTCGTTCCCTTGACATATTAATGCCTCTGCGAAGAACTGGTGAAAGCTGTCTGGGACTCTGTGGCCTGCCCACATCAAATAACCAGGTAGCGATCCATTTTTTGGCAGTCTGAGATGTGCCTCTCATGCAGTTTTACAAGCAGTAGTACAAAATTTCAGTCTTATCAGGCTGCTAAATTCAACCAGATTTCCCACTTACGAGTGTGTTGGTCATGCTTATAAGCAGCAATCTGACTTGCTCTGCCCACCGTGGAGTACCAGCCCTGAATTTAACACAGTCTAGCTCCTCGGTGTCCCTGAAAGAATTCCTAACGTGAGGATCCCTGCTGAGCAGACAAGACCTGCCAGGGTGCTTTCTAGGACTACCTGATGCTTTTCAGTCACTCCTCATTTGAGGTATTTTTCCTGGTTGACTGAATTTCCGAGGGATGGAGCAGTGCAAGAGACTCAGGTTTTGCTGTGATCTCTGCAGAAGATTTCCTCTTCTGAGACTCTTTTTCCACTCTCTTGCCTGCAGCTACTTCAAGAGGCAGACTCCTCCCTCCCATCCACTTTGAGATGGAAATGACTGATCCAGCTTGTACTTGATTTTTTTTTTTTTCAACAGGTAGTGAGCTTTTCTGCTTGTGTGCACTGCCTGTGTCTCTGCTTCATGCTCTCCACCCCAAGCACCTGCCAGAAAATCTGGTGGCCTCACAGCTTTTGCACTAGCCACTTCATTGCAGTGGTACGGGAGGAACATCTTCCACACACGATGGCACTTACTTGCCAGCAGGTACACAGCCCATTAAGAGAGAAGATTTACAGTAACATGCACATGACATTTTACAATGCTTCATGCCTATAGGTAGGCACATATTAGATTTGGGACTCAATTTTCCTCAGGACTGTGTTACAACCTGCCTGCGACAGCCCTCAATTTTCTCTCAGGATATTTCTCTCCTTCTTAAATCATAACTAAAAAGCTTTCTTAAAGCCACTGGTTTCTCAGGCTGGCCCACATCTTTCTATAACCAGCTGAAGACAAAAGCGGTGAAGACAAAAGTGGTGAACACCTTATGGGCATAGCCCTGACAAGTTCATACTAATTTTGGGATGCTCTCAAATTATGTTAGCGTGTATGTCTTCTTTCATGGCAAATTTGATCCAATGACCTGGGTGCACCATGACCTGTGTTTATTTCTTTCAGCTGCTGATGTGCCCTCTGCAGTCACAGGAGAGAGAAGGGCACCTCTCAAAGGTGACTCGGTCCATTTTAGATCTCATCCACACTCCAGAGGAGCCGTATTTCCCCATCCTCGTTATCTAAGTATGGAAACAAAGACTGATAGGCTCCTGACACAGAGGCCTATGCTTAGCAGCTGAAGTTGGGTGAAATGATGCCAGCCTTGGCAAGGTGCCTACTAGGGTGACTTTGTTCCATTGCTGCTATACTACAGGGCCCTCTCCTAGCAGAGACAATGTGAAAGCCCTCAGAAGCCAGCATCCTGCCAACGTAGTTGTGAAAACCTCATCGAACAGCATAGCTGTGTCTACAGTAGGATTTTGTTGGCAGAGATACATTGGCTGGGTACTTCTGATTTCTTTTTTTTTTTTTTGTGCTCTTAGCCAAAGAAGCTATGCCAGCAACAACTCATAGCGTAGACTCCACAGCAAGTAGCCCATCATAAATGCACTCAGAGAGGCAGGCAGAATGGTCATTAAAAAAGATGTTCCTCAGTTCTCTGCTAAGTTCTTGTTGGCTGCAGATATGTAGCAAAGTTAAAAATAAATAAATGAACCAATCTGCCAGCCACTTATTGAGAGTCAACAGCTGTCTCTCTGTGCTACTAGGAACTCAAATCAGGGGTCATGAGGTAAATTAATTTTAGCAGCACCCAGTGTTCTCCCCAATGAATATGCTTCTTTTGGTTCAATCCTAGGTCACACAAGAGTGAAGAGAAAGTGCTTTCACTACTTTTCTGGGGACCAACTCACTCTAGAGATATTCCTTGCCAGAATTACATGACTGCTTCACAGAACAAGATACTTTGCCTGGGTTAATCATTTAAAGATTTAATTCTCAGCTTATAAAAATAGTTCACACCGTAACAGAGAGTATTTTCAGGGTTTATACTCGTCCTCTTTTAAAAATAATTTTCAATTCACTGTTACTCAATGTCTCTTCTGCTATTCATGGAGCACAGCCAAGTGAAACTGGGACCTGCTATGCTGCTGATTTACACTATAGAACCATTATTAGCTGAGTTCTGCATTGGCATTCCAGGCATTCCAGTGTGCAACCAGTCTCTTGTGTATTTATTCATTCAAAATAATGACAGGGCTGGTGAAAGATGCCAGAGTGACAGCCCCATGGAGTGAAGAGGTCCTTCACTACACCATGGAATAGAAACAGCAGAGGCAACGGGCACCATCTCCTCCCCACACCTCCTGCACCCTCCTTGGTCCCCATCTGAAGTCTGCCTGCACCTTGCAGAGTTAAAGCACCAGGCAGAGCATTCACAAGACCTAGTTAGTTTTTTATGAGATGTGCAACAACAGTGCAATTTCTGCTCTCGCTGTCGGTGGTCTTTCATCATTCTTAGGCTTTTAAAGAGTTGCCCGGAAAAACTACACTCATCAGATGGCCCTATTTCTTGTATTACTAGGGTGAACACACGGAAAACCGAAACCTCCAAACTAGTTCAAACTAGGACCCAAATTAGTCCAAACTCAGGAGCGACCTGGCCATGCAATTCACAGGTCCAGATTATCGTTAGGGTAGATCTAAGGTCTCTAAATCCTGCAGCCATTTGGCCCAGCACTCAGAGCACACTGCTCACTCTTCTTTCAGTTCTTTCCCTCCTATTCTTTTGTAAGAAGGAAACATCATGATAGATCATTAACATTGTGAAAAATGCACTCTCAGAGACAAGAGGGTGTAGCAGGGAGGCAATTAAAGCGTTCCATTGTGCTAAGCACTGTGCAAACACTGAAACAATGGTCCCTGGCATGGGGATCCCACCACTGAGATGCTGCAGACAATAGCAACCGTTCACACCACCTATTACAGACTATTTGGTGTATCCATTTTAGGTGTGAGTCACAGACTGAGTTTTCTTTATGGGCCAAGAAATAGATGCTTCCAGGGAGTGACTCAGAGCACCTAAGTTAGATGGCAAAAAGTCATATGGTATGAATATCCCCCTGTCAGTACATGGGGTAGAGTGAGGGAGGAAAAACACCTTTCACCTAATGGACTACTCTCCCTGAGCTCCCTCCATTGCCAACAGGAGGAGAGACACTTCTGCACACGAAGTGATTCAGAGCCTCCAAGTCGAGCTTTCCTTTCTCCTGATGGAAACCATTTCTCTTTGCTGACAACAGACATGGGAGTCTGGGGATAGTAGGTTCATTAGGCTAAAATAACCTCTTGTAACATCCTTGTAGCTAGCAGGAAAAGCAGCACGCAGCTGCCTAACTTTGTCAGGTTGCCCACTAAATTTATTAATGGATATAAATTGGCCAGAAAATTAGGGGAAAGGGGAGAATCTATTTACAGGAAAATGAACATCTTTCCACATCTCAGCCAAATACACTCAAGCATCATAATGAAATACATGCGGCTTTTCAATAAATTTGACATCTCCTCTCAGGCACCTCTGTGATTCACATTTAAAGCAGGACACCGCGTAGCCCCAGCTGCCACTGGGCTGGTTAAGCGTGAAGCTGGTCTGTGACTTTGTTCTGGTCTTCCCAAGCTCTGTGATGAATCCCTGCCCTCCCAGGTCACGCACCTTCGAGGGACACGGTGCCTTGCGCCTACAGGGATTGAAACAAGCCACCAGTGTTGGGGCCACAAAAACCACTTCCCAGCACTCAAGGGCAGCTTGCACATCACAACGGAGTTTTCTTCTGCACCATCCATAACGCCGATCTAACAATACCTATTTCCTATCGGCTTTAGACGGCTGACGCTTGCAAGGCACTCAGAGGCCCTCAGGTTAAATGTGCTAATGGAAGAGCAAAGCGTTGCAAAACCACACGGTGCTTCCCCTCCCTCTCCCTGGCGAGCTGCCGTGCATGGATGCTGCTCTGCTCTGGCCTTCTACGGTGGTGCCGTGGTAGCCTATTTCTTCATGGGGGCCTTTGGGCCAACAATGCCGAAGCTCCTTTTTCCCACATAACTGAAAAGAATTTCTGATTATGCGCAGGGATGTCAGCAGCGCGAGGAGCTTGGCCGCCTTCCAGCCGCAGCCGGATCCAATGACAGCACTGCGATTTCTCCTTTTTTGGCACTCTACTTGTGAACTTTCTGCTCCCTTCTGGGAGTGATTTCTCAAGATAATATGCTGCTGCTCCAGCTTCTCTCTGATGGCCTAGATTTATAGCTTTTGCAAGGCGTGAGAGGGGAAGGGGTGTGGGAGAGGCAGGGAGGATGAAAGCAGAGAGGGAAATTATTTTTTGGTTGGGGTTTTATTATTTCGGTCCCACTCTGCTACAGTGACTGTCTCCAGGCTTTGCACAAAAATAGTCTGTCATTCCCATCTCTGTAACGCTCTTCGCTGCCTGCAATGAAAGGTTGAAAGTACACACGTGTTTTTCTGGCCTCTTTAGTCCAGCCCCCGTGAATATGTGGTACGATGTGAGCACTACATTTATCTCTGACCTTTTCACCATCTCTTGCATCTGTTAACTGAAAACAGCGGAAGATGTCCCCAGCCTCCTCTCCCATAGAGAAGATGACACTGGTGATTTGATTTACTTTATCTCTACCAGTCCCAACTTGCCTCAAATCTTTCCAAATGCCTAATTTATCCGAAGCCTTCATTGCTGCAGATACTGTGGGGAAAAACAAAACAACCACCCTGAAAACCCCAGCCACTGATTTTCAGGGAGAAATACTTAAAAATTCCAGATGCTGCGCTAAGAAATTTAGTAAAGCCGTAATTAACTAGGACAAAATTTCTCCCTCTGGATGTTCTAAAGAGCAAAATATCCCCTTTCCCAGGGACTTCAGACTATTTAAGATGTTTCTGTAAGATCAGAACTGTATTATCCAAGTATTTCAACCCTCTGTCACAGCACCTCCAGGAAGATGGGACTGTGCTCACACCCTCATTTTATAGGTGGGGAATGGGGAACTAAGGCACGGAACTTATCTAACACAGGCCAGGTTAGTTACCTTTTGAATATACTTGTTCCTCCATACTGCCTATAATGGTGGGTCATAATCCTGTATGGCTGCAATCAGCTGAGATGAATACCAGTCTTTGAGGCTCAGCAAGGTCACCGAAGAAGCACAGAGCAAAGCGGTGAAATAAGCCTTTGTATTTTACAAATGACCAGGTGAATAATCTGTGGGTAGCCTTACGGGGTGTTAGTTCCCGAAATGTTCATATGGCATTGCTGGGAAAGCCAGGGGGGTGCCGAGTAGTTCCTGGGGTTGGTCTCAGAATGTGTTTCAATTTTGGTGTCTTCTTGGCCACCCTGAGGACACCAAGGCAATTCAGTGGTGCTCACTAGGCCTAGCTACTCGGGCACTTCAGTTCTTCAGGTTGCTTCTAGAAAGGGAAATAGTGCTGACAAATCTGCCTCTGCTCAGCTGCACATTTCTCGTCATCTTGGATAGTCAAACTGCCAGTGCTGAGTGTTTATTTCTAGGGGCTGTGGCTCAAATCCTCCCCCTCCAAGGACAATACGTCAGGAAACTGGCCTGAAAAAATTGCAATTTATTTTGCTCCTGTCTACCTTTTGCTGAATGCATCTGCAGGAGTCTCAAACTTTGCATCACTATAAGCTTTTTAAAATTACTTCTAGAAATCTCAGGCAACCTGATTCCAGGTAAGGAAAAGATTTTGCATGAGGAGAGATGTAAAATCAAATAATAACTGTTGGGCTAGACATAGCACTATCTTACGAGGACTGCAGGACTAGAAAATGTTTGCAAAACTCTTTCTGATGCTTTTTCAGCACAAACCCACATGCTCTGACTGTAACAGTACACCGTAATTAAGCACCATCAAGAATCAGATTGGACTTGCTTTCAAAGCAGAAATGAAGTCGACCACTTGGTGCCCCCGGAGCCTGGGCAGAGGCTGTGATTGAAATGGTCTTAAATACAATCAGGCACAGGAGGCTAACTACCCCTGGTAAGGACTGGTCTGGGGTGATGGAAAGCCTTTTCCTGCTCAGAAATCAGAGTGACAAAGACATGCCGACTGGTTGAGGAAATTATATTGCATTCACCTTATCAGCATGTGAAAGATAATAGCAATGAGCTGTAGAACCAAGTTGCGATCTCTTCTGTGATGGCAATTGCAGAGCAGAAGAAATACTGCGGCGGGGCAGGTACTATGGACTGCCAGCAGGTCCTGGGCCACCACCGACCTCCTGCGTGGCCTTGCAAGGTTGCTCGGGGCTGTATGTAGGTGGCACAGAATTCCCTATGCCTAACTCGCAGGAAGCAAAGAGCAATTCAGACAACGCACCATCCGCCTATGTTGAACAGCCTGAGAAATACAGCATCTGCAACATGTGGATTAGTCATATCACCACGTGTACGTGCATCATGTTGAGCTTTGTGATGGCCTTATTCTGCTGGTGGCACATGGAGCAGGACTCGGGCAGATGAGGAGAGCAAGCACTCTCAATTACCATTCACCCATGGGAAGCCATAGAAGCCTGGATGCTTAGGCCAGGCACCTATGGCAGGAAGCTGAATGTGCTCTTCATTTCCTTAGCTATAAAACAGGGTTAACAGCAGCATCTGGTAGCAGGTCCGAGATGTGCAGGTCAGTGGCAAAACCTGCGGCACGCTCAGACAGTCTGGCCATGGAGGTTGTAGATGTTCCTATCTGGTTCTGCTGTCCGCCAGCTGAGCAAAGGGCAGGTTGTGTCCACAAGGCTCCCATGAAAAGGAACCCCCCCTCAACAGGAGACTACATCTGTTGGTGCATTTTGTCCTCAAGGTGTTTTTGTTCAGGATTGTAAGCAAAAAGCGAGCAAAGATGATGTGGAGGTGAAGCCACAGATTTCTGGCTGCAACGGCCTTTGCTATTGAGGGGGTATTCGCCCTTCTCCCCCTGAGTAAGGAGTGACCACGCACCTGAAGTGGTAGACCCAAAAGTTAGGCTCAAACAAAATATTCACCAGCTTGGTAGTGAAATTTGTGCTGGTGAGTAATACTACTAACAAGTGGGTTTGATGTATGCAACATTTATGGGTATATACATTAAAACGTGGTGGAATCTGGGGGCATAATAAAATGGCTGCTTTAGCTAAAGCCAGAAGAAGAGAGTCTGGTGGTTATGGTGGAGAAGAGGATGTGACCAGAGTGAAGGTACCTCCTTCATCAGCTTCACCACCAGACGCTGCTGCGATACAGCCACAAAAAGGCTGATTTCATGTGAAGCTACAAGGCCCCGGAACTAACGGTGTTTCCCAATAACAAAATTTTCCTCCATTGCCCTGCAGACAAGGCACACCCCACACACAGAACGACATTTTCACCGCTCTTTTATCACCAGATCTAATTTGATTTAACAAGCCTGGCCCAGATATTTCAAGTGCTTATAGATCAGGAAGTACTTGTGATTACACGGACAGTGTTCATAAAATTCAATGTGTCGTGCAAACTGTAAACAAGAAAAGATCAGAACAATTTTATTTACTTCACACTAGGGCAGGTTTGATTCCAGTCCAGATCTCTGGGAAAATAAGATGGAGGCAGCATCCTTTCTGCAGTCTGTGCAGGATGTTGTTGATGTTTGTGCTCCTTCTGCTCTACTTTCAAAACCCTTTAAAAATATTTATCCCTCCTTGGTGCTTTGATACTTCAGACACATTTCTGTCTTCTCTGAAAGCTATGTTCAAGTTTCTCTCTCCTTTTTTTTTTAATTTTTTTTCCCCCATGTAGGAGACTCCTCCAGTTTTTTGTATGTTTAAAGGAAAAAAAAAACCACACCTTCTTGATATATGGCTTAAGAGAAGATGGTTAAAGATTTTCCATATTTGTGTGTTTATGTAGATATGTATCAGTAATGTTTGTAACTGAGGAGTTCAGAACAGTCCTAGGGAAAGGTGCTGGCAGAAGGAACAGATCAAAATTTTCTTCCTGTGTCCATGAGCAAGCCCCTCATTAAAATAATGAGAAATAGCAACTGTGCTTCTCCGTTTAATTTGCTTTTGCAGAAATTAAATGCGCTCATTTTCCCCTACGCAAAGTTGTTAGAAGATCTGAGAGATCCTGGGGCCTGATTAGCGCATGTGTGGTGCTGGGTTTGGTATACAACCCCATGAACGGTACCTTCATGCATTTGTGAACTTGTTCTGCTGTCTGATAAACATCATCACTCCAGATTAGGCTAAATACAGCACTCTGCCTTCCCTTAGCAGGAGTCATGGTGAACAACCATATGTTAGATGAAGTAGCCTGGGGGTTCTTTATATTTAACATCAAAGCAGGGCAAAACAAATGAAATTACAGTCCAATAATGAAATTTGTATCTGTTGTAAATGTCCCTAGCTACGTAACAGAAAATCCAGATACAGATGAGCTAAAAACAGCTCCAAAATGAGCGGTGAAGGAAAGTGCGTTTTCTCTTTAATTTATGGGGAAAGAGATAGCAGACAGTATGCAAACCTCACAAAATGTTTACTTTTTGTTTAAGCTGCGGAGTAAAAATAACTTTCCATCCATCATGTGAGTGACTGTACAGTATGAGGCCAACTGGGAAGCTGCTCTCAGCCTTGAGCAATGTGATGTTTTTGAATTCAGATGCAGGGAAAAAGGATCTTCAGTGCTGTGCCCTGGATTTAGGGCCAGCAAACACTCCTTGTAAAGACCTAATGCAAGACCACTCCTTATTTTGCCAAAATAACACTTATCCAACTTAGGAAGAGCAGTGGGAAGTGGAGAAACAACTTTAATCCTCCTTCAAAACCAGCCCCTGATAATTAGAATTTCCTGTCCTACCTTTGGAAATCAGCTCTCAGACTTTTCACAGAATCTCAGAGCAAGAGTTCCAGAAGATGGGAACAGGTTAATCTGTTTCCTAATCAGTAATGCAGAGCGGACAAGTAGAAAATTGACAATAAATCCAGTCAGGACTGCAAACAAAGCGATTAGCTGTAGTTTTTTCATGAATCTCCTTTTATCTGGGTCAGGACTGTTGGTATTTCCCTAAGGGACTTCGTGCACCATCCACATTTTTTGTATCTTAACTACACTTATTTTAATATAGCAAATGCTTCCCCTCTCTGCCATGCAGTGGCAATTGTTGTAATTTAATGGCCAGGCTTCTGTTCCTTTATTTTTATTGAGTAATGCTGCAGTTTCAAGAAGGGTTGTTGCAGCAGAAGAACGTGAATATAAGTGAAGATATTAATGTGAATAACCAGACCAAAACACGTCCCTGAGGCTGCTGGACTGAAAATGCACCTTATTTTTAGCTAAAAAGTATAAAAGATCATTGAACAAAACTCATCTGAGGTGCAATCCCATTCGTTTCCACCATGTCCTGCAGATGTCCTGAGAACCAGATGTTGAAGATTTCCCTAGATGAGACGCAACATATAGGAAGATCACTGAGCTCCCCAGTGAGAAAATGTCGAGAGCCTTTGCTCTAGCTGATCCTGTGGCTCTGCAGACTGCCCAAATCAGTCATCGCATGGTAAGATAGCTAGTTACATCTTGTTTAAAACCGGCTGAACATATTTTAAATGATGCACTCCACAAATGAGAAAGTATTTTCCACCGAGGTGGGTTGCATCATCTCAGCTCTCTGAAGATTAAAGTTTACAGCTTGTTAATGCCACTTGCCAAGGACAGATTTTATTGCCTTTGTGTTACTGTATGTCAGTCAGGAATAAATCTCTGCAGAGCTTCTATCTCGCTCTTCAGCCACATGTAACCTCATTTATATTCAACAAACTTTCCTTGCCTTCGCTCTCCCTTACCTCCCGCCCCCTCTTCCTTCGGAGAAGGCATTTCAATGAATCTGTGCGGGCACAATTTAGGACTGAAACGGAGATCTCTATTCAGAGGCTGAACAAATTCTCACCAGCTTCCTTAGACGTAGGGCTAAGCTCCTCAGTTCCCTTCGCCCTTTTGTCTGCAAGTTTTAGGGGGCCAGGCTGCCAAGTTCAAGCGAGGCTCCGATCTCTCCTCTTTCACAAGCCTCCTGATTAGTGGCTTTCTTTTTCCAAGACTATAGATACAATTATTAGAAATTCCTCTTTTTGTGCACACATTGAATGAAGGTATGAATGGAGATGCTAAGACGAAGAAAGTGAGAAGCTTAATATGACTTCAGCTTCTGTAGTTAATTAGATTTGGATGGCTTCAGAGGAGCAGCTGTATTTTTTTTTTTTTTTAATTGAAGTTACATAAAGGGCTATTCAAGGTATTTTGGGTGGGGA